>VXBR01005296.1:5823-51773 GCA_013400215.1 Cisticola juncidis | reverse complement strand
TGAAAGCCGGCGATGAGGTGGTGGAGCTCAACCAGCGCGGCGCCGAGGAGCTGGACTCGGCGCTGCTGAGGGAGGCCCTGGCGCAGCCGGCGCTGCGCCTCACCGTGCGCACCCACCCCGAGGCCCAGGAGGGCCTGGGGCTGTGCCAGCCGCCCCCGCGGCGCCCTGAGAACCCCCCGGAGCCCGTGGATGGCACCGCAGCCCTCACTGGGACTGGCCAAGGTAAGGACGTGGGCAGGGATTGGGAGGCACAGCCCGGGCGGGCACACAGTCCCGGGGCTCTGGGAGGTGTCCCGGGGGTGCCTCTGAGGGGTGGCTGCGCCCACAGCCGAGCTGTGACACCTGGGCCACTTCATGTCCTTGGGCTGTGCCCACAGACAGCCACAGAAGTGACTGCTCCCTTCTGGGCAGCTCAGGAGGTGCTTTCTCCTCTGGATTCGCCACAGGATCTGCGTGTGGAAAGGGGAGGAAGAGCTGAAGCATTCTGTGTGGTTTTGGGCAGCACTACACCAAACAGGTCTAAAGTTGCTGGAGAGTGTCCAAAGGAGGGACATGAGGATGGTGAAGGGTCTGGAGGGGCCCTACAAGGAGCAGCTGGGGACACTTGGAATGTTCAGCTGGAGGAGAGGAGACTGAGGGCAGTCTCAATTGGGGTCTGCAGCTTCCTCCAGAGGGGCAGCTCTGATCTCTGTCCCTGGGACAGGGACAGGCTGGAGCTGTGCCAGGGAGGTTTATGTTGGATATTAGAGGGTGCTGGCACTGCCCAGGCTCTCCAGGGAACGGGCACGGCCCCGAGGCTCCAGGAGAGCTTGGACAGAGCTGCCAGGGGTGCTCAGGGTGGGATTGTTGGGGGGTCTGTGCAGGGCCAGGAACTGCACTGGATGATCCTTGTGGGGCCCTTCCAGCTCAGGATATTCTGTGGTTTTGTGGTTCCCCCTCTCTGGGGTCAACCAGGTGCACAGGGGCCCTGTGTGTTGGGTGAGATGCACAAATAACTCACCTAAAGATGGGGATTGACATTCCAGCCTGAGATACTCAGGAAATCCTAGAGCACACTGCCATGGGAAGGGACATTCCTGCCCACCACACTGCCCTGCTCAGAGCAGCCAGCTCTGAATTCATCTAGAGCAACTGGGAATTGTTTGCCACGAGTTTGGCTTCCTGAATTTCTAAGTGCTCCTCTAGATTTGACAGCAGGAGAGGACACTGGTCATACCTTGTGCTTCAGTTTTTTGGAATAATTTAAAATACAGGAAAAATCAGTGGAGTTGGCAGAATGAAGTAGTTTCTAGGTAATCAAAGCTGTTCTGAGCTGAGACTGGCTTTGGGGAGTGTGATATTCATAGCAAGTGGAAAAGAGGGAGCCAGAAAAGCTTCACACAGCTTGTTGCAAATCCCTCTGAGGCCACTGCTAAAGCAACCTTGTGTAAGGTGTGGACTAAACCTATGCAAGCAGCTAAAATTAAACATTTTCAGGAAATGATCCCCTTTTAATTTTCACCGAAGTTTTCCTAGTTAGGCTTTTTTGCTGGAAAATTGAGGTAGGAAAATCTTGTACATTTTCATAGCTGGCCACAAGATGCCGCCGTTTGCTACCCAATACCAGCTTGTCACAAGCCTCTTGTCTTTGCCTGTGATTTGTCACTGAAACCCTCAGTGCTGGGTCCTCGTGGCTCAGCTTTTCCCTGAGGTCAGTGTCTGCCCTGGGGGCTGGGATTTCTGCGTTCACACAGAACCTGGAGCTCTCCCAGCACTCACATTCCTTCTAAACACAGGGAATGCTGGGCTGGGATCTGCCTCTGTTCTCTCCCAAAAGGAGGGGAATGTTTCTTCAGGCAGCAGGAGGAGTGCAGGTGTCCCTGGCAGCTTCTGGAAGCGCCTTTAGGTGCCACATGAAATACTTGTGATGGCTTAGCCCAAGGTGGGAGTGAAATCCAGGCTCTGCACCCAAGTGTGTGGCTGGGAGGCAGGTGATCTTCCCCACCCCTTTCCCTCTGTGTTTGTAGAGCATAGTGTTTTATTGAAGCCTTTCTTTTTCTGCTCCTTTGCATTGTCAGGGATCCATTACCTGAAGTGGGATCCAGGTGACATTTTAAAAAGGTCTCTGTGCTTGTATTTGGGATATTGTGGTGTTATCTTAGATTTTGGTTCTTGGCTGCACAGCTTCTTGCAAAGCAGTCAGGTATGAAATACCCACTGACCCATTTATTTGTGTCCTTGTTGATTCCAGGCAGTTTGGCTGGCCAGGCAGGTCAGCTCCTCTTGGGGATGATTTCTGCTGAGTGCTTTACTTGCAGGACACAGGTTCTGCCTGTGGCCCTGAGGCACTGCAGCCCCCTCTCAGCAGGGTCACAGTGCCAGTGGGCACACAGCACCTGTGGGCACATCCCTTCCCCAGGGATCCAGCATCTGCTGGTAGGATCATGCTGGTGGCTTAGCATTATCTTCTTCCCTAGCAGTTCTTCATCGGCTCTGAGGGCAGCAAAGGGTAGATTTTATTTTTTGTATGAAGTAAATGATACTGTGTATTTTCAAAATATGAAAGAGATGTGTTAGATTTTTTTAAGGAAGCTTTCCTGGTGCCTTGCTGCTCAATGGGAGGTCTAGAGGAGCAAAGCAGGACTGTGTTTCTGGGAGTTGACAGAGTGTCTCACTCCCTGGAGTGTCTGCCAGAGCTCTGTTAAATCCAACATCTCTCGGCTCTTTCATCATCTGGAACTCCCTTGCACATGCTGAGCTTGGGGCTGGAGCTGCAAATCAGCTCTGTGGCCGTGGTTACTCACTGTGTTTGCTTAACAGGTTATTGTGGAAGTGACCTTGGGTTTTCTCTCTGTGATTGATGTGAGAGCTGCCATCCTGGGCACGATGGATGCGTTCCCTGTGGAACTGTGCTGCCTTTGCAGAGCCACCAGTTTTGTTCCTTTCATCTCTTGCTGCTTTTCCTGGCTCTGGGTTCTCTCCTGCTAACACAGCCTGCATAAATTTGGCTGAGGAGGATTAGCTCTGGTTCTGTCTGGGGCCCCACAGCAGGTTTTCCTTATTGCCTAAAAGGATCAGTGGGGTTTGTCTCCCCTCCCCACGAGGAGAGTGCTGCCTGCCCGTTCTGCTCCCCTCGGTGCAGGGAATGAGCTGAAAGCTCGGAACACAGCCTTGGATCTCCCCAGGACATCAGCAAGGTGTCCTGCTGTTAGAAGGGATCTGGAATGGGGGCAGTACCCAGATTTGTGGTCTCCCCACAGTTCACTCACTTCTTTCAGTGTGGGGCAGTCTCTGAGGTTTAGGCTTTGCCTGCCCCTGCATTTTGGAGACTTTTAGCACAGGGGATAATATGAAGCACATAAATCACTCTGCAGAATGGATGAAGGCTGAAAAAGAAAGTGCCCCCTGCTTGGAATGGGTGTATCAGTCTCCTAGATAGGAAGCGCGTGGGTGTTTTAGGGAGTTTATTTTGTCACTCAGAGAGCAGCCAGAGGCTGGAGTTATTAACACACAGACTAAATCTGTGCTGTAAAACTGAAACAGACTTCTACTGCCCTGTAAGAACAGCCACTACTTTTCATTCCATCCTCGTCCATCATAAGCCCCCTTGGGCTGAGTAATTTGGATTTCAGAACCAGATGAGGCCACCCTAATCTCTTCAGGTTATTTTCACGAGGCTGACAGCTGATTCCAGATCTTCTGTAGCACCGTTCTCACTCAGTGCTTGATTTAAGAATTCCGGGGCACTTCCTGCAGCAGCCACTGGAGGGGTTTGGGATAAGAATTCATTTTTCATCCCGAATTTCCCAAATTGCTGCGCTGCTGCCTCGCCCTCTGGCGGCCATCCCAGGCTGGACCTGCAGGAGGCAAGGCTGGGGTTCCCGATTTCCCCATGGAAATAAATCCCTCATTCCTGGTGTCCCAGGGAACTACATTGTTCAGTGTTTCAGAGGTAACCAGAATTCTTGTGCAGGGAAGAAAAAAGTACACACACACCTGTTTTACTGCGGATTTGTAGGTGAAATGTCATCTTAAATAAAAATTTTATGGGAGACAGCATTCCCTAGCAACTCCAATCAAAAATGGTGCATTTAATGCCACCTCTTCAGCAAGGTGTTCTGCTGTCATAATGGGGCCATTCCCTGGCAGTGTTTGGATTAGGGAAGCTGCTGTTAAACTACCCAGATAGATGATATTGGGGTATTTTTGAAGCCCTGAAGTGCAGGATACCTGGTTTGTATTTTGCGTTAGCAGGGTGCACACTTTGTGCTGCAGCTGGCAGAGCTTGGCTCAGGATATTTATTCCCACAGCACTGAAATAAATACATAAATAAATATATAGCCTGGCAGCAAGAAAGGGGCTTTAGGAGAGGTACCACACCTTGTGGAAGTCTCATTAAAACCTTGAGTTACACCAGGCCTGCAAACTGGAAGTAGCAGCAGTGGAAAACTCTAGCCAAGTGCTGGGCTGGTGCTGAAGCTTTTCCATGATTGTCCAGGCCTTTAAGCCCCAGCACCTTTGATCCAGTGATAGGAGACTTCCTTCTATTGTGCTGGTTGTAGCCACAAGTGGGAGTTATTTAATGGGCACTGGTCACACTGTCACAGGGGTGACACTGCTGAGGCAGCCTGGGGGCTGCTGTGACCTCCCTTTGTGCAGGGGCCACGGGGATTTGACCCCCTTTTCCTGCTGCTTTTTTTGGATTTCCCCTTTTATTTCCTTAATGTCCCGTGTAGGCAGCAAATGGTCAGGAAGCAGGAAAGCAGCGCGTTCTCCTGGCAGAGCTAAATAAGGATTCCCAGGGCAGAAAGCAGGTGATGGAACGATCCTGACAGAAGTGGGGCGGTGACTGGGAGGCATTAATGGGCAGGAACGTGCAGCTTTATTGCTGTGACTGCATTTAACCAGTAGCACATAAACCTGCCCAGGTCCCTGGCGGCCAAAGACATCAGGAACAGCCTGAGCACACGTGCTCTGTGTCTGCTCCAGTGAAAGATTCCTGTCTGCTGGCCAGAAGGGCAGGAAGCAGGTTAAAAGGGCCTTGGACATACAGAAGAAGAAAAAGGGGTGGCTTAAAAGTGATATGAACCATTATTATTACCTGGTTTTGGGGTGAGAAACAGCTGCAAGGTGCATTTCACACAGCTTGAAAAGGAAAATTATTGCAGTGGAAAAACACAGACTGCCCTACACAAATTAAGACACATAGCACTTATTTTCTCTGGTTTTTTAATGGATGCATTGAGAATTCTTTTTCACACATTAACAGGGAGAGCAGAAAGCTGATAGTGAGATTTGATAAAATCTGAGCAAGGCTCAGAAAACCACTTCTTACAGAAAAAAACTCTTCTTCAAATAGATTCTGTGTTGCTAAACAACCCCTCCAGGCACATCTTTTTCCAAGGTAAAACCCTCTCTTTTCAGAAGAGGGGCCTGAGCCCTGAGCTGTCTTTTATGTCCTTTCCATCTCATCAATGCCCACCTTGGCTCCATCCCAGTGTGCAGAATATGTTCTGAAGGTATTTCCAGATGTCTGAATTCTGGCTTTTCCAGATTTTCTCTGGACATAACAAAGTGGGAAATCCTGCACAGTCATGCAAATTATCTTTAATAATGGGATCTAAAAGCTTGCAGGAACAGCAGCTGAACTTTGTGTCCTGACTCCTAAAAACTGGTTTTATTTCTTCAGCAAGTGAGTGTGTCAGGCCAGAAGGGCAGGCAGTGGAATCACCATGTCCCACACGAGCCAGGGCTGCCTGGCCAGCACCAGGAGCTGCATACCACAGTTTCCACGTGAAACCACTGGGCTGGAAAGGTCCTTGGCACTGCTTACCAGCCAAGCAGTGAACGCTGGATGTCAGAATTTCAATGTGGCATTTCAGCCTTATCTCTGAGCGTGTACCTGCCAGTGAAATGATGCCTGGTCTGACCTGGTTGTTTTTGTACCTGTCCCCAAACCTGTGCTGCAAACCCTCCTCGGAGGTCATCGGGTGTCTCTGGCACAACCTCCTGTTGGAAGGTGCTGGTGTTCCCTGGGAACTGGGTGGCTGCAGGTGGGTTTTGTGGGTTTGGGGAGCTGTGGCCGTGCTCTCACACCCGTGTCCCTCCCCCAGGGCTCTCCCTCTGCAGTGACCCCGACAGCTCGGCCGAGGTGGCCCCGGAGGAGGCGGAGGCGCAGGACCTGGAGTTGTCGGACGAGGCCGAGAAGATGAGCAAGGTGAGCAGGTTCAGTGTTCACCTGGCAGGGAGAGCAGCCAGACCCCAGCACCCTTCCTGGGTTTGCTTTGTGATTTTGGATGGAACAGCCCACGGCTGTGGTCATGGCACATCACCCGCTGCCTCCTCAGCAAGATTTGTGTCCTTTTTCAGGGGTGGGTTCACATCTTCGGTACCAGTGATAATGTTCTACACACGGTTTGTAAATGTTCTGGTTTATCGCCTCCATCCCCAGAGCAGCTCCACTAAACCTTGTGGAGTTTTAGGATTTCTTACTCTAACTTGATTAGGACTGATGTAAGGTAAACTGTATTTCCTTAAAGCAGTAGGATATACAGTAGGATATACAGTACAGGATATATCCTTAAAGCAGAGGATATATCGCTCACATGCAGGTGCCTAACTGCAAACTAATCATAGCAAATCTATCTCAAACTGAAGCAAAACTCTCCAGTTAGAGCTAAGAGCTTGTGCAAGTGGCTTGCTAATTGCCATCGATTAATGGATATTCCAGAGTGGTTGGTGGTGACAGGGGGTGATGATTGGTGGCTTCTGAGGCACAATCCAGCAAGATTATCTTGATTGCTTTCAGGTATTTGTGATATAAGTGATATAACTGAGAGCTCACAGCTGTTTTTCTTCCCACTTAATGCTCTAATGAGAATTAGATCTCAGTTTGTTGGTGTTTTCCCCTCCGTGCACGTTTTCTCTGTTTTACCAAGCTGTGTTGTAGTGAGCTCTGGGCAGGCCCTTTGCTGCTCTGCTGCAGAGAAAGGAAGGAAAAGACCTTGGCCTCTTGTTTCCTGATCCCTGTGTCACTCTAGCCTGGAGTTTTGTTCTTGATAGCCAGACAGTGGAAGTCAGATATAGGAAAACATGAAATGCTCGCAGAGAAGGTGATTACTCATGCAGTTTGTTTCCAGGTTTTATTGAGGAATTTTTTCTTGTAAGTACAAGTAATTTCTTCTTGATTCAGTGGACATGTTGGTTGATACCTTGGGATTTTTGACTGTAAATTTCTTCTCCATTATTGGAGATATTTGTTGTTAGATTGGGGATTTTTGACTGTAAATTTCTTCTTTTGTAAGTGGACATGTTTGTTGTTAGTTTGGGGTTTTTTGACTGTAAATTTCTTCTTCAGTAAGTGGAGGTGTTTGTTGATATTTTGGGATTTCTAACTGTAAATATGTGGGATTTTCATATGCTCTGAGCAGAGTGTTCTGTCAAGGGAAGCAGTGGCAGAGCAGCGAGCACAGCATGTGGCTGCTGGGGAATCTGGCCTCCATGGGTTTTCCAGAGCTTGCTTTTCCTGAGCTGTGCCACAGGCTGGGGGGCTTTGCCCCTTGTCTCTGGGATGCTCAGAGCTGTAATTGCCTGCAGAAGGCGTAAGGATTACCCGATTAGCTCTGCAGCTCAGCAGATTTAGTCAAACTGAGAAATGGGTGTTAGCAGCTTTAATGCTTAATTTTCCATCCTGGAGGAGTAACTCCTAAGGAGCCCTGGTTTCCAGCAGGAGGAGCTTCTGCCTATCTGGCAATGAAATGCTGACATCACTGAGTGCTTCCTTTTGGAATACAGAAATATGTTTCTGTATTTGTGTGGGGTGGAAGGGAGTGAGGCAGTTCTTTTTCTGTTTCAAACTGCTTGAAATGTTCTCCCACAAGTGAAGGACACCAGTTCCTGTGGAATATATCTAACCTACTCAGTTTGGCAATCTCAGGATGCTGCTGTCCCTGCTCTGTGCTCAGTGCCTTCCTTGCTGACTGTAGAAACCCCAAAATTATTCTGCAATGCCTGTAGAAAATTCCAGTATATGGTAGTGGGAAAGAAAAAAAGCTCAGGGCTTTCCTAATCCCTTGGTTTTTCTGTGTGCTTGGGAAAGCTGATGTGCATGGGAAGGAGGGATTCTTGCAATGTGTGTTTTCCCATGGGAAGTCACAGATAGCGAGAAGAACAAAGGCGTTTTCCTGTCCATGCACTCACACACCTTTCCATGCTCCTGGGATTATGGCACAGAAGATTAAGGTGGTGTCCTCAGGGCTGTTTCTCAGGGTTAGTTATTTCTGTACATGGCAAGGGGAAGGCTCTGCCCTCGTGCCAGGTTCCCCTTTATCCCATCCATCCCTTTTATCCCATCCACAGCTCCCAGCCATGGATGCTGGAGCTCAGGGGAGACTTCCCTTGTTTTTCTGCCCTTTTGACCACAGCAGGGCAAGAGCACTCCCATCCATTCACCACTGGGCAGCAGGGGGATGTTCCCATTTTACCAGCTCAGAGCTCCCCAGCTGAATGCAGAGCTCCCCTCCTTGCAGCACGGAGGCAGCGTTAGGAGCTGGGGATGCCAGAACAGCCCTTGGGGTGTCCTGTGCCGGTCCTGGGGCAGGGCTCCATCCATGCCCAGGGAGCCCTGCAGACAGGGACAGCTCCCAGCTCCCCCAGGAAGCTCCCTGGCTCTCCAGCCAGCAAAGAGCTCCCAGGGCAGCATTAATCATTCATGGGAAGAGGAGAGCAGCGAGGTGCTCGCAGCCCGTGTTCATCTGCTCTCGTAGCACCGGCTCGGTGTGAAGGTAAGAGAGGGGAAATCCCACCAAAAGCAGGGCTTGCTCCCTTCTGCCTTTGCCAGGCAGGTGGCAGGGGCTGTGTGACATGGGAGGCACTGGGATGTGTCCCCTCTCCTCCTCCTCCTCCTGGAGGCTGCAGCTGCCTCTGTCCCTTCCCCCAGCCCAGCATGTGTGCACGTGGGTGTGTGTTTCCTTAGGAGTGGTGCTTTTGCCTTTAATCTGCAGAAGCCTCCGAGCTGTGGTGGGGCTGAAGGATTTGGAGGTGGAGCAGGAGCTCTGAGGATTCCTCCCTTTTCTGAGAAGCTTGTCTTCTGTGTATCCTAAAGGCCTGATAATGCAGAGCTTTCTTCTCCATGGCTGTTCTCAAAGTAATGATTCCATTACACAGAAAAAGGGAAGATGAGGTGTCTGTGTGTGTTCTGGTAAAATACTGGAAACTCTTCTGCAAGGTGGGCTGAGGTGTCAGTGGTGTGGGATAGCTGCTGTTCTCTGGACTCGCTCCCTATCTAATTTCACCCTCTTATCTCTTGAGATGACATCTGTGTGAAGGGTGGCAAGCAGGGCACTTTCCAGGTGCAGCCCTTGTCCTTAAGGCATGCACCTGAGGTTTTCTACAGGTTGGTTTTGCTCTGAGGTGGACTGCTGGCTTTCCTTTCTGTCCCCATTTCGTGTAGGAGCCAAGGGGAGGAGAGAGCTGGGAGGGAGAAGAGTGGGGGAAAGGGAAGCCTGCTCTCTGCCACCTTTTCAGGCTTGTTTTTATCTAGCACCAAATTTCCCGTTGTTTCTGAAATGGGGGGCATGGTCCCTCTGTTAGCCTCTGTTCGACAGAACATCAGAAACATTTCACACCAGAGTAATTTCTTCAGTGGTTACTTGCCCCTCTGGTGACCTGATTATTTTGGCCTTTTCAACATTTAGGTTCCAAGGGGGCACCCAGAAAACTGAGTAGATGGGTTCCTGATGTTGCAGGTTGCCAAAGGCTAAAATAGGTGCTGTACTGAATCTCAAAATCAGCCTTTGTGTATTTTCCTGTCGCATTCCTTTGAATTTCATCGGGGATGTGTTGTAAGGAGTGTTAAAATTGCTGCAGGACCCCGGTTTCTCCCCGTTTCTAATTGCAGACATGTGCCAGTGGCAGTAAAGGCCAATTACCTGGCAGCAGCGGTGCTTGGGGGAGCCGCTTGATGGGCTCTGAGTGTGCACGCCTGTGCCACTCGGAGGGATTTTTTCCAAGAAAAGTAGGTCGGCTGCTCTCTGCAGCATTACTCGAGACCAGCATAAGTCTGCAAACCTTCAGAGTGTTGCAGTAGACGTGAAAGGATTAAAGGGGGGATTTGCGGGGTCGGTTTCCCAGCGGCGGAGCCGGCTCTTTTAAGTTCCTGTCATTCTGTGCCGGCTCCCCTCCACTGTTTGGTATTCCCGAGCAGTGCCGCTCGCAGCCGGCGGGTTCTGCTGAGCCACAGGCAGAACATTCCTGATACTCCCAGACTGCCCTCGCTCCGCTGCATCCCAGCCCCTCTGCCGGAGCTGCCTCCCGCAGCAGCGCCCGGCTCCGGCCTCGCCCTCCTCGGGAGCCCGCGGACGCGGTGAGCGGGTGGCACGGGAGGGGAGCTGTGCTGGCGAGGAGGTGGGCACTGCCCTGCCCCGCTCATCACGGCCGGGAGGAGTGGGGGATAGCCCGGGAGGAGCGGGAGGATAGCCCGGGGCGCCGGGAGGAGCGGGGGGCATAGCTTGGGATGCCTGGGAGGAGCATCCCGGGGAGCCTGGGAGGAGCAGGGAGGTAGGTCGGGGTACATGGGAGGAGCGGGAGGGATAGCCTGGGGTGCCTGGGAGGAGCAGGGAGGTAGCTCGGGGTGCCTGGGAGGAGCAGCCCGGGGGGAGCGGGGCGCCGCTCGGAGCCGCCGGGGATGTGCCGCCCTGGGGCCGCGCTGCCGGCTCGGTGACAGCCGGTGACAGCAGCGCCCGGCGCTGCCTCTCCGGCCATGTCGGCGCTCTGGAGGGGGACCCGAAAGGTGCGGAGCGAGAGCGCTGACAGGAACGGCGACTCCCTGTTCCGAATGCTGTACCTGGTGAGCGGACGGGGCTCGGGATCCGGCCCTTAGGGATTGCCGTGCTGGGTGATGGCAGGCTCCGAGCTGCGGGCTGGGCTGGGAGCTGTGTGCCCTGCAGAGGCGCTTTGCTGCCGAACCGCGGCGCTGGCCGTGCTGGAAGCATGCATGAGTTAGCCTGGCTTTGTTCGGGCGGGCACTGCTGCTTACAGTGTGCTGTCCAGGGGTGTGCCGTGCTGCTGGGGCATCTGGAGGTCTCTGCACGGCAAACAGGAGGAAATGGCTTTCAACAGCCAAAGCTCCCCGTGTGGGCAGCAGCCCTGTGAGTGTCCTTGATCCTCCTCCGTGGGTAGGATGTGAGCTTGGCTCCTCTGCTGAGCCCCCTCCCGAGGAGGGGTTAATGCTTGTGAACTCCACTTTGCAGTTGTGCCAGCCCTCAGTCTCGTTTTCAGCTTGCTTGAAGGGATTGCCCATAGGATTGTGCCTGAAGTGTCATGCTGTAATTCTCCCAGAGAAATCCTGGGTTTGTGCTGTCATTGTCACTGCTGGCAGAGCTGGTGCAGGGAGATAAAAGGATCTGTTTCTCTTCCAGACCCTCCCTACTCTATTCACCTTCTCTGGGAAAATGGGGACAGAAAGGATTTCGTGAAATCTGCTTGAGTGTTTTCACCAAACTGGCTGTGCCCTGAAGCCCCCCCATGTGCAGTGTGTGTCTGCTTTGCGTCTGGAAATGGATTTTTGAAAGGGAATTCTGGGCAGACAGGATTGTGCTCGGGGATGGAGCACAGCAGTTGTTGCAGGTGGAGTCATGATTTTGGTTCTAGCAGAGAAAGAACAGTGTTTTTATTGGTATGGACTGATCAGGTAACCAGGTTTGCTGGTCAGTATGATGATGGTTTAACAAGGCTTGATGGTGAGGCTCACTTGATTGTTGGCTGCAACCTCCTGTTAAGGGATGAGGGTCAGAGAGGACCCTCTGAATTTCTCATTTCTGCTGGACCTGCTCTAGTCCCAGCCTTGGTCAGTGGTTTATGTGTCAAGGATTGTGCATGCACAGCCAATGTTTTATATCTATGGCTAAGAACAGAAACTTCAGCAAGTCCTGACCCCTTCCCAGGGCTCTGTGGTGGCCAGGAGCCCTGAGCCTTGAGGGGACAGGCTCCCCCTCGGGTGTGGTCACACAGCAGAGCTGTTTGCTCCGTGGACAAGCAGGAGAGAGCTCTGTGGCCATGCTGTGTCCCAGGCGTGTGGGGTGTGCAATGTGTGGGCAGTTCCTGAGGAGATGTGGGGCAGGGCAGTGGGAAGGCAGTGCTGGCCCTGGCTGGAGCCCTGGAGCATTTATTGAGTGTGCACAAGTGGAGATAAGGCTTTGGGAAGCCCTCCACACTTCCTTCCTGCCATGTGGGTGTAGCTGCTCCTGCTGGGGCACACCACATGCCTCCCTGGGTTATTTCAGCTTCAGTGCTGAGCTGGTGTTTCACGCCCGGAGCAGGTTTCACTCCCTCTTTCTGGGTGACCCATCTTTCCCTGCAGGAGCATGCACAGGATGGGAGGATCTGCGGGGTGGCAGGCAGGATCTGCTTAAAACACTTGGTTTATTTTGGGGTTTGATTCTGGATTGTGCTTTATGCTTTAGAACTGGTTTTATTTGTACATTTGGATCTTGCAGCAAAACACCGCTGGACACATCTGCCTCAGGTAGTGCTAACAAAGCCAAACATTGCTGAGCAAAACCCTGCCTGTCCTGGGTCTCTGCAGGTCAGATTATTGTATCTGTGCCTTCCCAGCAGAGCAGGGGATTTAAGAATGTGTTTTACCCTGTGCTGGAGCCAGGCTTTCACCTCCTGCCCTCGGTGGATTCAGGGCTGTTGGGATCAAGGTCACACCTGCTGAAATCTGAGGCAGATCTAGTCTAAAAGTTTGGGTGTGCTTTAGACTTAAAAGCACAGCGAGTATAGGTGGAACCTTGCTGAGAAATATCAGGAATTGTTGAATAATTAAGACTAATGCATCTCAAATCTCAGTGACACATGCCAGGAGCAGAGTGAGTTGGAGATGGACTGATCCAACTCACTGCTTCCTCCTGCCCTCAGCTTGCAATCTTTTTCCTTTCTTCCACATCTAAGTTAACCCTCAGAAACTGAAGGTGAATACTTTCCATGTAATAAAGTGTGTCCAAAAGGCATTTTTGTATAGGCAGCCAGTTACAATGAGTTTCTGGCTTACACTTGTGTCCTGAAGTCAATGATCCTTTGTGTAATGAGCATCTTTGCTCATGTGCTGTGTGCAGGGGGACCTCAGGGGAGCACTTGCAGCCCTAAGAGACCTTTGAGGAAGGGGGTGGGAATCCTTCCTTGTCCTAACATGGATTGTGGGTGCATGGAGTGGAAATAGCCCTGTGTGAACAGACTGCATGGGTTAAAAAACATGGAGCTCACAACTTCCAGCGGGTGGGAGTGAAGTGGTGTCCCAGGGGCAGAGCTTTGTCTCCAAACTGCAAGGTGGGGATGTGCTTTATTTTCTGTCTCTCTTTTCTTTTTCTCCTCTGCTCTCTTTGTGTTTCTCTGGTTGAACAGGCTGATTTTGGGTCAGTTGTTTCACAGAATTACAGAATTACCCATGTTGGAGAACACCTCTGAGACTGTGGAGTCCAAGCTGTGCAAATCCTCACCTTGTCACCCAGCCCAGAGCACTGAGTGCCACCTCCAGGAATTCCTTGGACACCTCCAGGGATGGGCACTCCAAACCTCCCTGGGCAGCCCCTGCCAGTGCCTGGCCACCCTTTCCATGGAGAAATGCCTGAACTGGGGGCTGTAGAGGCAGTGCTGGGAAATCACTGAGCCTGGGCTGAGGTTCTCTGGCAGGATTGGAGGTGTGGTCACTGGAGCAGCTCTCTTCCCTGCGGGTCTCTGGGAGGGATGGAGACAGCCCATGGCTGCCTTGGCAATCCTGGGAGCCTGGGGCTGTCGTCACTGACACCAGAGACTATTCCTGCTCCAAACTCCTCAGCGTAATGAAAGATGTGAGGAAATGAGCTAACACGAGGGGGTGAAGTGAGGATAACTGGCTTTTTATATAGGCAGCTGATTAAATATTAAAGAAAGCAGCGAGGTGGAGCAGCTCTGGGGAACGGCCCTTGGGGGAAGGAGTTCACCCAGCGAGGCACATCTCCAGACACAGCTTAGAGCCTTTCCCAAAGAGCCTGTGCCTGGAGCCTGCAGGGCCCTGAACTGGGCAGCTCTGCTTCCCCAAACCCCAACGTGAGTGGTTTCTTCAGGGCTTTCACAGGAGAGCTGCAGCCCCGACTGGGGAACTGGCAGGGGGCTGGGGCGTGTGTTTTGTTTGCACAGGCATTTTTGGTTCCCAATTCTTGGGCCTCTCTTTTTGAGTCTGTCAATCTTAAGTGCTGGAAGAGCCTGTTTTAATTAAAATTCACGTGTCTGAAACCAGGAATGGAGTTGAGCAGCACTGCAATTAATTAGAGTTCTGCAACTCTTTTTTTTTGTTTTTCCCCTTTATCCCCAGTCACAGAGAGACAGGACAGACTCTCCTGTTGAAAAGTCCCCAAGCTGCAACTGCTCAACTGCAAACCCTCCTGAGCCCCATGGTTCCTCTGGCTGTGATTTCCCGTATTACCACTGCTCTCTCCTCTCCCTTCTCTCCCAAGAGCACAGAGCAGGTCGCAGCTTTCTGTCGCAGCCTGCATGAGATGAACCCCTCTGACTGCAGTGCTCCCCCCCAGGACTGTGCAGGGCCCCAGGTGGGCACCATGAGGCAGCTCACGGACGCAGACAAGCTGAGGAAGGTCATCTGTGAGCTCCTGGAGACCGAGCGCACCTACGTCAAGGTAAGGCCCTCAGCCCTGCTGGGCTCTGCTGCCTTCCTCTGCTGCTTCAGCCTGTGCCTCATGTCCCTGTCTCATGGTGAACCTGCATTCAGTCCTGCAGTATGTGCCTAAAATACAAGTTAAACCCCTGAAATGAGGCGTTTCCAAATGGCTGTTTGCGTTTTGAAATGGCTTAGCTGGTGTGCAGCTACTGCGCGCTGAGATCTGGGATTGATTTTGTAGCTAGGAACGTGTAAATGTTTCCTTTTCCTGTCTTAAATTGTGTGAGATCCAGCTATTCTGTGTTGTGTGTAAAAAGGAAAAATTCTCACATTAGGTGAGCATCATTTGCCACCTCAGTAAATACCCAGAGGCAGTCTGAGGGACCCACATGGGAATCTTTTTTCTGAATTTTTAGGACTTAAATTGTCTGATGGAGAGATACCTGAAGCCTCTACAAAAAGAAACCTTCCTCACACCAGATGAGGTACGTTGACCTTTGCTTGTCTTTTTGCCAGAGAGCTCCTGCCCCTCCACTCTGCCCACCCAGCTGGGCTTGTTTAGCTGAAATTATAATATCACCGAATTCCAGTTCTTTCAAATAATGGATTAAGGGGAGCATCAGGTCACTGCTCAGTAATGTCTGCAGCTTGTTTTTCCCTGACATCACGCTGATTATACAGTTGGGCTGAGAATCGCTGCAGTTCTGGAAAACACAGTTTAGCCTCAAAGTGATATCTTCAGCATTCTGCTTTTTTTCTCCTTTTATTAGCTGGATGTTCTCTTTGGGAATCTGACTGAAATGGTAGCATTCCAGGTAGAGTTCTTGAAAACTCTGGAAGATGGAGTAAGGCTGGTTCCAGATCTGGAAAAGCTTGAAAAAGTTGAGCAATTTAAGGTAATAATTTTTTACTTTCATATATTAAAAACACATTATTTGCATTGTCTCATTGGTTAAATTTTGAGGAGACCTTTAACACTCTCCATCATGTTTGTCTGACTGTTGCCACTGTTCATGTAAAAACCTGCATCTGCTTGCATTTAAGATTAATTTTCAACTGATGCTGGTGCTGCTGAAAAATGATCCTGCTGCAATTGTAGTTTATGCTACATTTAGCCATATAGAGCACTAGAAACCATGTGCTTTTTGGTTCTATTCTTGCCCTTCTGCCAGATTTCTTGCCTTGAGCTGTCAGGAAATGCTAGAAATGGAAAGTTACATAAAATCTTCGTCCTGACAAGTCCCATGTTCAGAAGCCCTCTGGGGCTGCAGATCAGAACAATACGTGGAATTCTGTCTTTCCACTTTCAATCCATGGTGGCAGATACTTCTACCTTTCAGCAGGTGTTCATCTCCACAGGTAGAAATGTAAACTGCAGCTCTGTGAACTTCATTTAAAACCCAGGGAAAGGTGGAAATAAATTCCATTTGGTGTCTAATGCAGTGGTACTAGTAGTGGAGGCATGGCAAGAATGTTTTTCCTTTGGGGAATTCCACTCTGGCTCTGAGCACCACTCACCCTGGTAAAGGTCAGGATGAGTAGTAACAGTAATAAGAATAGCAATAATAATAGTAAAAATATTAATAATGATTCCTCTGGCCCCTGTGTGCTCTGAGCTGTAAGAGAGCAGTGCCAGTGAAGGGTCCTTCCAGAGAAATCTCTATCTCCTGAGTGCTGCTGCTTCCAGCCCTTGCCATACAAACTGCACCAAGCTCACTTTCAGTTCTGCCCTGGGCCCTGTCTGGAGGCAGCAGGGTGTGAAATTTTGGGCTCTGTGGTTTCAGTTCTGCACTTTGCTTCCCCCTCTCCCACTTGCTGTCCCCAGGCTGCCCACGTGTGGCCGCAGCCCCTCACCAGCTGCTGTCTGGTTCCTGGGACATTTTGGGATTGTGGTTGGCCCTGGACACCACCTCATTTCCAAGCAGGGGAAGCCCTGGGTGTGTTTGTGAGGGATGCAGGCCTGTCTGTGGCCTGTGGCCATTGCTGAGCTCAGTGAGGTTTGAAGTGCAGCCCTGGAGCTGGGAGCCCAGTCCTGTGCAGTTAGTGCTGCCTCCAGGATGGCACTGGGCTGATGGTGCTGATTGCAGACGCTGAATCCACACACTGGGCCTGCTTTGTGGTGGGTGAATCGTGGAGTCACAGAATGGTTTGGGTGGAAGGAATCTGCAAGATCCCCCAGTTCCACTTTTCCCCACTATCCCAGGTTCCTCCAAGCCTTATCCAGCCTGGCCTTGGGCACTTCCAGGGATCCAGGGGCAGCCACAGCTGCTCTAGGCACCCTGTGCCAGGGCCTGCCCACCCTCCCAGGGAAGAACTCCTTCCTAATATCCCATCTAAACCTACTCTTCTTTTAGTTTGGAGCCATTCCCCCTTGTCCTGTCACTCCAGCCCCTTGTAAGAGTCTCTGTCCATCTTCTTTGCAGGCTCCCTTCAGGCCACAGTGAGGTCACCCTAAAGCTTCTCATTCCCAGGCTGAACAATCCCATCTCTCCCAGCAGAGCTGCTCCATCCCTCTCACCATCCTGGTGCCTCCTCTGGGCTCACTCCAGCAGTGATGTCCTGATGTGCAAACACACTAAAACTGCATTGTCCTGTCCTCCAAAAGCTGGATGGAAGCTTCAGATGACCTGGCTGAAGGCCAAGTAACTCAGGCCTTTCTACTGATGCTTTTTTCTCTTTTAATCCCAGAAAGTGTTGTTCTCCCTGGGTGGATCCTTCCTGTACTACGCCGACAGGTTCAAGCTGTACAGTGCCTTCTGTGCCAGCCACACAAAAGTCCCCAAAGTCCTGGTGAAAGGTAAGAGCCCCTTGCAGAGCTGTCACAGCCACATGTTGTGACCTCTCAGGGCAGGAATGGGGGCACACCTGCCTGGCTGCTCTCCAGGAGCCTGTGGAGCAGTAGTTAAGCCTGGCTGGTGCCCTGGGGTGCTGTGGGTGCTGTGGGACCACCCCTGGTGACACCTGAGCAGCTCATTACAGAGGTGGCTCACCCTGCTTGCAGTTTTTCTCTCCCCACATTGGGTTTATCCTCCCTCACTGGGTTTGGTTTGTTTTCAGTCAAGTGGGAAGGGTTCCTGGGTGGGAATCACAGCGTGGTTCTGTGCTCTGTGCTGAGGGGTCACTGTGTGCTCTGGAATCAGGAGTGGTGGCTCTGTAGTGGCCTCTGCATCCTCCTGGAGTTTGTGCCAGGAATCCTTGCTGGTGGCACTCCCATGGAAGGCCCCAGTGTGGTGGAACACTGGCAGCCACTAGGACAGGATCAGCCTGGCAGAGTGTTTTATGGGAGCTGGCAAAATATTTTAGCCCTCTCTCCCTTGTTTCCTTCCTCTTGCCTTCTTTCCAGTTTGCCTGAGAAGTTTCCATGTCAGAATTTCTAGCAGAGCTTGGAGATAAAAGCCCTGTGGTCTGGCTCCTGGGCCAGCTTGCCTCACAGGGATGATTTTCCCTGTGGAAGTGTAAATCTCCTGGCGTTATCAGTGCTTCGTGCAATTCCTTTTTGGCCAAGACATTAAACAAACAAATGGTTCCAGTTGTAGCAGCAGTGCCAGTGAGGGAGGAACTCTTGTTTTTTAAACAACATCTGGCTGTCTGACAGAAATTTTGAGGACTTTTGTTTCTTGGTTAGTTTAGAGGTTGGGGTTTTTTTTATTTTTTTCTGTGCAGTTTTCCTTTTATTTTCATTTCACCTTGTAAACTTTTATTCCCTGTGCTGCAAAGAATACTTGGCAGCTTTGTGGAATACATAAATAAATGATTTGTTGCTAGTCCATGCTTTCTTTTGGCATTACTTTATTGGACCCTAATGTTAAAGCTGTAGACTAGGTAAATCTGGTTATTTTGCTTTTCTTTCCATTGCTGACTGTATTTATAAATGAGAAAGTGTTGTGCATGAATTATGACATAAACAGAACTTAAAATTCTTTTCCCGAGGTAAACCTCTTCAAAAGCCTGGGAGTGTATTTCAGGTGTCACTTGGTCCTAGCTGAGGTGCAGGTGGCTTTTGCATTTGAAGCTCAAGTTGCTTTATGGAAATCAGGTGCCTACAAAAAAACCCCAACCCCAGCAGGGGACATGACTCCAATAAAAGCAATTGTGTGGAATTGCTCCTGCACTGAATAATTTGTCTGTCTATAAATACCACCTCCTCCTTCCCTCCCTCCTTATGCTCCAGTGGAGGGAGCAACAGAGAAAATGGCAATTTTTAAATTCATAGCAGTCAGGTAGGAAAGCTGATGGCAATCAGGTGTCCAGCCTGCCTGGGCTCCCAGAATCTGGTGCAGCAGCCTCAGCCTGCTGCTCCTGCCTCTCTGCAGCTCCGGGTGGCTGTGGTGACTCAGGGCTGCATTTCAGGGTTTAATGAGGTAACAAGAACCACACTTGCCAAGATTGTGGGTGCACCATGGCTTGGAAGCAGCGACTTCTCACAAATGTCCAATTTGAGACTTTGCTCAGAGGGAACAGATGATTAAAACAGTTTGTGCTGCTCTGAAATAGTTGCCAGGCCAGAAGTATTTAATGCTGTCTGCAGCTCCTGGGACAGGGACAGGACCCAGGGAGGGGCTGGAGCTGTGCCAGGGCAGGGTTAGTTTGGAATTAGGGAAAGGTTCTTCCCCCAGAGGTGCTGGCACTGCCCAGGCTCCCCAGGGAATGGGCACAGCCGCAGAGCTCCAGGAGAGCTTGGACAGAGCTGCCAGGGGTGCACAGGGGGGGATTGTTGGGGTCTGTGCAGGGCCAGGGGCGGCACTGGATGATCCCTGTGATTCCCTTCCAGCACAGGAAATTCTATCATGGATAGTGAAATCAAAAATTGCCCATGCTGGAGGTGGATGCTTGCTGTGAAATCCTAAATAGCACATCCAGGGAGAGTGTCAGTGACTCAAATCCTGGAGGGCGTAAATCTAATTCTGCAGGCCCAATAAATCTGCACTTCCTTACAAAATGTCTCCGGATAAACCAATTTAAACCTGGGAAAGTTGCTTTCTCAGGGCAGCAGTTAGGATTTCTCACTGATCCCATGGTTTCCTTTGACCCCTGCAGCCAAGACAGACACGGCTTTCAAGGCGTTCCTGGATGCCCAGAACCCGCGGCGGCAGCACTCCTCCACCCTGGAGTCTTACCTCATCAAACCCATCCAGAGGATACTCAAATACCCCCTCCTGCTCAAGGAGCTCTTTGCTCTCACTGATGTGGACAGTGAGGAACATTATCACCTTGATGGTAAGGACTTAACCCAGCTTTTCCATGACTCACCTCTGCCCTTGAACCTTCTGCCCTCCCTTCTTCTCAGAGGGTTAAAATTCCCTTTTGCTCATCCCCTGTCTCTCTTCCAGTGGCCATCAAAACCATGAACAAAGTTGCCAGCCACATTAATGAAATGCAGAAAATCCATGAAGAATACGGGGCAGTGTTTGACCAACTCATAGCAGAACAAACAGGGGAGAAAAAAGAGGTAAAAATCAGATTTAGAGGGAAAATTGTTATTGTGATGCCTGTTAAACTGGATCCAGTATTTAGCTTTCCTGCTCTGCCATTGAAGTAGATCCTGGTGCAAGCAGATAAATCCCAGCTCAGTTCAAGACCTGAACTGAACTGAATTCAGACTTCACTGAGGGGAGGGTGGAAGGATGGGATAACAACCCCTGAACTGGGGAGGGCCCTCAGTTTGTCACTCTGGGGGCCCATAAGGACAAAGGTCTGGTTGCTGCATTTCCCAGCAGCTGGGAACTCCTTTCTTAGTCTGTTCCCAGCAGTGTGGAGTCCATAAAGGACCTTTGGGCAAAGGCAAGAGCCACAGTGACTGTGGGGAGGGGGTGCTGTGACCTCTGCACCTGATGCAGTCTCTAAACCTCATCCCAAACTGAATATGTGCTTAAATATTCCAACAAAATACAAAGAAACTGGTAGGGAGAAAAAGGGAGAAAGGGGAACAAAAAGCAAAGAAAACATCTGGCTTTGCCATGACTTCCAAGAGTTTTAAAACTCCTGAGTTTTACTTACCCTGATATATGTTCGTTAATTAAGGATTTACATGCATCTGTTTGCAGTCAGCTGATGAAACACTCCAGAAGTTTGCTGGGGGGAATTTTGTTCAGGACTTTTGTTTCCTGAGCTGAAAACTCCCTTGAGGCTCCTTGAGCTGATTAAAGCCCTGCCTTTGTGCATGTGTTGGTGTTGGCAGGTGGCCGACCTTTCCATGGGGGACTTGCTCCTGCATAACACAGTGATCTGGCTGAACCCTCCTGCTTCCCTGGGCAAGTGGAAGAAGGAACCTGAGCTGGCAGCCTTCGGTTTGTATCCCAGGACTTTCATTTCACAGCCTGAAAGCTTATATTGAATGCCTAAGCAGATATTGAAAGGAGCTGAGCATGGCCTTCCCCAGGGTTGGCTTGAACTTAAATATGAGCTTGTCTCTCTGCTGCAGTGCTCAGTTCTGCTCTCTGGTAGTTTCCCTGGCTCAGGTGGGAGGTTTGTGTGCTTGGGAATAGAGGAGGCCCATTCCAAACCTCAGGGACTCTCTTGAGGAGAGGCCGTGGGAGCTGGGCCTGGACACTCTGGGCAAGGGAAGGCTGAGAAGGGATCCATCGATCCACACAAATACCCCATCAATCCACACAAATATCCTGTGAATCCACACAAATACCCTATCAATCCACACAAATATCCTGTGAATCCACACAAATACCCTATCAATCCACACAAATATCCTGTGAATCCACACAAATACCCCATCAATCCACGCAAATACGCCATCAATCCACACAAATATCCTGTGAATCCACACAAATACCCCATCAATTCAATCCACACAAATACCCTATCAATCCACACAAATATCCCCAAGGACTGTCAGAGGATGGTGCCACACTCTGCCAGTGACAGGATGAGGAGCAGGGGCCATGAACTGAAACACAACAAGTTGCACCTCAGCCTGAGGAAGAACTGCTGGCCATGGAGGGGGCAGAGCCCTGGGACAGCTGCCCAGGGAGGGCCTGGAGTCGCTATCTCTGGAGACATCCCAAAAACCCCTAATTCCTGTGTCACCTGCTCCAGGTGACCCTGTCTTGGTAGGGATGATCTCCAGAGGTCCCTTCCAAGCCCAGCTGTCCCAGGATTCTGTGATTCTGTGACTCCATAACTTTTGTCTCTGACTTTCTCCTCCAGTGTTCAAAACTGCTGTGGTCCTCGTGTACAAGGATGGTTCCAAACAGAAGAAGAAACTCGTAAGTGTGCAGGGACTGTCTGGGTGATGCCCGGGGTATTTCTGGGGCTGAGATGGAGTTTTGCTTTCCACAAAGCCATGGAGCTGGAATGTGCTCTGGCACGTGTGATCCCTGGTGTCTGAGGAGCTGGGTGGGCACAGCAAGCATGCCTTTATCCTTTGCTGCCATGCTTGCCACATCCATTCCCTCCTGTGGGGGGCATTGTCCTGGATGAAGATGTCACTGGGAGTGTCTCTTGGCTTAGATTCTTTGGTCAGTGTGTGTGAGTGTCTGTGATTCATGTCTGTCACCTCACACGGTGCCCTGGGTGTTGTGTGCCACCAAGCAAGTGCTGGCTGCTCTCAGCCACATCAGGAGTGGCTCAGGGATCCTACTGGAGTTTGGGATTCCAAGTTAAAGCTGATCCTGGCAGTGCTCCAATGGGGACATAGTCCATAGTGATATAAGGAAACCAGTGATCCCTACCCGTGGCATAAACCAGGGAGGGATTTGAGGTGCCTGCATGGAGAAAGGCAGCTGGCACAGGGAGGCTTGAGAGTGAAAAGCAAAACTCCACATATTCCTGAGTGTGTGTGCACCCAAGGCTGGGCTGGGTGACTTTGGAGGGAATTGCTGGGAGCTGCTTTAATCTGGATTTCAGCAAGGTCTCCCCAGAGAGGCCCCTCAGGGGGGTGCTGGGCTGAGAAAAGCAGGATTGCAGCAGGTCTGTAGCTGGGAGCCCTCAGCACAGAGCTTGGCTCTGCCTGCCCGGGGTGTCTGAGAGTTTGTGTGAAATTCTTGCAGGGGGGATCACACAGAGCCTCGATCTACGAGGACTGGGATCCGTTCCGGTTCCGCCACATGATCCCTCTGGAGGCGCTGCAGGTGCGGGCCCTGGCCAGCGCAGGTAACGTCCCACGGTGGGATCCAGGGGTCAGGGCTTGGAGTTTACCCAGGGAGAGACCTGACATCCTGCTTGCTTCTCCCTCAGATGCAGAGACCAATTCTGTGTGTGAGATTGTCCACGTGAAATCTGAGTCTGAGGGCAGGCCAGAAAGGACATTCCACCTGTGCTGTAGGTGAGTGGTTTCCCCAGCTCTGTGTCCCTGCTTGCCCCTGTCTTTCCTTCGAGGCAGTCTGGAAACAGCCAGTTGGGGGGAGGGTGTTAAAACCTGACTTCTGGAAGGTAGAATTTGGTATAATCTCTCAAAATAAAGGCACATAACTTGATCAGCTTTGTACCTGTATGGGAGAACCCCTTTTGCAGTTTTCCAGTTAAACTGCAGCATTGGATCTTTATGGCAGGTGTTATGTTCATGGCAGGTGTTCCTTTTGTGGCACCAGGTCCCAACCTCTGCACTTGGAACACTGCCTTTGCTTTAATAAACATCCACTGTGGTGCTGGTGGTTGCCCTGGCGTGTTTTTAGGGTTCAAGCAGAGACCTTGGAACACAAGCCCATCAGGATGCAACAGAGCTGATGCCAAGCCAGTTCCTGCCTCTAGGAAAGTTGCAGGAGCTGTGCAGCTGTGGGGTGTGTTTGCAGGGACAGATTGAGCACCACAGGTCACTGGATGTGTATGGGACACAGCCAGGTGTGGGTGGCACTGCAGGGAAAGGAAACCTCCAGAGGGCTGGAAGGCTGAGTGTTTTATTAATGACTTGGGTATTGGTTTCCTTGGATGCCCACTGTAGGGACCACGGACGTAGCTTTGCTTTGAAAATACTGACATCAGTAGAGTTTTCTCTGGGAAAGTGCCTGCCAGTCAATTTGCACTGTCTTAAATGACAGAAGTAGCCCTTATTTACCTCATTTGCAGCCAGTTTTAGTAGTTCCCAAGGGGTAACTCTGCCTTTTGTGTTCCCACCTCTTTTTCAGCTCTCCAGAGCACAGGAAGGACTTCCTGAAGGCAGTGCACTCCATCCTGCGGGACAAGCACAGAAGACAGCTCCTTAAAACAGAAAGTTTGCCCTCATCCCAGCAATATGTTCCTTTTGGTGGAAAAAGATTGTGTGCTCTAAAAGGTGCAAGGCCAGCCATGAACAGGGCAGGTACTGTAGGGCTGCAGACTTTCAAGATCCCAGTAACCCCAGCACCGCTGTAGGACACATGGTGGTGTTGGTCACTTGTGTTTTAGGATTAGCATTCTTCCTGTATATGTAAAAACTGCTGGTTTTCCATGCTTCACTTCCTTGAGAGCCTTAAATTGCCTCTATTTACCTTGCTTTGCACTCGAGGCTCAGCTTCAGAGCAGTGCTAGTGGCATGGAAGGGAAATGGGATTCCTGGCAGTACCAATTGGCTGTGCACTTTAATCTGACCTGGGGTTCTGCTGGACAGAGCAGAAGCTGTGTGATTCTTAAAAGCATGTATGGAATTTTGAGGTAACCCGAGCACTTTTGAGCTAAAATGCACAAGGAAGAAGAGCTCCCCTGAGCCTGATTTGAAGGGGCAGCTGTGGGTGTCCTCTACCTGAGCCTTTTCAGCTCAGTTGCTAAAGGACATGTGCTCCTCCTTCCCACATTTGGAGAAGTGTGCACTTGGTACTCTTATTTTTGTAATGACCTGTCCTAAACCACGGATTTTCCTTTTCTGTTGACTTCAGACAAAAGCAGTGAGAAAATCCCAGGGAAAAAGAGGTTTTATTTTCATAACTGTAGATGCTGGAGGGAAGAAACACTTGATTCCAACTGCAAAGTACACGGCACTGCTGTGTGTTTTGTTCTGGTCTGTTGTTTATTTCTTGTTCAGCTCGTTGGATCCAGCACTGTAGACAGCCAGGATTTCTGTTCCTCCTCTGACCAGGGCAGGCCAGACCAACACCAGCTGAGCTCAGCTTCTCACTCGGGGCCCTGCTGCCCTGGCTGCTGGAGATGCCAGACCCCCTTTCACTTTGGCTCCGTGGGGCATTTGTGTGATGAATTCTGCAGGGATTGAAATCCCACCTTGCAGTCCAGGCCTCTCCCTACTGCTGAGCTGTTGTACCTAATGCACCTTGTGAGGCTCAGGGACATTAAACTGTGACCTCAACCCCAAGGCAGAGCTGGATAAATTCATCCTGCAGGTGCTGAGGTGCTCTTGAGTGCAGGGGAGCAAACTCCACCCTCAGCACTCCGTGTGTGCCCCTGAAGCTGCCTGCAGGGCTGCCAGCTGCAGGATTTGCCCCTGCTTGGGAAGATGTTCTGACACAGAAGATGGGAATTTGCTAACTGGGCCAGTTGATGAGTAGATGCTGAGGAAGGAACTTCTGATGGCTCTTCTGGGTTCAGGGATTGTTGTTTTCCTCACTTCAGTAGGGAGGAAGGGAGTAGCAGAGCCTGGATAAAGCATGTAATTCCCTGTAAATAAGACAGCATCTTCAGCACTGAGGTGTAGGCACTGGGAAGGCTGCTGTGAGCCCAGAGATTTCCCTCTGCAAGGTGTGAAGCTGTGGGATTTTGTGGTGTGCCAGCAGCAGGCTGCAAGTGAGAAGCTGAGCTGGGCAGGGGCCCTTGGTGCTGGCGGGCTGCCTGTGCTCAGGAGCAGCATTAGAGGGTTGTTGTCTCTGGTGGATCTGAGCAACAGCACTCAAGGGTTGTCTCTGGTGGATCTGAGCAGCAGCAGCAGCAGCAGCAGCAGAGGGTTATTTGTTGTCTCTGGTGGATCTGAGCAGCAGCAGCAGAGGGTTGTTGTCTTTGGTGGATCTGAGCAGCAGCAGCAGCAGCAGCAGAGGGTTATTTGTTGTCTCTGGTGGACCTGAGCAGCAGCAGCAGCAGCAGCAGCAGCAGCACTCGAGGGTTGTTTGTTGTCTCTGGTGGATCTGAGCAGCAGCAGCCCCTGCACAGCGCAGGGAGCATGGCGGTGACCCGGCCACTCGTGGGCCCTGCCCGCTCGGTGCCGGATGCAGGATTTAGCTTTTGCCCAGGGTTGTGCCGCGCGTGTGTAAAACACTTGTGGGGTTTTATCTTTGTGTGTGCAGTGTCAGCCCCCAGCAAGTCTCTGGGGAGGAGGCGGCGGCGGCTGGCCCGAAACAGGTTTACCATTGACTCGGAGGCCCTCCACGGCAGCAGCCCCGAGAAAGAGCCCGCGCAGGGAGGGGACACTGACCGCTGGGTCGAGGAGCAGTTCGACCTGGCGCAGTACGAGGAGCAGGAGGACGTCAAGGAGACCGACATCCTGAGCGACGACGACGACTTCTGCGAGGCGGCGCGCGGGGCGCAGCGCGAGCTGCGGGAGCGGCTGCNGAGCGGCCCTGCGCGCCCGGGGACGGCCACGCCGCCAGGATGGCCCAGCTGAGGAAGCAGGCGGCCCTGCCCGCCATCAACGGCGCCGCCGAGGGCCACGGCGAGGAGGTGATCTGGGTGCGGCGGGAGGACTTTGTGCCCGGCAGGAAGCTCAACACGGAGCTGTGAGGCGCCCCCGTCCCCCCACCATTGCACACTTGCACACACCGCTGCGGCAGCTCCGGCGGCCCACAGCCGCCACACGCTCCAAACCGGGAACGAAACGAGCTCGAGGTCCTGTCTCACCTTAACCAAGGGCTTTCACACCATTTTATTTATTCTCGAACAATCAGGGGCTGAAATGGACTGTGGGGAGAACGTAATCACTGGAAAACAAATGACTCTGGATGTCCCGACCTCTGTGCAGCTCCAGCGGGAGCGCGAGGACACAGGGGTTGGTGGCCCTGCAAGGCGTCGGTCGTAGGCTCATCTCCTTCACAAGGAAATGCCTTTTTAACCTGTACAGTCGCAGAATGCTGACTCGCCTCCCTTCCCTCTCTAAGTGTAAGAGAATATTCATGTATTTTAGGAATGCGTGAGGAAAGGTTCGGGGTTTATGTTGTGTTCGGTCCTCTTGGTCTGTGGCTGGTCTAATTTAAACGTCAATGTTGGAAGCTCTAGTTTTACATACTCTTGTAAAGATGCCAAACTCTCTTGAAAGAGATCCAAATTTAACACTTGAAGAAATATTTTTTTGTATTTTACCTGAGATGCAGGGGCACAAAGGGGTAAGAGATTTAGGGTAGCTCCACGTCTAGGATACGAGGCTAGCTTTTTGCAGAGGGTTAGGAATGGTGGTTTTATATTAAAAGATGAACTGGAAACTCTTATTTAGGTATAACTTTCTTCAGGAAAAGGTTTATTGTATATGTTTGAGACTGGAGTTTAGTTAGGTAATAAAAAGAATAATAAATAAAGTGACATGACTGAATTGCAGTGGAGCAAAGGGATCCGTGGTGTGCCCTTGCTGGAGCCACAGATCCCTTTGCTCCACCCTCTCTGGCAGAGTCTGGCTTTAGGGGACAGGGAATTCATGGCCAAAAAACTGACCTCACCCGCTCTCCTACCATGGGTGAAACTAGTGTATTTTAATTCCTTTATAAAAGCTTTTCCACTGCAATAGAGGATGAAAAAAGTTCTACACAGGTAAACTTCTTTAACATTTTAAATATTTTATTTAAACATCTAAAACAGGGTAAAATGTGACTAAAATCTCGTGGTTTTTAAGTAGACTTCCAAACGTGAAACACAAAATAGCACTTTTTTTTTTTTTTAGGATTTATATAGCTTTCCCCATTGCAGTCTCACCTATAGGAAAAAAAAAAGGAAAATTATATGAAATTTTGTTTTGTTGGTATCTGTTGATGTTTGACACATCAGCAGGTACTTTGAGAACCTGAAATTTTATAATAGCCTTAGGATTATATTTTATAAAATCCACTCTGACTATATTTTAAAACATGACAAAAATTATCCCCCTCCCCAAACATCCATCACTGTCTGCGTGTCCCAGCTGGCATCCTCCCCTCGCCCCCTCCCTCCCCTGGTTTCTGGTGCACTATACTTATGAAAGCTTTCTCTAGTGACTTTTTGCTATCTCCTGGTTTCCTTTCATAAGAGCTTTAGAGGAGTTTCTACCCCCTTTGTATGATCACATGGTTGTTTTTGTATCACCACCTGTCGGTCGTGTCCCACGTGCTGGAGGGTTTGGCTGTCCTGGGCTGCTCCCAGAGGATGCAGCCAGCACTCAGATACTGGAAGGCTGGTACTGGCAAGGTACCGTGGCTCTTGTACATAACGTCATGACATGTCTATGTCAAAGGTTCTTATATATTTCTTTTATAAGCTGAAAGAAGGTCTATTTTTATGTTTTTAGTTCTATGAATGGAACGTTGTAAATGCCTGTCAGAAATAAAATACTGGGAAAAAAAAATAAATAACTAGCTGCAGAGAGTGGTGTGTGGAGGCCACCTGTCCTGGGGAGGGCTGTGAGGTGCAAGGGGAGATACCAGGGAGGAGGCCCTGCATTCCCTGCTGGTGTAACTCGGTAAGGAGTCCTCAGGTAAGGCTCTGCTCGTGGTGTGGTGAGGGGACAGTCCCCGTTTCCCTTATGGCATCCATAACCATAACCAGCCATTCCTGCTGCTTTTCCAGGCAGGTCACAAGGAGCCTTCAAGCGAGCGTTTTAAAAAGCGAGCTAAAAGCAGCAGATTCCAGAAGAGTTCCAGGTGCCTCGGAAGAGCCCCCCAGCCTCTCTGTGGTCAGTTCTTGGGGCAGCCCCTGTCCCTTTGGGGTGTGCTGGGTTTAGCCCAGGCCCAGGAGTGTGCTGTGGGTTGATGTTCTGTGCTTCCTTGGCCCCAGGGAGAGCCCAGCTCCCATGGGAATGCCGTGGGCAGGCAGGTGAGTGGTGCCAGGCTGGCCCCGGCAGGGCTGCTGCACACAGGGGGTGCTCTGTGGGGAAACCAGGCAGAGCTGGCACAGCCCCGCTGCTAGCACAGCAGGGCAGAGCACAGGCACCCCACAGACGCTCTGAGGGATGCCAAAAATGCCACAGGAGGGATTAAAATGGGGTGGGGGGTGTGCAGCACTTCCTGCAGCATCCTTGCAGCAGTGCAGTGCTTGCTGCTTCAGGCAGGGCTATTTTCAGCTTGTAAGGCTACCAGGCTAATCCAGGCTCCTCAGGAAGTCGGGGAAATGCTGAAAGGAAGACAGAGTGAGGGCCTCGAGGAGAAAGCAGCCCATGAGTGGTGACAAGTGACACGTGTGTGCCAGCTCCACAGCTGAAACGCTTTGGCGTTAAAGTTCAGTGCTGCCACCAGCCAGGGCAACAGAGGGAAATTCCTCCTGCAGTTCCCTGTGCGTTCGGGAGAGGTGAGCACCCATTCCTTGTTTTTGTGGCAGCACAGTGTCCCCGGTGTCCCCAGTGCCGGGTCCCTCAGGGGTGGTGTTAATTGATGACCCCTCTGCAATCACACCTTGGCCCAACAGCCAGGGGATCTGCATCTGGGGAGAACAGTGTTGGAAACACAGCAGGGAACTCAGGGAAACAGCTGGGAATTCCATGCTGGAAAATAGAGAGGGCTTGAAATGAATTCATGTTGCAGGAAACGGATCAAAGGCAGAAACTCGGATCCGTGAAGCCGCAGGGAGGTGTGAATAGAAATTAAATGTATTCTGGGCTGTCCATGGATGGAGGGCAGGCTCTGAATCCACGCCTGGGGTGCTCGGAGTGTGGCAGGAGAGGCCTTTGGCCCGTGGCCACAATGCTGGGGAGGTGGAGGGAATTCCAGGGAAGGACCTGGGCTGTTCTGGATCAGCTGTTCCAGGGCCAGAGGAGCCTCTGGTGCTGCATCTTAAACCCAATGCCCAGCCGTGCTTCCAGCAGCTTTTCCTTCACCTCCTGGGAAAAACCTGCTGCCTTCGGGGTTGGACCAGCAGGAATCCTTGCTCCTTTAGTTTCCTCCAGGGAGCCCAGAGGCTCCTTTGGCTGCACAGGGTTGGAGTTGGGATAAAGGTTAGGATTTGGGTCAGTGTAAGGGCCGGGCAGCCCTGTGTGCTCCCCAGACGTGCTGAAGGCTTTTCCTCGCTCCTTGGAGCTGCCACCCACAGCACAGCACCCCGGGGTGGGCGTCCTCTGCTCCGGAGCATTCCCGGTGATTCCTGCGGGGCTGCCACGGGCCGGGCTGGGCCCACAGTGACCGCTCCCCTCCCATGGTCGCAGTGACCGCTGCCATGGCCGGAGTGACCGCTCCCGGGACCGCCGCTCTCTCCCAGGTAAATCCGGAATTCTCCGCATCCCGCTGCTCCCGCTCGGTTTAAATCCGGGATTCTCCGCATCCCGCTGCTCCCGCTCGCTTCCAGCCGCGGCCGGTGGGTGTCCCCCTTGTTCCGCAAATCCCGCCCGCTCCTCGGGAACCCGAGCGCTCCCCGCTCGCCACGGGAGCCGTGAGCAGGGGATGATTCCCGGGCAGGCGGCAGCGGCATCCTCCGCTCGGCTGGCGCTGCTGCAGCATCCCGTGCCGGCGGGCTCGTGCGTCATTCCATCAGGGAAAGTCATTTCCAGAGACGGATTCGGCGTCACTTCATCTCGGCAGAGATTAAACCCCTTTAATTAACTCCTCAAGGGGCATTAGAGAGCTGAGTAACTCTGGTTGTTTCAGAGGGATGAGGTCGGGAATGATGTCAGTGCTGGAGGAGGCAGAGGGATGTGTGGAATTGCACTTAAAGAGAATCCACTCCATCCCCTGCCACAGGTTCTAGGAGAGCACTTAGAAAGCCCTTCAGATCTCCAATATGAAATTAGGAGACTCAAGCAGAGTGAGAACATGAGCTTTCTTCGAGGTCACTGCAATGCCAGACTATTGGTTGAATTATACCATGGAATATGCCAGGAAAAGGAGATTAAAAGAAAGTTACTTGAAAAGATAAGAAAATCCAATCTTCTGCTCCCTCTAACCCTCAGGAGACATGAGAAGATGAACAGCTGGTAATGAAGAGATTTTTAAATGACCCTTCTTTGCCTGTCTCCTGTGTGAAAAAAGCAGAGAAAGAGCTGTTGTTCAAGGTAAAATAGAACAGAGTGTGGGGATAAAAGCTGTAAAAAATATATATATTTTTGAAAGCAGTAGCCGAGTCTGGAAAGAGATGAGTTGGAGCTCTCTGTGCCTCCCCAGGGAGCTCAGGACTGGATTTCCAGGCAGTGCAGGGAAATAATCATTACTGGCATCACTTCTTGTGTGGCCCAGAAAGATGCTGCTGTGTGTTGGGGCAGGTCAGGAGCATCATTGTGGAGACTGAAAATCAGGCTGGGAGGGTGGGCAGAGGGAAAATGTGGCTGGGAAGAGAGGCATGAAAAGGAAGCACCATAGGGCAGTTTTACTCTGTTGTGGGGGAGTTAGGGCTGGTTTATTTAGGATATTGGGGCTGAAAAGCTTAAACCTGCCAGACATCCTCCTGCTACCAACACAGCTACATCTGGAATGTGGGACAGATCTTTTTTGGGGAGCACAGTACACGGATTAAACTTTCTCTTGGATTCCTGCTCTCTGGTCCTGAAGGCAAGGAAATGAAAAGGAGGTGAGGAAGGGCTGTGCCCATATTTAATTAAGTTGTTTTCCAGGAGGGAAAGGGCTTTTCTCTGTCTCTTAAGGAACTGGGGTTGTTTGGAGTAACACCAGCAGTTCCACCAAGCTGAGGGCTGCATCACTCACCTGTGGTGTCTGGTTTTGATAGAGCATTTTCTCCCTGGGCCTCCTCCATCACTGTCCAAGCAGTGCCAGCCTCTCCTGCAGTTACTGATGAATTCATATCCTCGGGACATGGCGTGTGTCCCCACAGAGGGGAGGGGACAGTGTCACTGTGTCACTGCTGATACAGTGAAACTCAGCTGAATTTGTGCCTGCAGGGGCTGTTAGCACAGCACAGCCCCGTGCTCAGACACAGGGGGATAAAACCCACCACAGCCATTGCTGCTGGTGGCTCCCTTGCTCTGGGGACTGCAGAGGAAACCTTCCAGGAGCTGCAATGCATTTGAGGGCATGAGGAGGGTTTGCATCAGCTCCTGTGGAAACTGCTATCTGATCATGGAGACAGAAAGGCAGAGGGCTCAGTGCACCCGTGAGAGCCATGATTTGAGCAGGAATAAACCAAAATCAAAGAATCTGGTAGCTCAGTTTGCCTGCCTGTGGCTGGGGAAGTTCTTCCCACTCAGATTTCACAGGGAGCACAAATTTATCCTGCTGGAAGGAGAAGCTGTTCACCTGCATGGGACTGGGACCTGCAGGGGCAAACAGCTGCATTTTCTCCTTCAGAGACAAAACACAGAAAGAGATGTGGTTTGTATGAGATACCTGCCAACAAACACACCTTTTCCTCAGCATGGTAGGGGATTTTGTTCTCCTTGGCACTTAGGGGATTACCAATTTCTCTGCCAGCAGTCTGTGTGTCCCAGTCCTGGGGTTACCTTCACAGGGTGTGATCTGCTGCCACCTCTGGAGCCCTGAGCTGACACCACAGCTGAGGTCTGAGCGTGCTGGAAACGAGAGAGCTGTTAAATAACTGTAGGTAATGGTTTTAATTACCTTCTAAAATCTTTGTTTTAATTAATCCTAACCAACATATCCATAAATTATAAATTGTGTATTATTCTCAGATTACTCTCAGCAGAGGTGTCATAAGCTGCTTTTGTGGGAACACAGCCGGGGAGAACGACTGAAACTTCAACTTTTGATAAACTCTGATGTGCTCCAGTGAACAAAGCCTGGGAGAGGAGGATGGATTGGTGTGCTTGGACATCTGCAGCACAGAATTTATGGACCACCAGGACATTTTGCAGGAAGCAGAAGGTAAAGAAGAGGCTAAAAAAATGTCTTGGAAATGGCAGGAGAAAGGTAATGAAGATCTGGATTAATTAGCATGAGCAGTGAGAAATAATAACCAATAGAGGATAGAATACTAAGTAATGAGAGAGAATTATGTCATTTAGGAACAATGAACATTAATTTCTAATTTTTTGCTAAAAATGTAAAAATAAGTGGAATCAGCATCCGTGGGGGGGCTGGAATTCTGTCAGCCACACACAGAAACCCTGGCCAGGAATAAAACCAAGCCTGACATGCAAAGGGGGTGTTAGAGGAGGATTTGGTACCACGGGAGTGTTGAGGCAACCACTCAAACACAGGGACAGCAGCTCCCTGAGGGATGGGGAAGCCTTGGCTGTGGGGTTAAAGCTGCCCCCAGTCAGGAGCCCTCCCTTGGGTGGGAGCTGAGCTTTGGGGAGGCTGCCCAGGGGGAGTTAAACACAGGGGCTGACCCTGCAGGATGCCAGGGAAGCCCAGCAGACCCCAGCCTGTGCTCACAGCCCTGCTGCTTCTTGTGTGGCCACAGCTCAGCACAGGCCAACCAGACCCAGCAGAAAAGCAGGAAAAAGATGAGGGGAGGCTTTGTGAAAAATGAAGGAAACAGCTGGATGTTTCTTAATCACTGCAGGCACAAATGGAGGAAAAATTGCTAATCAGGAGTCTATTGATGGCCACACAATTCACAATCACTCCATCTGCACTGCCTGGAGCTGCACTGCTGCCTTCAGTGCAGCAGGAAAACCTGGCTGCTGGGAGCCTGGGAAGCAGCCTGGAGCATGCAGGATGAGGTGGGATTGGAGATTTTCCTGGGATGTTTACTATAAGCACCTCTTTAATTCCTTTTATTTTTTATTTTTCCTTTTGAAACAAACCTCTTAGCTCTGCTACCAGGTTTCTGCACTCCACAGCCCTCTCTCCCTCCAGAGAGCTCTTTATCCTCACTGTGAGGAGGAGAGGTGCTGCTGTGGCTGTTCCCACATGGGCACTGCAGGGAAGGAAACCTGGCACAGGTTGTCCCTGGCAGAGCAGAGGCTGAGCTCAGATTATCTGAATCTCAGCCAGAATCCTTCCCATGACAGAGTCTGTATTCAGCAGGACACTTGTGACCCCCTTGTGCTCAGGGAGTGCTGCTGTGTCCCTCAGGCCCTGTGTCCTGACTCCTCACTGATAAAATGGATGTCAAAGGATTTTCCTTGGCCTAAACCACAGCAACATCCAAGGCTCTGAACCAATTTGCTTTTTGTCAATTAGATAAAGATATTAAGTTAATGCCTTTTGTTCCCCGCCAGAACGCTGGAGTGGGCGAACAGAATTAATTGTGTTGACACAATGGATTTATTGTCTCAACAAATGCCTCTCTGTTTTCACACAGGGGATCAGGGGCTTGACAAAACTAATGCAGGCACCAGGGGACCCTCATAAAGCTGAATTATCAGCCCCATCAAATGCCCCTGCTGTAAAAGGCAACGTGAGGGAAACACAGGCTCTGTGGCTGGAGGCAGTGCACAGAGATGGAGTTGGGGTGGAGCTGTGCTCCAAGGGGAGAATTCCCTCCCAGAGCCCTCAGGCCTCCTGCAGCCAGGGCTGGAGCAGAGGAATGCCTGGCACAGCCAGGGGGGTGTTTGGGGCTGGCCAGGGATGGAGGGCTCTGCTGCTCCCTGCTCCACAATCCTGATTCACAATCCTGCACCTGGCTGAGCTTTAAGTTGATTTTTGCTCTCCCCCTTTCTCCTCAAACAAAAGGTACTTTTCTTGTCAAAAGCTCTTAGTGCCCATGAGAGAGGGGAGAAATCCTGTCTGCTGAGGTGACAGGACACATTCATTTTCATTTACTGGAGCCACAAACAGCCTGAGTGTGATAAAAGCCACCCATTCCCTTTCCCATTCTTAGGGGTTTGGAGCACGGCCCCGCTCAGTTCCCTCATCCCAGGCACCCACAGGGACAGGGAGGGAGGGAGCTCCTGGCTGGGGGAGCAGTGGTTTCAGCCCTTCTCATGGGACCAGCACGGATCAGCTCCAGGCACTGATTCCCCTTCATCTCCAGCCCTGGGGGCTCTGCCTGAGCCTCTGGAGTGTCCTTGGGGATGGAGCCAGGGAGGGCACGGGTTAAACCTGGGACAGAGCCAAAGGTCCCATCCTGCTCTCCCTCACATGTTCCTCTTCTCCAAACTCTGTACTCTCTTTATTCCACAGTCTGCTGCCTTTATTTTGTGTTTTACCATCAGGAGAGAGAAGCTGCCCTGAGAGTGAGGAGGACCCTGGCAGGAGGAAGAGGAGGCAAGTGTGTGCATTCTGCTTTTGTGCACTCTGCATGCTGTGGGTGAGAATCAGGATGCATTTAATAATCACCCCTGGAGATGATGTTTTTAACCCCACAGGGTGGAATGCTGAGGCTCTGTCCCTGTAAACAAGGAGCAGGAATGTGGTAGGATGAAGGCTCAAGGAGTGAATTTCCAGGGATGTGGTTTGTCACACAAAGTTCTTCACTCAAGAGGGGTCTGTGACATTGGCTTCACAGCAGAGTGTGCAGTTCTGCCCTCAGGATCCCAAACCCTGCTCTCACCTCCATCCTGATTAACCTCAGCACAGGGAGAGCCCAGCCTGGCTCACAGCTCCATTGATTCCTCAGCTCTGGAAGGCTGGGAGGGAGCTGGGAAAGTGTCACCACTGTTCTGATCCTCAGCATCTGCCTCAAATGGCCTCTGAGGCTCTGCATTGGGAAAAGCCCCTCAAAGCTTCCCCTATTCCCATAAACTCTGTAGGGTCAGCACAATGTCACCTCCAGACCCCAAAGCACAGCTAGAGAGGGAGACTCCAGCAGAAGCAAAGGGGGAAATCCCAGCATCTCACAGATTTTGGAGCAGACGCTGTGGCTTGTGCAGACTTTAATTCACAATTTAAACTGCAGATTTTCAGTTTTGCATTGGGTGTGGCCCTCTCCCTGTCAGTCTGTCCTGGCTGCAATCCACCTGCCACAGAAAGAGGCACGGATCCTTGGGATGAGCTCGGAGAGGTTCTCTTTCCATCCCACCCTGCTGCTTTAAAAGCAGGTATGGGCAATGTGTCTGTGTCTTAAACTAAAATATTAAAAAAAAACTTTCAGAATTCTTGAAATCCAGACAGGTTTCACTCTTTGCTGCCAAAAGGTGACTCTGTAATGGCTCCTTTCCCCTCTGTCTGCAGAAACAGCTCTGTGTCTTCTGAAAGGTGCAGGGTCACTGGAATAATTGGTTTCTCTCTTAATAATGGCACCCTGATTGCATGTGATGGCCTTTTTTTTTTAACCTTAATGAAGTTGCTCCTTGCATTTGGCAGGAATAAATGATTTGATGGAGGTCCTCACAATTTCCAAAGCCTGCCTCTCCTGGCTCTCACTCCCAGTGAATATATGGACTGAAATTAATTTCCAGCGTGATCTTTTACCCACTTAGAGGCAAAGTTCTGCTCAGACAGAGCAAAAACAGCTCACTGGATCTACTTCAGCCCTCTTCAATCCCAGTTTTTGAGACAATTTTTCTCTGGAAACACCAATTACTGTGAGGAGAATGCCCTTGCCTTTTGGGGAGACTGTGGCACATCCCAGAACCCAACACTTACCTTCCCTGTTGGAGTGACATTTGTAATTTTGTCTTTGGAAAATCAAATATCATGTAAAAATCCATTTTCATTGAGCTAAAGGTTTCTAATTTTTGATGTTCATAGGTTGCTTCAGAGGAAGTAAATTTTTAAATGGGATTAAGGAACAGAAGGGGAAGCCCAGCATGGAGAGAAGGAGCTGCTGTGTTGGGAACAGATCTGTGAGTAGGGAAATATCAGTCCCAAATCCCACTGCCCTTCCTGGGGGACTCTGCAGCTTCTCCCTGCCTGTGCCTCCCCTGGGCATGGGGGGCTGGGGGAAAGAAGGGGCTGTGGGACTATCCCAGCCTGTCCCTGTCCCTGTCCCTGCCAGCTGTGGGGCAGCTCAGGTTCCTGGGTGCCAGAGGGAGGAGGATAAGGGGGTGGGAAGTGGGGTTGTGTCTTGGGTTCAGTGCAAGGTGTGTTCTATTTCTACCTGTTGACACTATTTGGGGAGGGTGGTTTTTTTTTTTGTGTGTGTGTGTTTTTGTTTTGTTTTGTTTGTTTGTTTGTTTGTTTGTTTGTTTTTTGGTTTTTTTCTGTATCACTTCCATGACCCATTCCTCATGGTTCCAGGGGATCTCTGCTGTCCATGGGCCATCCAGGCTCCCTGCAGGGCTGATCCAATTCCATCATCCATGGGAGATGCCCCACCCAGGGGAGGAGCCCAGCATTCCCACCTGGATAAACCCTGGGATTCAGAACACCAGGGCAGCCTGTTTGCACTGGATTCCCAGAGAAAGGCTGGAGCCATCTCACACCACTGGACCCTCCTACAGGATCATCTCTGCTCCAACAGAGCCACATCTGGCACTGCAGGAGGAATCAACTGGACTGCTCCCAGCACGCTGACCAACAGGATGTCAGGTTGGATCTCTGACTCTGTCAGGCTTTCTCTTCTTTATTCATTTGGTTTTTTGTATTACTGCATTTTTAATATTCCCAGTAAATAACTGTTATTCCTATTCCCAGTCTCCTCAGCTCCAAGGGAGAGGAGCAGGGATGGGGCACAGCAGCAGCTGCAGGGGAGGGGAGTGGGACAGGCCCAGCCCCAGGATCCCTGGGTTTGCTCCAGTATCCCCCCAAAGGCACAGGAATGCTGCTGGTGCAGGGGGATGCAGTCTGTGTGTGCTGCTGCTCCTCAGCACTGAGCAGAAGGACAGAGACAGAAGGGTGACTGAAAAAGCTGCCTTAGGAATATGGATTGCATATTCCTATATTGCATATATGGATTGCAGGGCTGTAAAATCCTCTGGAGTGTCTTCCACACTGATTAGGGGCTTTGTTTCCTGTTCCTTCTGGGGACCTTGCCTCTCCCAAATCTAATTTAATCTCCCCTGAGTTAGGAATTTATATTTTTGTGGAGCTGTGCAGCACAAAGAGAGGAAGTGCAGGAGACTCTATGTACATGGAATAAAAAGGCAGAACAAATAACCCACGGTTAGCGGCTCATGGAGAAAGCCCTCCAGGAACCCACAAACATAATTTTTTTGGATTCAAAACCACTAGGGAATGCCACTGAGGCCATAGCTGGGGCTGTGGGCAGAGGGGGCATTGCTGGCTCCTGCATCCGTTAGGGAATGCCACTGAGGCCATAGCTGGGGCTGTGGGCAGAGGGGGCACTGCTGGCTCCTGCATCCAGTCAGGGTTTGAGGAGGCAGCAGCTCTGTGCGGGAGTATTGACATTTATCAGGGAACCTTCTGCATTTTGCTGTGTCCTTTGCCTGAACTTCACCTGCAGCACTCAGCTGGCACCACCCTCAGCTCGCCCTGGCCCTGTGGCTTTAATGAACAGCTCCATTGAATTTGTTTCCCAGCAAGCCAAACAAGCCCCAGCACCTCCCTCCAGCCCAGCAAAAACACAATTCTGTTTATTGTGAGCACACAGTAACCCGTGCAGCAGGGCCCCAGAGTGCTGCAAACAGCAGGGGCCCTTTGGAAGGCACTCAGTGAGAAGGGAGTTCAAAGGCACAACCCAAAGAACCACAAGCACAAATTGAAAGGTTCAACACCTCCAACACCTTGGGCTGTGTAATTTGAGTGTCTTTGTTCCCCTAATACAGCCTCTGCTCACAGCCAGCACAAACAAATATTTGGGGGATGTGTTGTGTGCACAGGGGCAGCAGGAACCCACCAGAATCCCCACACAAACTGGTGGCTTGGGGATAAAAGGGAGCAGGAATAGATGGAAGGGGAGCAAGCAGTGGAACCCTTTCAGAATCAGGATCACAGAGCCTGGAAAAGCCCTCCAGGATCCCATGGAGTCCCAGCTGTGCCCCATCCCCACTTTGTCCCCACTCAGGGCCACCTCCAGCCCTTCCTGGGACACCTCCAGGGATGGGGACCCCAAACCTCCCTGGGCAGCCCCTGCCAAGGTTTAACAACCCTTCCATGGCAAAATTCCTGCTGCTGTCCAAGCTGAGCCTGCCCTGGCACAGCCTGAGGCTCTGACCTGCCTTCCACTGGCTGAGCTCGTGTGATATCCATGGTTTGTGAGGACTTTTTGGACGAGGGCCTGGCCTAGGAAACCAAAGGTGGCTGACAAAACTTCTCCCATGGAACAGAAGGGGAAACTCAGCACAGAGGCTGCTGAGTTTGGAACAGATCTGGGAGCAGAGAAAAATCAGTCTCCCAAATCCCAGTTGGGATTAATTAATAGCAGCAAACATCTAACAGCAGTAAATATCTGATAGTAGATAAATACCTAGCAATAATAATAGTAATAATAATAATAATGATAATCAGTAATAAACATCTGACAGTAGTAATGTCTTGTACAGTTAGGTGTCCTGCAAAGAAGAACAGTGATTATTGTGAGCAGTGTCATCTGTGACAGCACCCAAAATAAGCCCTGAAGTATCAGCAGGGGTGAAAATCCCTTATGGGAGCCCACAGGCAGCATACATCTCTGGTCAGCAGGGCTGCTACTTCATCTTCTAAAGAAACCTTGAAAGAACAACAGGAAACTGGGAGAATCCTTTTTAGGTAAGCTGGGAACAGCAATGGATAAAACCACTGGCAGTGACAGAGCTGTGAAGTGAAAATCTCGGGATCTGGTGGAACTGGGGCACACCAGCCCTGAGTAGATCATGAAGAATTATTCTTTATAATATTCTTGAGCACCCTCTAAGCGTGGGGGAAAGCGGATTTTGGGACAGCAAATTCCCTGGGGCTGGGAGTGCTGCAGTCTTGCAAAGCCAAAGGAGATTTGCCTGCATCACATAAAAACTCTTAAATTAATCCTTAGCCAAAACCTAAGCCTCTCTGTGGCTGGCTAATGTGGGTTTGCCACAGGTTGCCATGTAATCAATACAGCAAATGGTGCAGCAGGGCAGTGCTGGCTGTTCCAGGGGGTGGGGGCTCCTCCTGGGATTCCTGAGGGCCTGGATTTGGGCTGTGGGGCTGCTGCCAGTGACCTGCAGGTGTGGGGTGGATGGAAATATCAATTTAAACCAACACAGTCGGCAATCAGTGCCTTGGCTGTTTCCTCACCAAGCCCTGGCAGTGATCTGTGTGAGGCTTGCCCTGGAGTGTAATTCCCAAAAAAAGGGGACAAAAAAGGGCAAATTTCCTTACCCTTGCCATCTGAGGTGGGCAAGGCTTTTCTCCTTACAACAGGAACTCAGGGTGACGCTGCCTGTCTGAATCTCATGGGTTTTAATCTCTTGTCAGGCCCTGTGCTCTTTGGAAGGAGTTTTTTTTTGGACAGCCCGTGGTTTCACAATGACACTTGAGTGACTGCTCCTGCCTCAGCACAGAGCTCCAGCTTGAGGACACCTCTGGAATGGGCTTTCCCAGCAGCACAGGTACATTTTGTGGACACCTGAGAGCTGGGAGCTGCTCTGGGGGAGTGAAATGTGGTGTGGGGGATGTTCCTGTTCCCTTTATCATTCCAGTTAAAACTTTGCACCTTACTGGAACTGCTGGAGAATAATAAGACCTAATCCCTTTTCATTCAAGCTGATGGGATGTAAGCTCAAGAGAATTATTATTATTATTATTATTATTATTATTATTATTATTATTATTATTATTATTATTATTATTGCAGTGCTTGAGATAGTGTGTATTTTTCTCCCACCTTTCCACGTTTATGGTTTGATTTCCTCATTGGTTCCCTCTGGACCAGACACATCCCATTAAGGCAGCATTATCCCAGCCCATGCTTACTTTGGGATTTATCTGAAGGCAGACCCTGCTAAATTATGGTGCTGCTTTATTACCAGGCCATATGGGCATCAGGCTTGAGAGGGAGAAGCTTAACAAGGCACAGGAAAACAATCTTCCAGATCCTTCCTCCTCCTAATGCATAATCCTGAGAGCAGGAACCAGATAAAATATTTTATTTCAGTGCCCTGCTGCGGGGCTGGGAGGGACAGGATGTTGTGAAACTGCTCTGGCAGGGCTCCGTGTGGAGCCACCACCTCTGCTGCTCCTGCCCAGCACTTGCTTCAAGCCAGAACAGTTTTCAGGTGTCCTCTGGCCCAAGATAAGCACTGAAAAGCATTTTCCCTGCATTTTCTGTCGGGTTTGTTCGCTTCTCTGCAGCTCCTTGCTGCAAAAAGTGGGTGCAGCTTTGGGCAGCACAATATAGGAGGAATAAAGAAGCTGTTAGAGAGCATCCAAAGGAGGGGGTGGGTGGAATCAGCACTGACCAGGGCACTGGTGCCTGATGTTCCACTCTGCTGAGCTAACTCTGCATCAGTGAAAGTGCAGAGATTTCCCAAAGCAACTCCAGCCACACCTGGACTGCTGCAGAGCCAGAATCCTGAGAGGGTTCTGTGGGAGACTTGGGGACACACACGGATGGGAATTGCCCTCAAACTCCTGAGGTTACACCCCAGGGGAGACAACCAAGGGGGCTGTGAGGGAGGCTTTCCTGCCTTCGGCTGGAAAAGCTTTTCTCAGTAAAAGGCTCTATGAAAAATGAGAAATAACCAATTAAAATAGGAATACAGCAAGTGCATAAAGTGCCAAATGGCAATGACAGTCTGAGGTGACAGTTTGGGTGCTGGGGACGGGAGCTCCTGGGCAGCTCCTTGGTGAATTCCTTTTCCCATGTGCTGGAGCTCTGTGCCAGCCAGAGCAGGGAGGGGACAACTGGGACAGCCAGCACTGCCACCAGGACACAGCTGCATTCCCAAGGCTTCCCTGGGGAGCCAGGATGGACAAACTGAGCAGGTGCCACTTCTGGGACACTTCGGGAGTCTCCTCTTTAGGGAAGGGATTTCCCAAAGACACCTCCCACTGCCCCAAGCTGCTCCAGCCAGGCCTTGGGCACTGCCAGGGATCCAGAGGCAGCCTGTGCCAGGGCCTGCCCACCCTGCCAGGGAACAATCCCTGCCCAAAATCCCATCTAAACTTTTCCTCTTTCCTTCTGCAGCCATTCCCTGCGTCCTGCTACCCCAAACCCTTGTAAACAGCCTCTCTCCATTTTTCTTGTAGGTCCTGGAAGGCTGCAAATATGAAATCCTGAGTGTCTTCATGAGGAATTCATGATGACCGCACATTCTGTGGTATTTTGTGATAATGAGAATTAATATTCATTACCAGTTTTAAATGGGAATTTGTAACAACAACCAAAAGGAAAAAAGCAGCTTGTTTGAGATCTGTAATGATAATGTTCTTTCACAGCTGCTTTGGTGAGGGGGGAATAATTCAGCAGCACTAGAGCTGATGTTGGCTCTCCAGTTTGTGGTGAAACCATCAAGTGAATGTTCCCTCCCGAGGCCTAGGGAGCTGCTGGTGGGAGCTGGAGGCTCCCTCTGGAGAGGGACTGGAGCCTGCAGGGCTGGAAATTGGTGTCATTCCCTGCTCTGCCTCCATCCTGCCTGCATCCCCTGGAGAACAGCACCCAGCAAAAAGGAAATTGTGTTATTTTCCTTTAAGCTTTAGGAAAATGAATTCATGCTAAAATGGCCTTATCTTTTATTTCCCCCCTACATATAATATTGGATCCTATGTGATAATTTATCCACAGAAACAGTTTTCCCCCACCCCTACTCCTAATGGGAAACTTCAGCAGACAGAAAATCCTTAAATGTGAAAAGGCCAGAGGCTGGTACAAGCTAAACAGAGGAAGATTAGGATCAAATACACAACCATGGTGTAACAAGATAAGAGGCAACAGCTTCAGAGGAAAATATTTAGATAGGGATTATTTGGGATGCTGCAGGAGGGAGGAGAGGGGGTGGGAGTGAAGGGCTTTTCCTCCCTGTGCTGCTCACCCCCTGTGCCCCTGTCCAGCACAGCCCTTTGTTTGTTGTCCTTGCAGTGCCCAAAGGTGTCCCTGAGCAAGGACAGTGCTGCAGAGGCCACCATGGGAAGGAACCTGGCCTGGCTGGTTTTCCACAGGAGCAATTCCCTGTCCCTGCTTTCCTGGAGAGGGTGAGTTAATGACACCTGGGTCACAAAGTTATCTACACATGGATTTTATAGCAAAGAGAAATATAGAAATCATTTTATTATATCAAGGTAGAAATGCAAAAACAAGACAGAGGAGAGAGAACAGATTTCCCAGCCATTACCAGTTTAATCTTTAATTACATGAGAGAAGCCAACACTACTGATTTTGCCTCAGGCATTTGACCAAAAGGGAGTTTTTATTTTTTAAGTGATTTTAGAAGCAGCAGCTTTTTAAACAATTGGAGTGGGGTTTGTTAGTATTGCCAGGAGAGGTAACCCTGTCTCTGTTATTTGATAGGAAAGTGCTTGAGCAGGGCTCCCATGGAAGCAGAGCCGTGGAATGATCCCAGCCAGGGCCCTGCTCTGCCCTGGGCTGTGGTTTCTGTCTTTGGTGCAGTGTCCTGAACACTTGTGGCAGCTCCCAGAGCCAGGGTGGGCCCTCCTCAGAATCCTGAACACCAGAGCCTGGGGACTGCCAGAAAAGAAAATGAAATTTAATATGGTGCTGTAACCTCCAGCAGAAGGGCCACAAATGACAGGTTTTGTCCAGAGAGGTGAAACTTTTAATCACAGCAGCTCAGGCAATATTTGTGTCCATCTGGGGTTTCAGGTCTCTCTTAGGCCCGTGTTTTGGGACATTTTAGGGCCAAATACACAGAATAAAAGTGCCTGCAGCTCTCACCTGCTCTGGAGAGGAGAAGGGGAGGAGGGCAGGTATATGAACACAGATATATTAACACAGACATATTTACACAGAACTGGGAGAAGCAAGCAGGGAAACACACAGGTCATACAGAAAATCTGACTTCAGAGGTATTAATGGGAAAAAGGGGGGGAAAAGCAAGGAGGAAAGGAAAGGTTAAATGATGCCTGTACATATTTGTTTTCCAACACACTAATTGGCTCCTGTGGCTGACAGTGAGCTGTGATTAGCTCCTCACAGGCATTTTTGGTATTTCCCCAAGATGAAATGACATGTTTGAATAGAGAAGAACAAATAATAAGATTCTTGGCTTGCCCCTTTCCTGTGTTTTAATTATAAACAAGCAGATGCAATTCATAACGTTAAATAAGATTTCCCCACATTTCCTTCCAAAAATGGTTTTGAGCAAGATAAGGCACTTAAATTTAATCCTTCCAAGAATGCACAAATGCTGAATCCTCGATGCAGACACAATCTTAGCATGAGTTTATACGGAAGCTTAATGGTTCTGTAAATTAATCAATAACGTGGGTAGATTATATTTGCTGGGCTAATTATTTTCCATGTCCTGTAAATTGGGAGTTCAGCAGTCTCTGGGAGAAGCCAGCCCTGCTGTTTGTCCCCTGTGGTGTTTCCCTCCTGATGCATTATTGAAGTGTTTGTTTGTTCTCTCCCTTTGCCCTTCGAGTGGCTGCAGGGCCGTGCAGTGATAATTCCATTTTTCTGTGCTGCCTCTGTCAAATCCATTCCTGCATTTCTGGGCTCCCCCCAAAGCTCTCCTTGGAGGAGCAGGATTTAACCCCCTCTTCCCCCAGGAAAACTGGGGGACATTTTTGATGGTGGAAGAGTACCTTGGGTGGGTTCTTAGCCTGGAGATTTTGGAGAGTGGGATGAGAGGCTGTCAGGGGCTCCTTCTCACTCAAATCATTCTGTGCTTCCAGGACCTGGTTATCCAAGAAATCTTCCCCACTGGATTTTCCCAAAGTGTTCCCAGCCACCCACCAGTGACTGCAGCAGGCAAAGCAGCAAACAGAACCAAAAGGACAAACCAGGGCTCGGGGGCAGAAGCAGAAGGAGAGGTTCCCCTGCCTTCCCATTTTTCCACGTTTTTATGGGCAGCAGCCACCTGCAGAGGTTGGGTAAGTCAGGGGATATAAAGACAAACTGAATGTGGAAGGATTTGTAGGATGCTTCTTGCTTTGCCTCCCCTCAAACCACGGCTTTGCACACAGAAATGCACTTGGGGAGCACAGAATATTCCCAGGAAATGGGGCTTTTATCCCTCCTCTGGCTCTGATATGTGAGCTGGCACATTCAGCACTTCTGCATTTGATTTCTGCTTTTGAAGAGATATAAACATCAAGAGAAAAACTAGAGGCAAGGAAGTTCAGATAAATAGCAGCAGCTTGTATTTCAGTATCTAGGTAGTTATATCCTAAATTGTTCTTTTGCTGTGGAACAAATTAGGTTTTCCCTTAACATATGGAGTTCAATTTTGCCACAAAAGAATCCCAGTTTATGCCTGGGTTTTTATTTCCCATGCTAGGGCACATTCAGAGATTAGGCTGAATATTTCATGCATGCATTCAGAGCTATAAGAATTTGTAAAAAAGGATCTACTGTTCCCTGTCTGTTTGGGTTTTTCTCCTTAGATTTTTACCTATGTTTTCTATTGTTCTGGTTTTCACAAATATTTCACAAATATTTCACAAATTCACCCAGCATTTTCCAGGAAAGAAAGAAAGAAAGATCACATTACCTCACACCAGAACTCTTCAATGAGCACTTTCACCTTCTTGCCATAAATCTAAGGGGTTTTTTGTTTTGTTTTTTAAATAGAAGGGGTGTTTTGGTAAAGTATTGGTACAGGTGCAGCTCTCACAGCTCCTGCTTCCCACTGCACTTCCAGCACAGGCCAATTGCTGACTTGAGCAGGGGAAACCATTTCTAATGTGGCTGAAATCCCATCCTGAGGAGCTGAATGTGCAGTCCTGGAAGCCCATGGGTATCCCTGGAATCTGCCAATTCCCACAGCCCGGTGTGCAGCAGGAGGAGTATCTAGAGANACCTTTGCCACTGAGCTGAGTGGAATTTTCCTCAGGGAATATATAATATATTATATATATTATAATATGTATTCCTCCCTGGAATATAACCCAGGGACTGCACCAGGGTTTTCCCTCAGCATGAACACAGCCACAGCTAATGGCAGGGTCTTGTGGGGGGGTTATTATTATTTTAAAAATATAATGGGCAATGTAATTTTGGTAGTACCTAGGGTTATTTTGATAGCACCTTGGCTTATTTTGATATATCTTGGATTATTTTGATATACCTTGGGTAATTTTGGTAGTGTCTTGGGTTATTTTGAAAGTACCTTGGCTTATTTTGATATANTGTGTATATATATAAATATATATATATATATGTGCAGGTATTGGCAGATTTGGGTCTCCTTTCTCCCCCTTACCCAGTGTTTGCAGCTCTGCTTTTTCAGAAAAAAAAATTATTTCAGAATTTTATGTTCAGAAAAATTTTATATTCAGAAAAAATGTTTTTATCGGAAAAAAACCCTTATTTCAGAGAATGAACCCTGCAGAGCTGTTTGAGCTTTGGGGTTGCTTTCTCTGCCCCCTCAGGTTTGCCTTGTTCCCTGGGTGCTGCCTCTGCAGTGCCCTCCCCAGAGCATCAGCACAAAAACACTTTTGGGAGCAGAGCCCCTGGACCTTTGCCACTGAGCTGAGTGGAATTTTCCTCAGGGAATATATAATATAT
>VXBR01005284.1:49852-130475 GCA_013400215.1 Cisticola juncidis | reverse complement strand
GGGAAGAGAGGGGAAAAAAAAAACTCAAACCAAGACCACCCCCACCCCCCAACCCTTAATTGTTTCCAGCAAAATGAGTCTTCTAGCCTTTTGTTTGCACACAGATCTTATGCTTGTGGAGTGGTTGTGAGTTGTGCTATTTTTTTTAGCATTTTCTAAGTTTGTTTGAAGTGTCAGTGCTACAGCACTGAGAGGATGAAGTCCAGATGTCATCATTTGGAAGTTCAGGGCAGATGATGGATGATCCTCAACATTGTTTATAAACAGAGGGCAAACACAGAGCCAGCATAACAGCCTGGCTTGTCTTCCATTTCAGAAACATTTTAAAAAATACAACAAATTCCATTTTTTAAAAAATATCATTTTACGTAAGAAAAAAAGCCCCAAATATTCACACAGAAATACTTCCCTCTCACACAAAGGAAACATTTCTTTTTTGGTCTTCATATAAAGCACTTCACCAAATGGCAAACTGCAAAACCTATCACTTCTGTTAGAACAAATAATTGAAAATGGGGTCTTATCTGAATCTTATCCTAACTCTAGAATATAAACATATTGTTGGTCTGGAAAGAGAGCCTGGCAATATCAGAAAATTTGATTTTCTGAGATGGTTTTCAATCCCACTGTTTGGGACAGGACTGGAATTACCATTTTCATACACCAAGCATAGTTTCAAAGTGTTTTAACACTTCCCATCACTAGAGTTAATACAATTTTTACTTTCTTCTTAAATAGATGCAAAGAAATTAGCTGAATTGTATGCAGTAAGGTAAAGGGGTTTGCTAATATTTTATATTATCTTATTATGTTATACCTTATAATTGCCAATCTTATTTAGACCTTATTTACTTTAGATCTGCTGATTTTATTCAGGCATCTGTGGCATTTTTTCCCTATCTATTGTCTGCTTGCTTTTTCTAAGAATTTTTTAATGTCTGTATGTCTTATAAACTCTGTTCACCCTTTATTTTCTCCAAATGCTATTAGCTAAGGAACTGCATAAAATTGGGTTTTGATGCTACATCCAAGCATTCTTTATCTGATCATGCATTAAATTTGGCTGGTTTGGATATTTTGGTTGTTTTTTGGGGGAGTTTCTGAGTGTTTCTAGTCTGTTGTGCTGTACTTCCTGTTGAATTGACTGTATTATCTCACTCCCAATGGTTTTTTCGCACAGCCAAAAAGTGGAGATCCCAGAATATCCCTCAGATATTCCAGGGTGGGGAGGGTGAAACAACAAGAGGCAAATACAGAAGTGATGTGACCCACAGGGTGCACAGCCCTGTTCTTTCCTGGGAAAGACCTTGATCCAAATTAGGTACAGAGACCTTGGCAAAGAAAACAAGGCCAGAAAAGACAAAGAATCAGGCAGGATTTCTCTGTTCCTTGCGTTTGCATGCCACTGTGGGACCTGCTGCCATCCATTTTCTGCCAGTTTTCCCTATTCTTTGCCTTATACTATTATCATTACTCTTGAACCTCATGGTGTTTGATCCCATACCTGCAGTGCCTCTAAGGGAACACCTCTGCACATCGTGACATGATTTGCTCTTTTGCTGATAGTAAAAGCTTCTTAAGGGAACCGGGAAGAAACTTCTTAAAACAAATATGGAAAGATTAATGTGTCTGAATGAAACAAAAAATTCTGAAATTTTCAGATGTTTAGTTCACATTTTAATCAGTTTTGGGTGTGTAGTTGCTTACTTGTCATTAAAACCATGCAAGAAAGACGTAAAAATATATTTTTAAGTTCTATCCTGCTTGCTTTCAGTGAGAGGTGCTTTCTAAACTTCCAAGCCAGCTGTGAAAGAGTATAATGTTACCATCTGGATAATGCCTTGGGATTCAGCTCTTTAACTCCCTCTGTCTCCACAGCAGCTCTCCCAAAACTCCAACGATGCCCTTTGGGTCCTTCCCAAGGACCCCTTACTCTGTTCCCAGGAATGGTTTGGGGTGGCACAGAATAAACTCTAGGTCCTGGCCATGAACCCTCGTGGCTACTGCAAAAATTAAACCTCTCCTGGCTGGAACCAAGACTCCCTGTTTTATAATTCTGCATTTTTACACCACCCCAAGCAGGGTTTGGAACAATCCTTCCAGACCCTGTGCCTCCCTCTGAGCCACTCTGTCTCCATGCCCTTCGTCACCCATGAAAAGAGGAGTAAATAAACTGGGAAAAGTTACTGGGCTGAGATTAGGGCAGGGAGATTACCAGTTACTATCACAGCCAAGACAATCTGGGAAAAATTAAAATTTTCCCAGCTCCTTCAGGGATATTCACCTGCTCCACCTGGGTCTTCAGGTAGCTGAGGCAAAGATTTTAATGTACAGAAGCAGTGCTTCAGCTCAGCAGAGTGTTTTAATGCTTTTATCAGAAGTGTCTGAGAACAGACTGCAGCATGAACACAGCCCTGTTAACACCACTCTTCTCACCTCACAGTCAAAGTGCAGGGAGAAGAATAAAACCAGGGAACTTTCCCTTACTTACAATACTCTCAGCATGGCTGGTTTACACAAATTCCTTTTTAAGAACTGAGTACCAGCTGAGACACAAGATCTGACACTTCAGTCTGACCCAGTATTGAGCTCTTACGTAAGTTTTCATATCTGTTTACACAATTTTCTTTCCTCCACCCTCTTCTCCTCCTCTGCATCACTTGTCCATATCCTTCTGCAATTCAGTTTGGTTTCAAGTTATGTAAAATGTTTTCACTGCTCACTGCTCTGAGCTATCATCTGAGTGTGCAATCCTGTTCCAGGCCACAGAGTCCCTGGAGAACACAAACTCTCCAGGAGAAATGGGATTCCTTTGATGTCAGTGCACTGGGAGGAGCAAAGTGGCCAAGGCATTCTTTGAGACCACCCCATCCAACCGCAATGCTTCATTTCCTAGTGTCCTATTTTTAGCCAACTCACAAGGACATGGGGCAGTTCTGATGTCCTGGGTATTTTCTTTTTAACTACACCACATTTATTCAAACCAGCCAAATGTCTTTCTCTTATTGGTAAGTGCTGAAACAATTAGAAAACTTGCTACATATAAGGATGCAATTAACAGGCAGCAGACAATCCAAATTCTACAGAATTTTTTGTAGGAATAAGGATATGAAAAATCCTCTTACAGAATTCTAAAACCAGTAAATTTACTGCATGTCCTGGGTAGCTAAGATTCTCAGGAAGCACAGGAACACAAACTGTGAGTAAAGATAAAGGCATTAGACTGTAAGTTCAAAAATCTGTTCTCTGTGTTCTTCTTTTTAAAGGATTAATGTGACAAGATGAGCTTTAACACAACAATCTTAAAGAAAGGGTTACAGATCATGAATTCCAGAATCTCCTCACAAAATTTAGTCTGGGACTTTTACTCAGGAGCAGAAAACATCTATTCAACACCTCCTTTTACCTGTTGCTGAAGTGCAACCTCCTTCCCAGTATGACAAAAAAAGCAAAAAAAGCAGGAAAGGACCTGGCTCTGTGTGAGCCCTGCTCAGCAATAACAAAAACGTTTCTGTATCATCAACGCTGTACTCAGCACAAATCCAAAACACAGCCCCACACCAGCCACTGGGAAGAAAATTACCTCAGCCAAAACAAGCACACATGCAAAAAAGCTTCAGAAGGTGAGTAATACATGCGCATAAACACATGCATATATATATATATATATAAATCTGGGATTTGTTGGCTTTTGAAAATATTTTAATCTTTACAAAGTCCTTCTGTTGGTTTTTTTGGTTTTGTTGTTTGGGTTTGGTTTTTTTGCATATGAGAAAGGTTTGAAAAGGCTGGTCTGACTGATGCCCGCCTAAAAAGATTGAGCCAGGGATGCGATGAGCTGTGCTGCTCCAGCCCTGGCTGCCCTGCCCGTGGTTCCAGCTGGGAAGGGGGAGGTATTCTCCCAGTCCGTGCTGGCCTCTCACCTGGACACCGGCTCCAATCCAGCCCGGTCAAACCAAGTGAGAGCCCATCCTCCCACCACATTTTACTAAATGACCAGTGGCAACAGGCTCCGTGTGCGAATTGATGAGAGAGACCAAGTTTCTGCATTTCAACCTCTGCAGTTCACAGCTACGTCAGTAGAGCCTGGGCTCATTTGTGTGCAAATGATCTACTTTGTGTTTTCAACTGCACCCTTTACAGTGGAGGGGAATCAACATTCTGCAAAGGAGGGTAGGGACCAGAAATATCTTCAACAGGAACAGTGAGAGTAATCTGGGGTAACAGCTTCAAGAGGAATGAACTGTGCAATTACAGGAGAGAAGAAGCTGCTGAACTGGGAGATGCCGACTCCCTCCAAGGCAGACTCCTTGCAGAGAGACCCAGACAAATGAGAGGGCTGGGGATCACCAGCTGTGATTTTAGAAGTTCCTTCACTGACAGCGTGGCTGAGCAATGGGACAGGCTCCCCAGGGAATGGTCACAGCACCAATGTGACAGAGCTCAAGAAGTGATTGGACAACACTCCCAGGGATGCACAGGGTGGGATTGCTAGGGTGTCTGTGAAGGGTCAGGAACCGGATTCAATGATGCTTGTGGGTTCCTTCCCACTCAGGATATCCTGTGTTTCTGTAATTCCATGATTCTCAATTTTGGCAGCGGTCTCCCTGAGACTGAACCAGGAGGAGTTCTTGTTGCTGTATGGAGTTTTGCATAATGAGATTGTTGTTACTGAGTATTTATGGATTTGTTTATCCAAAATAGAGGACACTGCCCTTGCCACCGACCAGGGTTTGCCCTGATACTGCCTTGCCTGGAGCAGGATGTACGTGCACATCTCCTGCAGAGAAACCACAAGCCCAGGATAAGCTCCCACCTGGCACAAGAGCAGGATGTTTAATCTGGATCCTCCTTGATCCACATCCTTGGAATATTGACAGGAATTATCTTATCATAGGAACAGGCCACACAGCCATGAATCCTGTCTTGCAGGAAGAACTCCATGCCTGAGGAAGGCTGTGTGACCTCTCTTTCTGCCATGAAGGATCCCATGTTTGGGCAAAACATCTACTCAGAATGGCTGCCTGCATCTAAGAGTCCTTTCCCCACACTATTTCTTCAACATTTTGACAGGCTATTATTTTTTCCCTCATCCCATGGGATTTTATGGTGGGAAGGGGAGGAGGAAGAGGTGATTTTATGGCTTTTGAAATTTCAGAGCAGCTTTAACACTGATGAACTTGACAAGAAAACTGTATGACAGCAAATATAATACAGAATTTCCCCCCATGTTTTTTATAAATTAACATAATACACACTTCTTAACCTGCTAATCCATGTCTGACTTTCATTCCCGAGTCTGAACAAGCACAGTGCTGTGGAATTCCAAAGTGCCTGATGTTTACAAGCAACCTATATATGGCTTTTTGCACTGTAACTTTTCACAAGATGAATATGCAATTTTTTTCTCAGCTGATAAAGATGTTTCTGCAAACACTGAACTATTTCCCAATCTCTTAATCCAGTAAAAACCAGTATCAGATCATTACCTTGTTGTTATGTCAGCACATCAGCTACTGTAAATAATAATATTTATAAACACTCAATGCTTTCCTTTACCCTCTCAGATTTGAGTGGTGAAAAACCAATGCTCACTGCAGACACAAGCAGATCAGCTGCCTGATAAGTCTGGAAATTGCAGGAAATTTATGACCTCAGTTTCTCCTGTGCTTTTTGTGTTTTTATTCCCATTAACAAACTCTGTTTTCAATAGTTACCACTCACCTCATATTTGCCACTGCAGAAGAGAGGAAACTACAATCCCATCATCATCCATTAACCAGACTGCCTTTCTCCTTTGCAATGATTCCTAACACATTGTTGAAAATGTTACGAAATGGTTGTCTAAACCATTGTTCAATGTTGAAAAAATACCACTTTTAAAAATATCAGCATTATTAAAGCATGGCTGAGTGAGGTCTGGTTTCCCAGGCAAGCTCCAATTTTGCACCACCTCATTTAAATCCACACAGGCCAAGGGATGCCAGTGGGAAAGAGACCAAGCACAAGAATGGGACTTCATGAATTCTGATCTGTGATTGAAGCTGTTATTTTACTTAAGTTTTCAAAATACTTAGTCACAATGCATAAAACAAATCTGGCATTTAAAGTGCAGGGCCTTCCACACTGGGAAGATCTCCTGAGGCTGACACAAGAATACATTATTTCCAATCTACCCTCTGTTTCAAGCCTCTTTTCCTTCATAATTTGTATGTATTTTAATGTAGTGTTTAGTTTTTAATTGTGGATACTCTACTGGTTACTGCAATATGAGTTTCATTGTCAATACTGAATTAATTATATAAAATGTAAGGAACAAAAAACACTGTGAAAAATAAAATGGATGGGGCAAACTAAATATCCATAGAAGACAGATTTATCTCCATGGCTGTGATAGCATCACTGCCAGTAAATCTCACCTGTGAGATTATTAATAAGGGATATCCATCCTTTGGTGATGGTTTAAGCAAATTAATTAGAAGCTAGTGAACTGATGAGGAGAATGAAGAACCTCTAAAACTAAGCTACACATCAGTGACAGATTAACCATTTGAATTGCTACTCCCCTCTATGTGATAAACAGTGGGCCCTGCCAAGGATCACAAAAGTAGATTGGTATCAATTTAATCAATGCCAAATGCTGCAACTCAGAGCACGATGGATGGAAGATGCTCCAAACATAAAGAAGGAAGTTACAGAGCATTCTTTGCTCAAGGATGAAGCACAGAATTCTATGAGGAGAAGAATTCCCATGAAGAATTATAGGAGAGTCATATGGGGAAGCAGAACAGAGCAGTTCTGGGCATCTCTACCAGGGGAACCTGGGTTTGTCACTTCAGCACTGATTCTGCCTCTCCAGTGGCTCTTCAGAGGTTCTGAGAGTTATGGAATCACAGGTGGTCAGTGTTCTACACTCCCCCATCAATAATCAGTGTCCTCTATCCCCCCCATCAACTTCCATCATTTCTACACTTTGTGTTTTCACCCTCAAAGGGCAGTGGTTTCAGGGAACAGGGAACAGTCAGTAGGAACCTCACTATAAACACATCACTGTTAGATCAATCTGATAAATGATTTCTGGGTAACTGATCAGGAGAAAATGAAAAAAGTGTCTAAGACTGTGCTTTAGATAAAGGGGAGATGTTTTAGATAAGATGTAAGGATGATGCCAATCTTCTCAGTTTGGATGTCTGAGCTGAAATATTTATATACAATGACACCTTTATGATCCAGGCACATAAAAACCTTAAGGGTGGCACTCCCTGAGATAGGAAATCATGTGTCTATTGTATTTTCCAGGCTAAACATTTTTCAGAACCAGAGGGAAAAAACCCTCTTTAACCTCTCCCTGTGTTCACAGTTAAAATCTACCCCGTTTCATTTCTCTCTCCTTTAAAGGCACTTGAGCTCTGCCATCTTTGCTTAGGATGAAGTGCAGCTGACTTCATTAATAGTGCCAGTTATTTTCCATAGAGTGAAACACAAGTAAGACAGATTATATTGCCTGTCCTCAGCTGCACTTTCTACTGCAGCTTTTTTTTTTCCTCTTTTCAAATGCAAGGTGTGAATGCAAAACAATTGCTGAGTGGGCTGTTTTGTATCCTAACAAAATATAGCAAGTGACAGGGGAGTTTTATGGTATAAAAGGAAAATAAATAAAAGAAACATGCAGTACTTGGAATGGAAGGAGCTATAGAGCAGCAGAGAAAGGAAATTATCCTTTAGGAATCTACCACGTGGACTGTTATGCTGCAAGTATTTAATAATATTTCTGGGGAGAAAGAAAATGACATTTTTCCAGTCATTTTGCTGGCATCTTATCTTTCCAATTAAATTTTAATAACAAGTGGAGTTCCTTCAATATGCTTCAGTCAATTCCATGGACACATGTCATTCCTGTTTTAAATTCTATGTCCTCTAATAAGACTTTTAATACATCTACTTATGGGAAATGGAGAGGAGCAAGAGTTCAGATCATAAATCTGAGTTATTGTCTCATCATCAACTTCGATGCAGTGACAGCAATTGACATCACTAGTACTTTTGTCCATGTTATTCATTATTCCACTCTGTGTGGCTGGGAAAAGGGGATGTTTCCCAATTGACTAATGGCTTCAGTAGCCTCCCTTGCATATATATTTTTCAAGGTTTCCAGAAGTCATGAGGTTCAGCTGCCAAAAACTGAAACCAAGCTGAAATTATAATCAACTCCTGTTCCAAGCCTAGCTCCATTTCAGTATCTCCTTAGGAAAGGATAAATAACACAGCAGCAAACGGAGCTGGAGGGAGGAAGGTGAAGGACCTGAATCCCAAGTGCCAGCTGGGGGCACCCAATGGAAAAATATTTAGACAAAAACCAGAGATTACCTCTCACTTCTTCCCACCTGGTTAAAAATCTTCCTTTTGCCATTTACATCTCAGACAGTCCTACAAATTATTGCTATTTCAATTTCCACTGTGTCATTTCTATGGCTGAATATTCAGCCATACCAAATAATTAACCAGTCATGTTAATATTGACGTGATCAGGCACATCTCTCTTTTCAAACATGTACTTTGTATGGTGGCTTTTGAGACTGATGATGTATAAAAATTATATCAATATATAAATATATCAGCAAAGCTTCTTCCTTTTTAATACAGGCTTCCTTCTGATAATTCAGTGTCTATAGCTGGATAAATTTCTATCATCTTAATTCTATTGATTTTAAATATTTTGCACTTTAACCATGTGGAAATTTTCCCTTGAGGGAGTTCAAGACATTTCTAGCCATGGGGTGGGACACTGTTATGGATGAAAAGGTGATTAAATTGTATGAAGAACAGAGGATAAAATGTTCTCTCCTCTGCAACACAGTTTAAAAATATTAAAATTCCTTATCAGGGTTTTAATAAGCGTATTTTATACAGCATTTTGTAATACTGAAATAGCTGAGACAAATGTAAAGTTTGGTGAATTTTCATGAGTCTGTGATTACTTGCAAAAAAGTGAAGGGAATTTAAAAAACTGTTATCAAAGAATGATGAAAAAAATTTTAAAACCCAAAAAATAAAAGCCAAATAAGATTTGATGTCTCCTATAATAAAAGATAGGGAATAATTGGATTTTGTAATAAAAGAAACTTCCTCTGAACATGAGAATTCTTTGGTTATAAGGATATATCCAACAGCACTGAAGGAAAATGCCAGTTTAAAAATTAGCCAACAATATATTCTAAATATCAATTTTCAGTGCAATAAGTGTCCAACATCACCGTCATAACAATATCATAACAGATTACACTTATAATTGTCCTACAGGAGAAGACACAAATTCAACAGAAATATGAGCTGCAGTTACCAAATGACAATAACTTTAAAAATCAGACAAAATTACTAGCAAGATACTGGCAGAAATATTGAACTGTGGATAATGCCTCATATCTTCTTAGCCAATCCCAAATTTAGAGGTGATTTAATACCAGAACAAAAACTGTTTAAATGTCAATTATTAGGATTATGGACAGGAGGAGATGTTCTGAATTATTGAAATTTGACAAAGCCAGGCACCTGCTTATGCCGCCAAAAAACATATTTCATCACTATGGTTGCAAAAACAAATAGTGACTAGCAAAATGTGGTTAAGTGAAATGAAATGGTTGAGAAATGAAATGACACAGGGTCTGAACTGCATTAGCCTGCAGAGTGCTTGAGCAAAAGTGGATCTAACTGGATGAACTGGTGGAGTTTGGTGTCCTAACTGCTACAGCAAGATATATTTTCTTCTAATTGAAACGGCAGGACCTGGGAGCAATTCCTGCTTCCTTGATCAGGGACTTCAGTCCTCACTGCCACATCAGAGTGAGATCTGTTCTGAATCATCTCCCTCCTGTATCTTCATTTCGATTGAAAGCAAACCTAAACATATGTGCATGAGCTGAACCACAGCTTTATGAAATTCATCTGTCTTTCATCCTGCCCCTCCACTGCTCCTCATTCTCCTTCAGTAAGTCCTTTAACAGTTACAGAAATCAACTATACCTTATTCTGTAACTAAAACTGACAAACTCAGCGGCAAGTTGTTTAGAAGTGGAATATTTGGACACAGTGGGGAGTGTTCTTTTTTTTTTATTATTATTTATAGATCCCCTAATTTTTTCCATTGATGGAAAGAACACTGTGCAATAAATCTGGTCTACTGACAACAGACTCTTATTCCATATTCACTGGTGGGCCACAGGTGGAACAAAATCTCATTTTTGCCTAGCAGGTTCCAGAGTAATTTACAATTAACCTGAGGAGCACACTGGGCCTCCAGTGCTTGACAGGAATTTCGCCATCGCCTGCAGTTTTATGGAGAGTCAGATGTTTTCTTTTGGGGGCAAATCATTCAGTAGGAGTGAAGGAAAGTTAAGTTTGAATAATATGTGTGTTTTGAGTCAGATCCAAAGCACACTGATTGTCAGAGGGAGCAGTTGCCCACATATTCCTCTGCTAGCAAAGATAACTTTTATAAGAAGCAATCATTTTAATGACTCAGAGTATAAATGGATAGCATGAGGTCATAAAGGTATTTCCTTTCCCTCCCCTGCAAATCTATGGCTCTTGCATGGCACAGCAGTTCGCATTCAGAGCCAGACAGGCTGCTCACAGAGCTGCATTGCCATTCTCTGCATAACCTACAGTGGCAGGATTCAGCTTTATGTGAGAAAAGGTGTTATTTAAAATTAGTAGATGTTTAGAGAATCCAGCACCCACCCTGAGGCCAGGAAACATCTCAGCAGTGACACAACTTCACAGGACAGGTGATGGGTTCTTTGTAGTCACATCACACCCAGGCTGGATTTCATTGTGATGTAAATGTGCATTTAAACTGCAGGCAGTGAAGTGTGGTATGTATATAAAAATACCCTTCTGTTTTAAATATATGATTTAGAATTTAAAAACATCCTGCTGAAAATAAACCCTGAGTTTCTGCTTTCTGTAAATGATGTATTCCAACAGCGGTGGGATTCATTTTTTAAATTAAATTAAAGAACAAGTGGAGTGTGCTGGGAAAAAAAGTTCTTTCTGACTCTGTTTGTGCCTGTGCTAATAGAGGATGAGAGGAGAAGTTACGTCATTCCTCAGGCCACGGAACTGAGCCCTTCCCAGCTCAGGGTACCTGCATGCTTGGAGCTCAGATTCCTCAGAGTGTGTCAGTGTCCCAACCAAATTCCACTGCTGTGCAGTAATGAATGGACAGGTTTTCAGCCTGTAGTATGAGCTCACAGGTTTCTCCTAACTTAAAAATTGCTATAAATTACCCAGGAGCACCGTGGCTGTTTGTTTTTTCAGTCCATGTGTTCATCCCTAAAGAATGTGTAAGAGCTATAAATAACCCTTAACCACCTCATGATTGAACTGGTGGAACCAGAGCCAGCAGTCAGAAGCCAAATGCTTTCACTATACACCATAAGTATTCTTTTCAGTAAAATAAACTCCACATACCTCAGGACTTAAGGCACAGAGGCTCAAAAAATCCAACATGAGGACAGCCCAGTTTGGTAAATAATCACATTTTATGGAAAAGCAGGATAAATTTCGTGATGGGCAAAAATGTGTTGACTTTTACAGACATTTTGTATAAGCAGAGGAGTTACACCATTGGGTGTTAGAGGGATCTAGACTTGAATTTCCTCAGGGGATGGAGTCACTGTCATTTTTGGCCTTTGCTGTCACATCACTCCCAGAACCCGCTGGAGTAGCAGCTTGTGGCTGCAGTTATTGAACAGCTTTAGCTGAGCTTGGGGAAATGACAAATCTCATCTGTTTGAAGTCAGAGGAGCTGGTTTGGAAAACAATTACACTGCACCCACCTTAGGAGTTTATCCTGCCTTTTCAAAGGCCCAACAAATGCAAGGAACAAATTTCAATCTCATCAAGTGCAAAAAGAATTCATGCTCAGAAACACGTGTTTCAGGATGTCGTATCTGGGACTATATATTAGCCATTTAAAGAATCCAAGATCCCAAATTACAACTTTACTCCCATTTATCAGTGAGTCCCTTCACTGGGAGATCTACTGACTCTCAAGAAAGCAGAGCCTGAACTGAAGAGTTTACACCCTGAATTAAAACCAGCAGCAGAACGGAGGCAGGCAGGAATGCCAGGGAAGGAGAGATACAAGTTATTTACATAAATCAGCTCTGGAATGAGTTAGCAAAAACCTAAAAGCAGAAATACTTTGCACTCCTTGAAAATAACAGACAAAGCCAGGTCCATATGAAAGCAGAAACGACCTTTGTTCAATACTCTGAGATCTAAATGTGAGACCTAGACTTACAATATGGAATTTTTTCTTCAGAAGAAATGAGAATCAGCATCCACAATTAATATAAAAAAAATCCCTTCAGAAAAAACCCAAACTGCACCACAGCCTCCCAAAAAAGGTCTCTTTTTTTGAAGACAGATAAAACCAGGTTGATATTACCTTGGAGTTGAGTTACACGACATGGACAGTTCTGGATTGCAGCACAGCTTTGAAGAATGGACATTGCTCCTGGCAGAGCTCTGANTATGTGGATACATTTTTAGGAAGAGTTTTTCATTTCCTAGGCAAGCTTTTTTTTCCTTTTGCTTTAAAAAGGGGACTTGTCAAAATTTTTCATCAGCTAGGCAATTTTTCTTAAAGATAAAAGATTCTTCCCTGTGAGGATGGGGAGGGCCTGGCAGATGTTCCAGAGNTCAGTGAGTCCCTTCACTGGGAGATCTACTGACTCTCAAGAAAGCAGAGCCTGAACTGAAGAGTTTACACCCTGAATTAAAACCAGCAGCAGAACGGAGGCAGGCAGGAATGCCAGGGAAGGAGAGATACAAGTTATTTACATAAATCAGCTCTGGAATGAGTTAGCAAAAACCTAAAAGCAGAAATACTTTGCACTCCTTGAAAATAACAGACAAAGCCAGGTCCATATGAAAGCAGAAACGACCTTTGTTCAATACTCTGAGATCTAAATGTGAGACCTAGACTTACAATATGGAATTTTTTCTTCAGAAGAAATGAGAATCAGCATCCACAATTAATATAAAAAAAATCCCTTCAGAAAAAACCCAAACTGCACCACAGCCTCCCAAAAAAGGTCTCTTTTTTTGAAGACAGATAAAACCAGGTTGATATTACCTTGGAGTTGAGTTACACGACATGGACAGTTCTGGATTGCAGCACAGCTTTGAAGAATGGACATTGCTCCTGGCAGAGCTCTGAAATGGAGTTAGATAGTTTTTATTGGCTAACTGGTTTGGGATTAGTGAATATAGAATGATGTTCAATTTTATTATTTCATAGACTCTCATATAATTTTTAGTAGAATCATTGATTTATAACTGCATTTTTTGTTATCTAATTTTCTATTTCTTTTAAGGAGATTTCCCTAAAAATTAAAACAAGTCCTTTGTGAAAAGAAGCATGGCATTAGCACAGATGCTACATTCGGCAGGGGTGGGATGGGAAGATCCCTAAGGTCACTTCCAAACCAATTCATTCTGGGATTCTCTAAAACAACTGAACCCCAGCATGGTGACCATTGGGTCAGAACCCAAGAGCTGCACACATTTTCCAACCACACAGCCAAACAGAGAGCACATAGACACCCCAAACTCACAGGGGCTGCAGTTTTCCATGGAAATCTGCTGTGTACAACATGAGTTGAGAGTTCTGTGTTCTTGTAAAGTGTTGGAAACAGCTCCTTTCTGGACCGACCGTCATGGAAAAAGGATCCAACTGAGGTGCTGCAGTTTGAATTTTGTTGTATTTCTTTTTTTGGATTTCTGGGAGGAGGGAATAGGTTTAAATAAACATTTTGATTTGGGTTCTGCAGGGTCTTAGAAAGCTGCACTGTGTGAACACTGACGTATTTGGGCTTTACGTAAAGATACTTTTCCATTTTTGAAGCCAGATCTAACTTTTGTATCAACAAATCGTACACAAAAACTTCAGTCTGAGCCTCAAGGTAAGAAAACATATACTTAAAGGGATTCTTTGTATTTGATTTTAAAAATACTCTCATTTACAAGCAGATTTTGAATGCCTGCCACCACTTTTGAAAATAACCTTTCCATTTATTTCAAATGTTCTTAAATTCGGGTCTCTTCTAGCAATCTATAATGATCATATAGTATATAAAATAATGGACAGTCACATGTATTGTAGGGTCTGAGCAAAATCCACAAGAGGATTTACAGTTAAGGGTGGATTTAGTCTCCTTCTGAAGGACTTTAGGGCAGTTAGACTGTATTTTACATAAAAATCAAATTTACAGCTCATGCAAAGGAGCTAAACAAGTGAATAGAATGTGTTCAGTGACATGAATTAATGTCAAGCTTTTTTGATTCATATCAAGTGGTTACTACGGAAGGATTGATGAGGAAGGGATTGTCAGCCACTGCTGAGGACACACCTCAAATCCTGTGTCCATCTTTGGGTCCCTCACTGCAAGAAGGACATGGAGGAGCTGGTGTGTGTCCAGGGAAGAGAACAGGGCTGGGGAAGGTTCTGGAGCCCCAGGAGAGGCTGAGGGAGCTGGGAAGGGGCTCAGCCTGGAGAAAAAGAGGCTCAGGGGGGACCCTGTGTCTCTGCACAGCTCCTGACAGGTGGGGACAGCCGGGAGGTCAAGCTCTGGGAACAGGGAACAGGGGCAGGAGGAGAGGGAATGGCCTCAGGCTGGGCCAGGGGAGGCTCAGGGGGGACAGCAGCAGGAATTTCTCCATGGAAAGGGAGCTCAAGGATTGGAACTGCCCAGGGAGGTTTGGAGTGCCCATCCCTGGAGGTGTCCAAGGAAGGCCTGGACGTGGCAGTCAGTGCTCTGGGCTGGGGACAAGGTGGTGACTGGTCAAAGGTCTCTGCAAATATATTTTGGGAATATAAGCAATCCTTTCAAGATCAAAGTAACATATCTGGTCTACCAAATCTGATGCAAAAGTGTATCCTTGACATTTTGTTGTTTAATGTTTTGAAATGACTCAAAATCACAAAGGCTGATGAATAAAGCAGCATGAACAACACAGCACCTGTATCCTGCCCTGAGATCAGTGGATTTCAAAGAGACACATGACATCAGCCAAGCCCTGATATTTACACCTGCTTTTCTCACCTGTGCTGTGCACCGCTTTACCTGGGAAACCTGGACTTGGAAAAAGCTGTCAGGAAGGCAAGAATAGGAGAACACATGTCTGAAGAAATGCTCCCAAAGCTGGGAACATACATATGTTAATATTCCATTTTTCTAACATCAGATGTGGTATCACAGCTTCAATTCTGGATCCCATTTGTCTGTGGAAAAAAACAGATGATTTTATTATTCCCTGATTTATATAACTTCTATCACCCCAAGGCAGTGGCAAGCCTGCATTTGAGACTCTTGTCATCAACTATCAATTATTCTACCATTTATGAGATACTTTTCAGTGGATACTCATCCAAAACCTAGAAAAGTTAATGGAAAAAGAAAGCTCATTACATTTTAAAAACTTCTCTTGTCCTGGAATATTCTGTAAAAAGATGTGGGCAAAACCTCACACTTGCTGAAAAAAACAAAAAAAATCATCTCTTTGAGGGTTGTGAGGTCCTGGCACAGGGGGCCCAGAGAAGCTGTGGCTGCCCCTGGATCCCTGGAAGAGTCCAAGGCCAGGCTGGACAGGGCTTGGAGCACCCTGGGACAGTGGGAGGTGTCTCTGCCCATGGCAGGAGTGACACTGGATGAGCTTTAAGGTCCCTTCCAACACAAACCATTTTATGATTCCATGAAGTTTAACAAAGGTGAGAAAAGAGTAGAGAGATTTCACAGTTAAAATCCCCCCATATCTTTACGATTTTAACTACTGTCATATTAGGATTATTATTATTATTATTATTATTATTATTAACAACAAAATGTTTTCCAAATCAGTGGAAAAGAATTTGCAACGATCTCTCATCCATGAAAGTTGGAAAACCTTAAAGTTGTGCATTAAAGCTCTGCTAGGCCAAATAAGTGATTTCATGAAAACTGACAGCATGGAAATATGTACAGTTTTGTCTAAGTGTTACAGGCAAATATAAAATATGGGAAATTCATGTCATTATTAAACCAAAATATTTTTTTTTAGTTTGCTGGGGAAAAAAAGTGCTTTGAGTTTTTTTAATACACAGCTCCTTCCATCAGAAAGTCTTTTCCACCAAATAAGGTCTTGACTGACTAAAATATTCCTGAGAACCACAAACCCTGAGGAAAACCTGGGATTAGCACATTTGGTCAGAGCATAGTGCTGGTAACACCAAGGTCATGGGTTCCATCCTCTTATGGGACACCATTAAAAAGTTGCATTTGATAATCCTTGTGGGTCCTTTCCCATGCAGAATATTCTGTGAAATATGTGGAAAAATTATCGAGGAAAAGAGCTTGATTTTTTTAAAGTAAAAGTGAATTTTCACAGTCACACCTGAACACACTGGATCAAGAGCAAAGACTTGTTAAATAGGAAATACCACTGAAGTGTCTCACAGAGTCTATACTGGGTTCCTGATTTCCCACTGGTTTTGGGGCTGGTATTCTGCAGCAGCAGAAGTTTGCATTCCAGCTAAATCCTTAAGAAACAGTTCCTAGAATGTGTCACCCAAAGTGCCGTGCAGTCATTTAAAAGAGTCACAAGAGACTGGTAGCAAACACCAACAAAACTGGAATAATGGTGGTCAGTGAATAGTCACTGTGGACTTCTGCAATTTTATAATTTGAGGGTTAAACTTGTGGAACAATTAACCTTTTTCCTGTATTACACTCCTTAAGCAACTGACTCTCACTGTGCTGATTGCACAGCTACTGAAGATGATGTACATCGTAATTAACTCGAGTGGATTTTGGATCAGATATGCTTCCCAGATCCAGTTTTTCTGGCCTTAATCCCCCTTTTTGCAGGGTAAACAGCCTGAAGACTCTATTTCCCAGCTATTTCCAAAACCACTGGGAGCATTAATATGTTGAGAACTAATATATTATGTTTTAAACTGAATTTGGCAGTGACTTCTGAACTGTGCGTAAGAGCACTCTGGTCTTATAAGAGCTGAGTGTCTCTAATGAGCTCGATATTCCCTGGTTTTAGTATTTCCAATGAGCCAAATCCCCAATTTACTACAAAAATCTATTAAGGGGCAAATTTATAAATACTGGTGGAGGCACTTTTCACCTTGTTCTATTCACCAGAGTTACACAAATTTTGATAAATTCAGAGGTACTTGGGTGAGAGTTTGAAGAGTGACTGAATTAATACTATTTTACAGAGGCAATTTATCCATCTGTTCAGAATGCAGGTCTAGTTTTTTTCTCTGCAGTTTTGCACAGTGACAGGTCACCTGAAATTACAGCTTCTCATAAAAACTACCAAGAATCTCAAGACAATTATCTTGTTGCTGGTGCAAAAAAAAAAAACCAAAAAACCACCCCGAAACACACCAGTCTTTTTTAGTCAATCCTCTTCACAGTGACTTCTTCAGTGAAGAAAATGAGAACATAACACCCAGGTTTTCTCAAGAAATCTTGCTTTTACATAAACTTCCCTGATCAGAAGGAATTCTGTTCCGTGCCACCCCTCACCTGTGCATCCCACGGGTGCCTTCCCGCCTTGGCTTTCCCAAGCCTTGTTGAGCTTTGCTGCTGTAAATCCAGACCCATCCTGCTCTCCACCAATTTACAGTAAATCTTTGCATACTGTGACCTTTTCCCAGTAAACTCGATGACAAACACGGTGTTATTTACACCCTGATCACTGTGGGCAGTGCTCCTTCAGACTGGAACCATTTCCCTCCCTAAGTGACGATGTCACTGCATGAAACCACACTGACATCAATCATTTGCAAGGCAAAGGATGCAGACAGGCCAGAGCATTCCCAGTCCTCTCTCAGAAGAAGTGGAGTTTCTTTTCTTTTCTCCTTCAAGAAGTTCTATCATATGGCAAACACCACCACAGAGGTGTGGAAACTTCTGCTTCAAACCCAGAGAGGAGAAAAAAAGCCTGAAAAGAAAATCACTATCAATGTAAAAAAGGAGACCTGAAGTTCTCTCATATGATTATGACTTCTGTTGTTGGCAATCACCCTGTGAGTGGTTAATAAAAAGCAGCTCTTTTTCTTTCTTTTTCTTTGGCAGCCTTCTTTAGTGCTCTGTTGATGCCCTGATATGCCAGTTCATAGAGTACAAGTTAAGGAAATGTATTTAAAATGCAGCTGTGGGTTTCCTCAGTATTCCACCTTTCAGCAGAACAGGAATCCAGACCTTTAGCAGATATAAACAGCAGCAAGTGGCTGCACAAACTTCTGACAGGCTGTCATACACTCTCAAGACCTGAACATCGTCTGGGGGCTACTTTTTGCATTTTAAAAGAATCTCTGAGCTCAGAACACAGCAACCCACAAAAAGAAGAGGAAAGAGATGCATGAATTGCAAACAGAATACAATTTCTAATGAGAAAACCCAGGCAAATTCCATCTTCTATCCCATTTTTCAGTCAATAAACTGCTGTTTAAAGGGTGAGCAAGGAGCAGTGAAGATCCCTCACACACATGACTTCGTGCCTCAAGCCCAGATAAACACCCTGCACCCAGCCTGGCACCATCTGCCAGGGCTCAGAATCCACTTTGGGGCTTTAAGGCAGGGTTTGTGAGAGAGAGCAGGAGCAGTGAACGCGTCCAGGGGGCTCTGCTGCTTCATCTGAAGAAGGCAAAAATTCCTGCCATTGTCAAAGAAAATGTGCTGAGAGAGGATATCAGTGAGAAATGTCCAATTTCTTGGCATCTCTTTGGATGGGTTTGCTTTGGCAGGGGAGGACAGCACTCAAGGAACTTTAATTCCTTTGAAAAAAAAAAGTATTTTTAGAATAAACAGAGCTGGGTGCAACACTTTCCCAGATGAGTTTGCAAGGTTAACACTGCTCCACACATATTTAGAGTTTCCTACTTCCAGACTACAAAGCACTATGGGAGCATGACTGAGTAGTATCATCCTTTTTTACTAATAAAGACAAAACTCCACCGTGATTACTGACACAAAACAAACAGAAACTCCTTAGCAATCCATTTTTTAATGAGAAAGTGTGTGATGATCAAATGATGCTGCAATATTAGTGGAGAAGGATGAAGGAATAGACCAAGACTTTTATCTTTATTATTATTTTTAATCTAGTTTACACACGCTGATCTGAGTTTTGTCCTGAATAAATAAAATGCATTGGAGGGTACCCCTCTCTGGGCCTGCATTGGGATCAGCACCTCCAATTTAGGACAGAATTTCAGCTGCAGCAGGGTGAGGCAGCTGCTGATTTCTTAGGGGAAGAGCACTGTTCTCAACCTTAAACCCTACCTGCTTTTTCCTAACACTGATTTTGATGGGTATCAGCCACAATGAAATCAAAAGCAAACCTGCCTTTGGGTGTTCTATCAGTTGCATTCAGCAATTAATAATTTCCATATCTTCGTGAAGAATTTTAGCACTGGTGGTTTCTCCCAGCTCCATCTTTGTGGGGGAGACTTGTGCTAGTTCATTTATGAAATTACTGAGAACACTTTCTGAATGGATTTTCATAAGGAGTTTGTGAGCTGAAGCTGACAGATCTCACTTCACTTGATAGGAATAAAGAGGACTCAGGTTTACTGGCTTAATAAGAGAGAGTCTCGTGGACTCTCAGGTGTACAACAACACAGAAGTACTACAAGAATTAGAGATATTTAAAATAATACAGGCATTTATGCATTTGAAAGAAGAAAAAACACATGCCATGAGCTGTTCAGGCTACAATCTAGAGTTTCATGGTATCACTGCTGTAGAATCAAACACTGTTCAAATGAATTTCTTTTTAAATGCAGCAAGGCAATTGCTAATCTCTGCTGAAAAGGGCTCTTTGAATAAGATCATATGGATTGCTGTTAAATCTGGAAAGATGCACACATTGTTATTCAGCCTTTAAATGAGCATGAACAACTGCCCAGAGGAGTTAATGTATAAAGGTGAGGGTCAAAAATGAGAAGTGTCAGCTAAAATGTGAATTTAAGGTATTCTGTGAACCAGCTCTGGCTGTCATCTTGCCTTCTCCTTTTATTATTTTCCGACCTGATGAGTTGATCAATAAGTGCACTCCAAGAAAAAAACACTTTTCAACAGGACATCATTAATTGATTTCCTGATGGCTCCTGTGTGGTTCCTACAGAACTCTGAGCCCCTCTGCCATGTGACATGCTCAGTTACACTGAGATGAGGCCTGAGTGATGATATTGCTCTGTGGTTTCATTATTTAGTTGGTTTTCTCCCATAAATGATAGGCTTTTCTCCCTTTTAGATAAATCTACATGTCGTGAAGTCACTCTGGTGTTCAGGTACCTGAATGCCTCCTGTATCACCACAAAGAATTTCGTGGCTTGGCTTCCCATGAACCAACAGGAGCAGACTGAGGGTGGATACATTTGTTTGAGTAACAAAGGAAATAAGTGATAAGGCCAAACACTGAAAGGAATGCTTCAATTGCCTACCACTGAGAAAATCAGAACTACAACTGACATGTTACATTTACCTAATGTGACCAGGCTTCCTATCCAGCACTTGGAGAAATTTAGTGAATCCCTTTCCCTTTGTCTCCCCACCTGCAGGACTGAACAAAAGAGTGCAGCTGAGCACTGGATCCCTCCAGATCTCTGCTAAATACCTCATCAGAGGGAAGCAGCAGCCCCATTGTTGGGGATAAGACTGTGGAAACAGTTCCAAGAGCCCAATTTCAGGTGGCATGGCAAGGCTAAATTTACCAAATCAGGCTTTAAGCAGACATTACCCACCATTACACATAAACTGACCTGGATGACTTGTAGGTATAACAATCCTTTTTCCAGGCACAATCGTGTAATCCATAATGAAAGGGCCATTCTCTAACTGTAAAAAAGCCCCACTATTCTGCAAAGAAAAGGAGAATTAAAGAGGTTAAAAAAAAAAAGAAGAAAAAAAAAGCCAAGAAATAAAGAAATAACCCTTCTGTGTGGAACTACTTGCCTGGGTGTTGTGATCTATAGCTCATTCAGAGGATTTGCCCTCAGAAAGTCGACTGTGTTACTGGCCAAATATTCCCTTAAAGAGGGTTATTTCACCTGAAATAAATAACTGTATACATTAGCAACAAATGAACTTCAATTAAACCCTTAAAATGCAAAATACTCCAGCAGGTTATACTTAGATGCAAATAATAATTATTGTATCTACATTTAATAGCACATTTCAGTGGCCAGAGTTCAGGGCAAAGATTGCTTTCTTGGAGACAGCTCTTCTTTCTTTCCTTCTCCAAGCCTACCAGATTATTTCTTTATCCTTCCTCCCTCCTCAACTGCAATTAGAGAAGCAGGAGCTTCATACCACAGTGGCTGAAGTAAACCACCACTAATCTTTTAATTGAAAGTAAATGATGGAGAGATAGCAAAGAAGCAAGGGAAGGTGGAAAGCACAGCTCCCCTATGCCCCCATCACTCCACACCTCATCAGCAAACAGAAGTATTAATGCAGAACCCTTAATCTGTTCCATTAAGGCAGGATGCTGAGCCCCTGAGGAGAGCTTTAGAGCGTGGCCCACACCACTGCCAAAAACTTCCTTCATTGCAAGGGTGGGAAATGTCCTAGAAATTGAGAAATGTCCCAGAAAGGTGTGGAGTGCTCTGGAGTGAGAGGCAGAACCCAGTCAGGCCAAGTCACTTCTCCCTGTCCCTTCCCAGCCCACACCAGCTCCAGTCCAGGCCTGGTGGGCATTTTCTGCCTAAAACCCTCCCAGGAGGTCACTTTGGACCAGCACCAGAGGCAGGGAGCTCTCAGGGGCACAGCCACACTTCAAAGAGAGTTTATCTAGGAAATTATCAGATTGCTTCCTAGGAGACAGATCTTCATTGTTCTAAAGGGATTTTCCATGTGTATATACATTTATATGTATACCAATGTTTATATCAAACTGCATTTAAATCATCACTACTTCTATTAAAAAACAAAGTGAAGTATTTGAAGTCATTTTATTTGAATCACAGTTTAGTATTCCCCAAATTTCATGGCGTCATTTAACACGTTTAATTATACAGGGGGAAGCTGTAGGAGCTATTTTGTTGTTTAGTTTAACATGCACTTTTAAAACTCAAGCCATTTTTTGACTGTCTTGAAGCTGGCTGGCTGTATTTCTGATCTCTTAAATTACTTGTATGTTTGTTCTCATTCCTTTTTACATTCACTAATCCCTTAGATTTAATTAAAATATTTTTTTGTTTAGTCTCAAACCAGCCAAAGGCAGTAGTTTTTTCTAACCTGTTTGCTTTTGGGAAACACGAATTGTGACACCAACATAAGAGGTTTAGTTTTATGAAAGAAAACACCAAAATTGCAAATATTGAACATTTGAAATAACTGCTGAAGCAACACAGGCATAAATCATAAGGACAGAAGTGACAACAGCAGTAACTGAGACTGATGTCCTGTACAGCACAGATCACAGGACATTCCCAAATTAATGGTTGTCTTTTATAAAATATTAGACTTTGATAGAAAATGCTAGTGTGGTGAAAAAGCCACCACAACTCATGTGAGAGCAGTGCAGTGATGGATTGCCACCACTCACTGCTGACTCATTTTTTGCTACATTTGACCTCAGTCTAAAATGTAGAATAAAAGTCTTCATGCCTGGAGGTCTAGAACAGCTTGAGGTGATTTTTATTCTGGAAAAAGGGGGTCTTCCTGAAAAAAATGAGATATAATTTAGTAGGATTCTCCAATACAGCTTAGCAGGAACAGGACCAGGTCCAGCAAACACCCTCCTGATAATCATCCTAAAGCTCCCAGCTAGATTCCTACTCAAATTTCCCAAAAAATACAATTTGGAGATGTTTGAGCCTTCCTTTATTGCACTTTCACTCCTCTCTGAAATCACTGTAGCTAAAATGGTGGGGCAATGTAATAAATTATTACATGGCTACTGAGAAGCTTTGAAATCAATCATGGCTTACATAGAGGAAGAAACATTTTCCTAAAGCATCTACGTATTTTTTTAAAAAAAATCTTAGATTTCTGGTCTGCAAATTCAATGTATGTGCTGGTTCTCTGCCACTGCACAAATCTAATTTGGGATGTGATCTGTTTATGTCTAATAAAATCAAGTTTGTAAAAGCGGAGTGGCTCCAGCTTATCGGTTCTCATTAATGCTGAAAAACATTAAGTTTATAGGCTTTTATCTGAACTATTTAAGAGCATGTTACACACAGAACACTGTCAGTACTAGATCCTGTTAAAACAGAAAAGTATTTCATGTTCCAAGCACTATAAATGACAACAGAACAGTTAAGAGTCTTTTGTTCCTTAGGTGAAATAAAAAATTCTTAAAAAAAAAAAATTCTAGCATTACTGTCTCAATATAACTGAAATTCTTATAATTAAAACAAGTGGCGTGGTTCACTAGGACACTTAAGAAGGTGCAGGTTGAGGACTTCAGCTTTAGAGTAAAGCAAAAATGCTTTTTTTGATTTGATTGACAGTACAGGGAAAATAATGCTAATTCTTGATTTGAGCTGCCCAGAAATTTTGTCTTTGACCTCCAGGCCCGCTCTTACATCACTGACAGCGGAGGAAACTTTGGAGCTCTTCTCCTCGCAGCACAGCGTAGGGGCAGGAGCTGTGACGTGTCTGCAGCACAAAAGCGCCTCTAGTGGCACTCAGGGCAGGGAAAAATGGGAATTCAGCAGCATTGAGCTGTTATTTCCCCCTGATTTAGACACACAGGTTGTGTACACCTAAAAATCGCAATATTAAGATTTAGGTGTACACAAACAGATTCAGTTTCGATAAACCCTTGCTCCTTGCTCCACACCAGAGCTGTGTGGTATGGCAAGTCTCAAATACCTGTGACTTTTACCATGCACTCTGGAAAGAGAAAGAACACCTAGAGGGGGAATTCAGTATTCAATTTTGTATATGCCAAAGAAAACTTCTGGCACCAACCTTGTTTTGTTCTATTTATACTCTGAACAGGAGTCCAATGTGTATTTTATTTGTACAGCCCAAGAGTCTGCTGCAGGGTTTTTTTGTTTGTTTTCTTCTAAGAAATGACCACCAAAATAGGTTATTTTAAAGTAAGTATTTACACGGTTTAATTTTCAGATTTCAAGTCTGAGTAGAGTTTGAGCAAAGGCAGCAGTACCCTCCTGAATGTGACAGCATGATAGAGCAGCAAACCACAGTAATTTGACTGCTTAACTTATTTTAGTGCTCAGAGAAGTCTGCAGCATAAAGAGGTGGGACCCAAGTGACTGAAACTCTCTTTTTTTTTTTGACAGCAGATCATTTTTGCAGCTCTACACAATTAACATGCCTCTTACATAACCCCAAATATTTGTGATACCTGCCCAGCTCCCAGGGGCCACTTGTTTCCTGACAAGTGTCCAAAACTCTTAAAGTTTCTTCCAATTCTGTTACACCTTCAACATATTGAAAAGTGGAATAAAATTCAACATATAATAGATGTGACATGTAAATACAGGAGCAATTATGTGCATACACAGAATTACCCATTCCATTCAATTAAAGTCTTTTTTCAGTTGTCACTGACTTTTCAGCTCCTGTTTCAGGTGAGGTATTCACTTCTTTTGAGTCCATTCTGCCAAAGAATCCAGAGCAGAATCTTGCCACATTGGTGGAAGGAGGCAGAGCCTTGAAAACAGGTTTTGGGGTTTTTTTATGGTGTGGAACTCCCTTAATTCTCATACATTTGTATGGGAATTTTCCTACAGGTGACCTTGCATGAGGACAGCACCTTTCAGGACTGGGACCTCCAGTCACGTATTGGCTAACGCACAAGAAATAAAAATACAGTGAAATATAACAGCTTTGTACCTCGTGGTTATGTTTGGAATAGTGGTTTTGCTTCAACAACAAAAAAAAGGATAAACTATTTTTCTTTCTTTTGTTTAGTTTCCTGATTTTATGAATTAATTCAAACAGCATAGTGACGTGATTCAGGAAAAACGTGCTGATCTGAGCTGCTTTTGTTAATTATTCCACACTGCTGGTGTGTGTGTTGTATTCTCAAATTTGCCTTGGCCACCTTAAGTAAGGGAACACCCACAGAGCCTGAGAGGAACTCATGTACATTTAACTACAGAAAATCACTTGGCAGTCTTTTACTGACACCCAGTGGTCAGACAGAGAGGGGGTTTGTGACAAGCACGAGAAAAGCCAAACACAGCCTGGAGACATCCCAGAAGAGGCATTTATCTCACAGGAGAAGCAGTTGTTTGCTGAACTTGACGAAAGCACACATGAAACTTAAACTGGGGCTTGCAAAATCAGCAGGTCAAGCTCTGTGCTTAGCTCCACTTGGGCAATATCTGGTGCACTCAATGGGAACCACGTCCAAAGAAAGGATCTGGCCCTACAAGAGGATGTGGGGTTTTTCAGGCTTGTTCCTTCTTTTCTTGGCCCACAGCACCAGACATTAACAACCCCTCCTCTGGAAAGGACACCAGAAATCCTGAAACCAAAACAAAGAGACGACTGACAGCGTGATTGTTGTTCAGGATTTCTGAATAAACTTTGTTTATGTATTGCAGAACCACTTTTCCATTAAAATGGCAGCTTTCTCTGGCCTTTTCCTGCACAGTAAACTGAGATAGCTGATCAGCTAAGGCTCTGCCTTGTGCAAGCATCACAGCTGTCTCTGATATTAAACAGAGCTGGATGCTAACAGGCAAATCAGACTTGCTCTGATTTCCAGCTCAGTTCCAAGCCTCTGATAAACAAGCAGCTGAAAAATTCCCTCTGCACTCTGTTCCCTCAGCCATGGCCAGGCACAGGGGGCATTTGCTTTTCCCCTGGGCAGAGGCACCTGGCAGGCAGGACTGGGCACAGGTATCCTGCCAAACGGGGGAGGAATGGACAGGGGATAAAAACAATCCTCCCTGAAATCCCTGCATGAAGGCACCACTGCACAAACTGCAGAGATCTCAGAGAACTACACCATAATTACGTTTTCTGCACAGTGAGGTCATGGCTGCCACTCACAGCCCTGCCAGACTGCAAAGAAAAAGTGTGGATGTCACCTCCATGCCAAAACTCATCTGTAGTGAAACACTCTGGCAAAAGGAACACTGGGAAAGCCTCCTGGCAGCACAGAAGACTTGAATAATAGGTTGGACAAAGCATGTTGCTGAGAAAGAGTATAGATAAAGAATTCTTCAAAAATCAAATAGAAAACCCTCAGAAACAAACACACTTTATTGTGTGGGGACCAGCACACAGCTACAGCATGGGATGAACCCACTGATGGCAAGGTGCCTTTTTTATTTTAATGAACTGTAGACCAGCAAAAACTGCTTTGCACTTCCCACACGATGCCCTCAGGCACAGGAACTCACAATTTTCTTTGGACAGTGAAGTAACAAGAACACTAATTTAAGATGCAAATAGTGCAAACACTTTGCTCCCTTACTAATGCATTATATTACTTAAACTTGCCTTTCACTTAAACTTTGTGTGTCTTTCCAGAATAAAGATCACAAAAATCAGCTTTCCTTGAACTCCAAATGGAGAATGCTGTAAGTGCTGAAAATCTCCTATTACATCAGAAATGGAAATAAAAGTGTTCCCAATGACATCAAACACGAATTCCTATGGAAAATCTCTGATGAGATGTTTCTCCCTGCCTTTCTTGCCAAACTATAATATACAGAGGAGTGGAAAGGCTGAGAAAATTGGGATTATTCAGCCTGGAGAAGGCTTCAGGGTGACCTCCAGCAGCCTTCCAGTACCTCAAGGGAGTCTACAGAAAAGATGGAGAGGGACTATTCACAAGGGTCTGGAGTGACAGGACAAGGGGGAATGGTTTTAAACTCAAAGTGGGCAGGCCTAGATTAGATACTGTGAAGAAATTCTTGGCTGTGAGGGTGGGGAGGCCCTGGCACAGGGTGCCCAGAGCAGCTGTGGCTGCCCCTGGATCCCTGGCAGTGCCCAAGGCCAGGCTGGAGAGGGCTTGGAGCACCCTGGGATAGTGGAAGATGTCCCTGCCCATGGATTGAATGGTGATGAGCTTTAAGGCCCCTTCCAACCCAAACCATCCTGTGACACTGTAAGTCTATGAAAAGAATGACCAATGGACTGATGAACTGATATAAAATTTGATTTCCCATTTACACTTCTTCTTCAGCATTTGATGTATTTTAGGACTCAGAACCTCTGTTACATATTCTCAGGCTTGCAAGAATTCAGATGCCATTTTACAGCAAATCTTCCTCCAAAGGTATTAATGAACTTAAAGAATTCTACTCATCATTATTTTCTTCTTTTGCTCCTGCTCATCCTACAATCAGTATTATTAAATTTTTTTTCTTGTGCTTCTTAAAAATCCAGGTTTTCCAACTCAATCTCAGAGCACAGAGAAATCCCTTTTCCACTCTGAAACGAAGCCCTCCTTACTTCAGCCTTGCTCACTTGCTTGTGCTGCCCTTTCTGAAAGACTAATGAAATAACTGAGTGATGCAGTTTGGCTGCTGTCCAGCTGACCTCAGGGACACAGGGAAAGAGTGCAAGTGTTCCCAAATGAAAGGAAGAGAAAGTACTTCTAGATTATACAAATAATCATCATTAGTTCTTGTTTCCTGTCAGCTGCTGGATCCAAAGGCTTCTTTCCTCAGGAAGAGGAATGAAATTGTGGAAGAGGGAGGCCCTCTGACAGTTCTAACAAGCCAAATTTAATCTAAAATTATTTTGTTCTCATCTTCACAAAAGTGAGGTCCATAAGAGAGGTACTGCTACCCTACAGAATAAGCCACAACATCCTAACTTCTTCCTTTTTCTGTCTGGAGAAAAATCCTCATCTGCAGTCTCAGAATTTGAGCTGGAGCTCCCACTCTCCTCACCTGCTTGTGAGGTTTGCACCACAACCACAGCACACCACAAAAGCTGCAGATGTGCAAAATCATGGAAGGAGGACTCCATACAAAGCCACGGTGCTGTAAGAGAAAGCACAGACACATTTTGGCAAGCCAAGTGTTTGGTTTGCTATACAGGCCACGTTAGAAGGATTATTTTGCATATTTACACAGGGGAAGTAGATATAAGCTAATAAGCCCCGAATTGTGAAGAAAAGCAAGACTGACCACACCAATTTGGAATGTGGCCAAAGCCTTAAATGTCATGTTGCTCTCACGAGTCTGTAACCATCTGACCTCTATGAATGCTGGGGCAGTACAACCTCAGCAAGTCCATGGAGCTCTGCCAGTTCCTAACAGATCTGGCCCTTTGATTACATTTATTTTCTCACAAACACTGCAAAATTCAAGAACTACTGCATGCAATTTGCAAAGGGCAGGAGAAAAAAAATCAGCATTCAAATGGTCAGAGCATCAAGTCCCAGTGTGAGCTCTGCAGAGGGAAATCCAACAAGACTCGTGCTGGCTAAATCTTGGCTGTGCATGAGGTCACAGTGAAGTCACACCAGAATGACATGGGACAGAATTTTTAGTCCAAACGTTCTTAAGGAATGCTCACAGGTTCCTGTGAATGTTCCTTTGAATATTCCTGTGAATGCCAGCCTAGTTTTTCTGCAATGGGATGAAGTGTTTAAGTTTCCCTGATCTTGGGGATATAGGACAGTAACAGGTTTAACATTTGCCTACACACAGCTGAGTAGCAGGATAATGCTCCTAAGGGTTGGCTCTGCTTTTCCCGTTTAGACTGTGCTAGGAAACTGAGGATGCTTGGAGGGAAACCTGCCCCTCTGCCATGTTCCTGTTTCAGACAGGAGCAGGGGACTACCAAAAAAAAAGAGATGGGGTGCTGCAGGAAACAAGGTTTGTGACTGAATAGCTTGGTTGCATCTCACTTTACTGGTGCCTCTCTCCTCACACAAACCAGGCTCCATTCCAGTCCCATTTCGTGTTCCACTGCAAACTGTGCAGTCACACAAAGCTGCAAAACAGCCTTCCAAATCCCACTGTCAGTTTTATAAATCATGATAAGGCTGTGGAGTTGATTTTTATTTACATAACATTTCAGGCTATCTACATAAACACTTGTAAGTTGTGTGGAGGAACGTCCTGGTGGTGCACACTCTTCAGCTGCCCAGCAGACGAAATGCTGGAGAAAAATAAAATGTGGGCCACAGGATGCCAAAGTCAGTGCAATAATCAGTGAGCTTGGTAGTTTGTTTCTGAGGGCTTTCACTATTCCAGTGTAAGCTGTTAAGTGAGTGTTAGATACTTCAGCTGCCACCCCTGAACTTTCAAAAAGAAGCAGCGAATTCCTGACACCATTTTAATTCAGCAACCTGAAATTCAGTTTTGCTGATGGAGGGAGAGATTCCATTGCACAGGGAGCATTTGAGACATAATCCTTGCTCCTTTAGCCTTTATCACAGAGTCTGAGATGACTGCACCTCACAGTCTACAGGACTGAAAATCTTCTAAGAAGAATAATAGAGCAAGAAGTGACTTCTAGAAGAAAAGCCAGGTTACAAACTCTAGGTGCTCCGGGAGTCACCAAGCAAGTTCTGCTAGGAGTTACAGGAACACTTAGATTTTGGAAAACCCAGAAAGTTCTAACAGAGATATACATGGGTCTCGGCATTTGGAAAAAGCTGGGAATATTTCTTTCACCCTGGTTGAAGGCCAATTACCAGTGGAATTCCTGCAGGATTTTGTCCTGGGATCTATAGTTTCTTAGCATCATCAAGGCTGGAAAACTCACCACAACTCAGAATATGTGGTCTTATATAATAGTGATTGAAATACTTCCAAACTCCCAAAGTAAACTCACAAAATCTCGTAGTATTCAGGTATTTCAGCATAAATTACAGGCAAGGCTGTCTAACCCAAAGAATTATTTCTGTGTGTAAATGGTGTATTTGTGTGTATGCAGCATTTGAAGAGCAAGAATTTAATCAGTTATCAATGCTTTTCTTCCAACTGCAAAAGTACAAGCTTTTCAAAGGGAGTGGTGTGGGAGGAAAGCTTAGGAGGGATGATCAGACATTTCCTGCATTTGAGTGAACAAAATGAAAAAGTGTGATTCTCTTCATATGAAACAAACATGGCAGGTCTCCACAGAAAACATGTCTTATTGAAAGTATTAATTCAATGTGCTTGCCAATAGGTTTGTTTCATTATAGAAAGGGGGAAAAGGCCATTTTACCCCCCACATAATTTCAATACACCCAACAGAAGTCAGATGTGAGCTTGGAGGACTCTTCTATGTGCTGAGAGATCAATAACAATTAGAGGCTTGAATGTACTGCGGGGTTTTTAGCAGCACAACTGAAACAAATGTTTGACAGCAACAGAAGAATCACAGATGGCCTGGAATCAAGCAGAAATTCTGCAGGATTTAGAATCTAGCAGATGATCACAGAACTTTCACTGCTGACATTATCATTAAATATCTCTGATAAAACAGATTTCCAAAGCCTGCTCAAAACAGTGCCCATGGTAAAGGACATAGTCCAGTGAAGCATTTTCAGCTTTTTCCCTCTACCTGTTAAAGGGCCGGTGCAGTGTGAAGATAAACAGGTAGAAAACTCAGAGATTGTTACATCCAGAAAGGAACTGGTGTTGTGACAAAGAGGTCAAATTTTAGGAGAAAGGCAGAAAGTCTGGCACAATAAAGGAGGATGACAGTGAGGTACATCAGCCTTCCCAAGTTTTCATGAGCAGAAGTGACCTGGGACAAAACTTAACCCTGATCGGTAAGAAATTAGTGCACTTGAGGTCAGTGTGTGTTCAGGTACGGAGGAATCTTCTCCTTGACCTGATTTCATCTAAGTATGAATGGTGTTAAGGGTCTTAAACAGAGATCTGATAAAAATCTGATTTCCCTCAAGCTGAGGAAAAGAGGACAAGGGAAGAGTTTACTAAAGCCACTTCTGAGGCATTTCCTTTTATGAGACAAAAATGAGGGTTGAAACCCCAAATGGGACCAGTACTTGCTACTGCTCACTCAATTTTTGTTCAAAAGTGAAAAGAAAGCCATAGACCTTGAGGCCAGCATTTCTGCCTTTCCTACTTCTCTTATTTGAAATACACAAATCTTCAAAAACAAATTACTCCTTATCAGCTACTTGATTACTTCTTACATCTATTTGTATATTTTTTAGTCACTTGGGGGTTTTGCACATTATAAAGCAGAGCACAGGGTTTTCTGCTTAACAGTTTGCAGTAGTTAAGTCATTACACCATGAAAAGAAATACACATAAACACAGTGCAGGTGCCTAGATAACTAGTTTTTTCTTAATAACCTTTTTTTTCACTTTACATTATTTTAATGCAAGAATATGCTTTATTGAGAAGCTATGAAACGTATCAGGTGTCATATAAACGTGAAGTGAGAATCAACAAAGCAGAAGACTTAACACAAGGTTGCAGTTAATTTAAGATTGCTCTTTGTTGCCAATTTTCCCCATTTATTGTGCTTTCTCTTCCAAATGTTCCCTGATTTTTTTTCATTCCCTGTAGAGTCATTTCTGTGTTCATCTTTGCCAGAACACTCGAAATTCTGTCTACAGGCCAGTATTTTTTGCTCTTCTGGGTCTCTCCTTCTTTGTTTTGAGGCTTCTCTCATTGTTTTTGGCTACAGTAGCACTAATTTAAGAGCTGCACACCCTCTCTGGACAATCTGTGCAGGGCTCAGGCAGTGCACAGGGAAGAAGCTCTGCCTTCTGTGCAGGGGGAATTCCTGGGCAGCAGTTCCTGGGCCTGCTCCTCTCGTGCCATCACTGGTGCTTTGTGGGGAGAAACCCGACAGTGATTTCTGTGTGGATATTTCAGTTTAGTATTAATAACAGTTTGATGAATTTAATAGCAGCTGCCACTGCAGCAAGGATTGTGTTAGCAGTAAGCCACACTCAGTCAGGGAGGGGGCATCATCCTGATAGACAAAAACCCAGGTCCCTGGTCAGCCACATGGCCGAGAGCTTCCACACAAAAATCCTCAGACCCCACAGAAACTGCCAAGGGCAGAGCACCTGCAGCTTGAGATGGGGGCTGACATAACAGGGCAGGTCTCATCACAATTTCAAAATATTGTGAAAAGAAATTTCACAATATTTTCAGTGAAATTACTGTTTCTTGCTGAAATTTAGTCCAGTTTCTGCCACACCTCCATTTTCAGGCTCAGTCACAACAGCTCTAAAGCACACAGCTGTGAACATGACTATATGTACCAATACATATAAGCATGGGAAAGGCAGTCCTTTCTCATCACTCAGACACTCTATACCCTATTTTTGTACTGATTTTTTGCAACATTCTTCATACTTTTTGCCCCAAATCATCAGTGATTCTTTAAAAAAAGGATAAAACAACCCCAGTCCCTTGCATCTTACTCTGAGTGGGAGAGGGACTCCAGACTCACACCAAGAGCAGGTACCACACCAGCACTTGCTGCAGGGAGCAGGATAAAGGTTTCCTCTACAAAGACAATAAAAATTTAGGGCTCAAAGAGTCATATCAAGGTCACTCCATCCATACAAAACACCCGGTTGTGAAAACACTGCTCACACACGGCCTGGAATACCCCTTGGATGCACTAAGACCCAACAGACTGGACTTAACTGCAGGTACTAACATAACATGTGGGACTTTATGAGTAACTTAAAAGAAATAAAGTCAAAAGAAAACCTGATTGTACAGGACCTTGCTAGTAGCAAGGTACAAAAAATAACCTCAACTTCACACGGGTGTTACTGACTGCAGTAGAAGTGCAGAATATATTTTCTATTTCTTTACATCTGTTATAAACATTTCAATTGTTTCCAAACATTGCATAACAAGTGCTGTTAATGTAACATTTTCCAAGGGAAAAAGGGTTTATAAGTAGTTTTCAGGAACCTCAGTTAAAGCTGCCCATGTCCATGATCCCAGGAATATCTGAAGAGCCAACAAAAGGATGCATTTCAGGAAAAGTACACATGTTCTCCAGAGTACTGAAACGCTTCCAGCATGTTGGAAATGCCCATGACAGATAAGAGATTTCAACCCATTTGTTGAAAGCCTTTGGAAAAGACAGAGAATAGAGCTGTTAAAGGAAAGTGAGCCATCTCTCACACCTCTTTCAGCACAGTGCCTTGGACAATGCAGCTATTTAGGAAAACAGGCTTGTATTCTCTTGTCCAGTGCTTGTTCTATTTGATCAATAGTGGGTCAGGTGCAGCAAACATCTCATTTTACACCTGTGCTGCACAGGAACTTTGGCCTTGGAACACCTGTTGGAGCTGTTCCAAGAGCTTTCCCCTGGACAGCAACTCTCTCAGCTGCCAGTAATGAGAAAAAACAAAGCAAAACTACCACATGGACATGGGCCCCGAGAGGGGGGAGTGCCAAAGAAAGCAGCACAAGTTTTACAAGGATGCATGTCGTGTTTTTTCCCTTGGCAGCACAACCTCGGGACACCAGGCTGGGTGCCAGCTGCTCCAAGTGTCAAGCAAACAACAGGGTTTGCTGTAGGTTCTTCTAAGCTTTGATCACCTATTTCTGTAAAATAACAGTTTATAAATATGGTGTTTACAGAGAAATTCTGGGGGAAAAGTAGTGTTACAAATTTTGACTGAGTGGGAGATGCTGGTTTTAAAAAAATTTTTAAATCGCAGATCTGCATTAGCAATTATTTATTTACCACTGCCCTTGTCAGCTGTGTCATCTAGCTGGCCTTTATTTGTTCCTGTAAAATATTTTAGAGAGCATTTTTAGATTATGAAATTAATGCATCTGTAGAGGATTATCTATTTCAGTAATGTCATCTGTGTGCAACCACAAGATTTACTGACTAGAGCACATTTGCTCTGGCAACATATAAATAATTTGGCCTTTCTTGCTAAGATTCAATCCAATTAGAATCGATTTCAATGGAAAAATAGGATCATAACAGGAAAAGAGCCAATTAGTTATAAATCCACTACAGATAAAGGTTGAAAATTCATGATGAGATAAGAAATTCTGTTCCTTAACAAATAAGGATGGCAAAACTATATAGAATGCATATATTGTTACAGGGCTGAGGTGTATTTAAATCCAGTCCTGTCTGACGAGTGAAGGAAGCAATGGGAGTGGAATCATTGCCTGTAACATGTGGGAAAATGTGATTTTCTGAAAGGCCCAGTACTGTCAAGAAGCTGGGATTGATCTCACAGGACATGGTGTCATGAATATTTGGTACCAGTTTTTAAGGTCCTGTTGAGACCTGTAAGGATATTAAGAACTCCTTGTTTTGGCTACTATCACAGAAGGGGGAAAAGAGAGCAGAAAAAACCCTAAAGGCAATTTGACTTAACAAGGGGAAATTAAACTACTGCATGTAGGACTCAAAATTTGATAACCTTATCACTTGTGCAACAAATCCTACCACATCCACAGCCACACTGAATGCCATTCTAAAACCAGCTCAGGGAAAAGATGAAAGAGCTGCCATATTCCCAAGGATTTATCAGGTCCAGTGACAGAAACCAGCCTTCTACATGAGAATAACATAAACAAAGGAGGTTATCTCTTCACAATGGTTGTCTGATGGGAGGCAGCAATCCCACCTGGCTGGCACCACATTAAAATGAATTTAATCATCCTAACAGAGGTAGATGCTTTAGGAAAGAGAAAATCTACAATGATACTTTCAGAAGGGCACTTAATTCTCCCTTTCCTAAGCAAAAAGACTCCGACTTTTTTTTTAAGCACATGAAAAAAGGTATCCAGTACAGAATGGGAACTCTGAATAATTCCAGGTTATGGAAAGAAAGGATGGAGGAGAGAATATACATAAAAATTTTCACCTCAGTACAGTCTGAGGTTTCAGTTTAATGTTGAAGTTGTTTGTGGTTTTTTTTTGACTAAAAGTCAAGAAGTGCTTTGTTTGATCTCCACTTCTCAACAAGTAGGAAATTATTTTATGAAAACTCCATCCTAAATATTTTGAGACAGAGTTCACATTATGAATTTTAGGGTCAAATTACCTTGTCTTTACCAGTGGCTTTGTTTTGTTATCTGAAAAAAATTACAGATCCAGTCAGATTACTCACAACAGTTTCAAATGAGAGGACTGTGGGACACGTCCCCATTTCTTGTGGCTTTTTGCTACCACAACCATGGTCATACAGGTAAAGACAGAGTAGGGAAGGACAGAGGAGAGATCTCAGTGATGGACCTGATTTTCTGTGAGCTGGAGGTCAAGAGGAACCAAAGGCTCAGGTTCTACCATAAGAATTGAGAAATGGGGTGATCCCCACAGCTTTCCTCAAAAGAGCAGCAATATTGTGCATTTCAAAGCCACAATAAAAGCAGAAAGACAAAGACCTGCACTGCTGCCTGGCTCAGCTGAGTGCTGCTCCTTTCCACCTCCTTCCCCCTCTCCTATCTCACCCTAGAAACTGTTCCTCCTCTGTGCTTTCTCCTGGCTGGTGGCCAATGTGAAGGCCCCACATCTGGGGCAGGCAGTGTCTCACATTGCCTCACTTGCTCTCCTCAGCAAAACATAAAACACTGAGACCAACAAGAGTGGGGACCACCCTGCCTGAGATCTTCTCCTGCGTGTGTTTATTTTTTGGTTTTCCTTTTGCTTTAGTGTAATCCTGAATTCCGAAGCTTCTGCCTTCACCAGGGATGCTCAAAGTCCAGAAACCTCCACTCGCTCATTGAACCAAAGCCACTCCACAGACACTTGGAGTTTTAAAAGCAGTTTATTACATTTACAATAAATCTTTGTTATTACTGCAGATTGGCTCTTGTTGCACAAAAATAAAAAATAAAAACATCTGAGGAGCAGATGATTCCCTTCAGCCCTGGTATATAAGGCAAAGACTCAGTACTGGCAATTGCACAGACCTCAACTTTGTCCCTCTCTGCTTGGCTGCAGGGATTTTTGAAAATCATAAAGAAATTAGAAACTTGCCAAAGTGAGTTCAGGACCTCCTGTTTTCTACACCAGATTTATAGTCCAGCTCTGGGGACAACAAAAACGCCCCTAGTGGTCTGCATAATGGATATGAGAAGGGAGCAGGGAGGTCACAAATAATCTTCCCTCAGCCAGCTGCACAGCCAGCCCTCCCCTGGGACTCTGCAGGTGTCTGACTGAGCCCTAGAGTTCGCAGGATTGCTTGGTTTGTTTCCTTCCTTTTAAAACTGCAGAAACTTTAACACCTATCAGCAATTCTTAAAGATGGTTTTGTCAACCATTTGAGGTCATAGCTCTTAATTTCTGTGCAATAACTGGACTCTCTGCAATAAAATTCACAACAAAATCCAAGCAAGCTTTGTTCTCTTTCCTGTTTCTTCATCTTTCTCACTGTATCCTACAGTCCTGCTTCTATTATTTAAAGGTGTTCACAGTAAGTTGAACAAATTATTAATGGAATTGTTTTATGGAGTTTACAGTTGGACTCAATGGCCTTAAAATGGCCTTTTCCAACGTAAATGATTTTATGATTTTTTTACCATGTAGCTTTTTCTCCTAAACACAGTAACATTCTGAGCCAGGATCCAGGCCCACTGATGACTGGGTGATAGCTTGCAAGTTGAGCATGGTATCAGAATTGCATTATGTTGTATTGTATTCTCTTTTAATAAAACCAGCCACATTTCTTGACTAATTAAAATGGAACACGTAACCTTTTACATAGGTCTGAACATTTATCTTTTCAGTCTGGCTCTGGTAGTTAGGGCCTGATAGGTGAGACTGAGTTTACCCCTTGTCCTATCCTAAAAATTCCCTCTCAGCTCTCTTGTAGGCTCCTTTCAGGTATTGAAAAATCCTGTGAGATTTCCACTGAGCCTTCCCTTCCCCAGGGTGAACAATCCCAACTCTCTCAGAGAAGACATCTTCTTTCAGAGAGTTCCTGTGCTTCTGTTCAGAATAATGATTTCCATTTTTACTTAAATCGTTCAAATAATTTACCAAAGGGGAGAGAAAGCAAGAAAAAGACAAATCCTTTGGAAATGCACAACAGCTGGCCTGGTGCATGTTGGGGCTGAGGCAGAACAGACTGGGAGCTGTCATCACCCCTCGGAGCCACATTCCTTCCCCAGCTCATGTGGCCCACACCTGGGACATGCTTGGGAGGCTCCCAGGTTCAAAGCAAAGGCTCCTACCTTTGTTCCTGCCTACAAGTCTTTTTAATTCCAGCATTCCCCCTCCTTGTCATCACTGTGCTCTTTCACTGCGAGTGTCCCTGACCAAATACTACCACATGTTGAGGGGTTTTTCGGTTTTCTTATTTATTTGTTTGGCTTTTACTATATAGGAACTAACTGGAGGTGTTTGTTTGTGGGTTTTTTGTTTGTGAGGTTGGATTTGTTTTCTAGACAAAAGAAGCATTAGGAACTAGAGCTAAAAGATAAAAGTCTCATCAGAGAAAGTTGAGTAGGTGGAAGCTTGAGGACTCTTGCCAATCTCCAGGAATTTGTTACATTGCAGGACAACATTACATTGTAAATTTTTCTTTAAGATGTTGTGAAAATAGTAACAAATATTTGCACCAAAAATTTGTGGTATGAAGTGCAAATAGGTTTTATATCTTTATTATTAAATTCCCAATCCAAGTGTGAGTAAAGACAAAACTGAGTCACACATGATTCAGTTATCCTTGAATTTTATGATTTTATTAAATAATTATGGACATGACTAAACTCTCATCCTGCATGACATTGATGCAATACTGAAACTAATAAAAGACTTTGCCCTTTTTTATGCTGATGAGTCTCTATATACTTTTCTCACTAATGCCTCATCAGAATTGCAGAACTTCTCGTGAGCTGCTGTGTTGCCAGCAGCTGAAGTATCTCCCATAGGCTGCTCTTGAGCAGCACAAATCTATTTCTCTTTTTTTGGATAAGATTTTAAATTAATTAAATTATGCAAAAATCTGAGATATGTCCTTGCAGTATGAGGACTTTGAAGTGACAACACAAATATTGAAGAATAACTAAACCTTCAAGAGATGGGGTTAAAAAACATTGAGGAAAGTCTGGTCCTGATGGGGCTGGTCTGCAGTGGGGCTGCACCCTCCCAAAAAGTGCTGCCTTTTGGGGTGGACAGAGTGTGCTGCAGGATTTGTTTATATTTGAGGCAAACATGTCCTGGAGCACATGGAAAGCTGCAAGGCTGACGTACAGAGATTATCCCTGCTGATAAAAGAAGCACTCAGGAACATCACTAATTATCCAAAGGAACAGAAAGTAGGATGAGTACAGCTGAAGGGGGAAATTCCAGCTGGAGGAATAGGAAGGGCTTTGCTTTTAGTTTTACTGTACTACAACCTAGTGCTGCTACAAATAAAGGTCAGTTTTCTCTTCCTGGTCAAAAACAGAAAAATAATGGTTTGGAAAATGCTTCTGATTGCTAAGGATGTATCTAGATGTATTCATCTTCAGATGAAATGTGCAATTAGTTTTAAAATAGAGAGCTTGAAATAAAACCATTAGAATATACCAAAAAATATGTAACCCAAGATTTGAAATGAAAGTTGCCCACTATTTATCAGTAAAAAACTTTTTAAAAAAGTAGAAACTAAAAAGGAATTAAGTAGAGATACCTACAATTAAGGTGCACCTTAAACCCATGATTACCGTTATTGAAATTCAGTATCTTTCAAGGGCCAGTGGAAAAGTTAAACACTGAGTAACAGAAAAGGAAAAAAAAAAAAGCCAAACAAAACTTGTAAAGAAAGAGAAAAGGGGAAAAAAAAATAATGAAGTGAATAGAAGCAGTAAAGAAACCCCTGTCTGCCCCTTTTAGCCAGGACAGGGTGTGGGGTGTTTCAATGGACACACTAAACTGGAGAATACCATTCTTAACCTCAACAATCCCTCTACAGTACTTTAAAATATTGCTCTGGAGCTCAGGGAAGGGGAAAATGAGGGGGAAATAATCTATAATTGACAGCACTGATGCTGTGTAAAACAGAGAGTCAGACTATAATCCACAAGGTCCCTTGAATAGACCACATCATTCTTTTAATGAAATATAAACTGATATTGCAGAAGGCATCACAGGCATGATGGGCTGCTCTATTTACACTCTGCTGGTGGTTAACAGTGACCACTGAAGCAAGACCAAAGAATGAAAAGCACTTGCAGTCCTGTTACAATCCAGACTATGAGCCAAAGTAGGAATGCCACAAGAGAACTGCTCAGAATAAACACGATTGGGGTCAAGTACTTACAGTACACTGAATTTTTCACCTGGTGCCTGAGAGAAGATGGGACTGGTGTAGCCTGCAGCAACTGTGAGTGCTGCTAATGGCAGCAGGTATCAGGCAGCTGAATTCCTAAAATGAACACCAGGAAAAATGTCCTGCAACATCGCAGACTTCTGCTCATGTGCCTCAGCTGGATCCACACTGACTTTCATGCTCTATCTCAGCCCAGAAATAGACAAATGCTCAGGTACCCAGGTTATTAAAAGCTTGAACTGGGCTAAATTAGGTAGAATTTCAACCTTTGCGATCTATGACAACACAAAATAATCAATGAGGCATCTCTGCCTGATTCTGCCCAGCCACCCACCTCACACCATTAGAATCCAAGACTTAGGTCAGCTTTGCCTGTCTTGGTTGTAAACAATTTTTACACCTGACCAAATGAAAAGAGGTGCTGCACTCTGAAAAGATGGAGCTCAGTTCAAGTATAAACACACACATCTGGCATCTAAATATCCATTTCTAGTACCTGACTGCCAAAAGAACTCTATTTGAATACCCAGTGTTGAACTTTGCCCTCAGAGTGTTTCTCTCTGCTTACACAATAAAGTGGCCAAGCAGTCTGTTCCTGATTTTTGTCTCTGTGCAGATCACATTTGAAATACATTCCCTCTACCTAGGTAGATGCTGTTAAATACCAATACAGGAGAAGACAATGCATTCCCTGCAGCCGCCTCTCTGAAGAAAATACCTTCTAAAAATGACAAAGATGCTACATATTTATGTTCACACAAGCAGGAAGGAGATTTATAGCTTATCTTTGAATTTAGCAGGCACTAGATTGCATTAGTAGCAAGCTTTGATTTCAACCTGACAGAGGTCTGGATGATCACATCCCTAATTTTTTTTCTGAATGTCCATACCCTATTACTTGTCTCCCAGCACAGGTAAATCCCTCCCTTTATACTTTATTTCTATAGATTTCTTGCTAAATTCAATAATAATGAACCTGTGCAACATTCATTTTGAAGTTTAGTAATTAGGTTCATACGGTTTGATTTTTGTTCTTTGAATGTCTTTATTATGAAAAGGAGAAGGGCTTTGGATTAAATGAGCCAGATCTTCAGCTGTGGAAGGATAATTTTGTTTCACTCCAGTGGGACACTGCTGTTTGAAAGCCAATTCCCCTGACCTAGAGGATCTTCCCTGATTTCATCTCTCCAGTTGGACTTTTCCAGCTTGTAATTAAGTACTCACTGGGTACCAGGGAAACAAAGAATAAAGAAGAAGGGGAAAAAATAAGCCCTTTGTAGAGGTTCCAGTCCTCTGGTCCAAGGAATATTTAATTATTTAGGCAAGGTTGAAATGCTTTCCTGGAGAGGCTGAGAGAGTTCTCCCATTATGGGCAGAAAAGAGAAAAAAAAGAGAAAATGGACACAGAAAACCCAAGGGATCCCAATGGGGAAAAGAGGTGCCTCCTTTGCTCTTTCAAACAACATAAATAGTTATACTCCCCTTGTGAGTTTACAAGGAAAGGTGCCATTCAGTAGCAAATTCATTGTCTTTAACTACATGTTTACTATTCCTTTAAAACTGTCGGTTTACGCTGTCATTCAGGTAGTTATCAAGGAAGGAAAGCAACGTGAAATTCATCAGATTTAAGCTGCCTGCTCCTGTGATGAACAGGGCATATTTGCTGTGATGGTTTGTGCTAAATCATCCTGCACAAACTTTCCTAATCTTGAACAAAGCTACAAAAAGCCGGGGGGGAGGTGCCCTAAAAAGAAGGTGGTATTTGTGACCCAGGGACATTTTAAAGCAGCAATGGATGAGCAGTGCTCACACACTGCGCACCTTCCCGGGAACACGGGCTGCCTCCAGAGGCGCCCGGGAGGCTCTGATGGGAGCAGATGCCCGGAGGATGCCGCCGCAGCTGCGCCTCCATGTGCGGAACATCTCCCCGTGCCTTCCCAGCGCTGGGCTCCCTCACTTCCAAGAACCCCGGGGCCTCTTCAAACACGGCTGAAGGGAGAGAGGCTTGCGAGTCAGCTGGCAGCATCTCCGCATTTTTGCGCGAGCCGGGATGCAGCGAGGAGAGCTCGGTTTGTGCTGTGAGCCTGACCCCTCTCAGCCAAGTTCAGAGCAGTGCGAGCTATCAAATGTGACAGGCTCCTGGCAAGCGGCCCCAGGCTTTTGGCTGGAACCTCTTCCAGGCCCAGCTGGGATCAATTAAACTAAATAACAGCTCTTGCAATAACCAGTTCCTACCTCATTCTTCAGAAATTGCTTCGTGTTCAAATGTAAATACCTTCAGTTCATACCTTGCTGACCCTTCCCCCACTCTGGACGAACTGACATCAACAAATCCAAGAGTTTCAGAACGAGCCCTCAAAAGTCAAACCAGGAAGGAACATTGCACGTGCAGAGCTGAACTCTCCTCTTCTGGTTTGTCATCATGAAATCGATCCTGCTTATCCAACACCCTAATACGAATAAAAGCCCCACCACACATTTATTTCTCAGACTTCATGGTAAATGGAGGAGTTTTCCATAACTGGCTGGCAGGCTGGTCCAGCCAAACTGATATCAAAGCCTGCCTAAAAAATTTGGAGTACTTGCCCAAAAAAACCCTCAGTTGTACTATAACTCAAGTGTTTGCAGGACCAGCTAATGGCCACATAAGAGCAACGAGCATTTAAAATCAAGATCTTAGCTTTTCTAAGTGATTCTACTACTGTACAAGAGATTTGCTGTGAGCAAGATGAATAACCCATCTCAGCCTTTAAAAGATGCAAGGTAATGTGCCTGGAACAATCACATGAATCTTTTTCAATGTGAATGAAAACAAGAACTATCTTCTAGACAATTACAAAACAAAACAAAACAAACAACAACAACAACAAAACCCCAACAAAACACAGAAAATAAAACAAAACAAACTCCAAAGAACTGATTTTTATAATCCAACAATCTCCACATCTTTCCTCCCGTGTTAAAACTGTGAATTACAATAATGACTTTCTATGAAGCCAGAAAGTATTTGCACAGTTTTAAAGTCCCTGATCACTCACTCATTTACAGAGGAACACAGCTCTCTACCCAAATAAAAAGAAATATAATACTTTCTTTTTCATTTTAATGAACTTCACCTAGTTTTGCTTGCTAGATTTCCAAACCCTAATGTAACACTAAGAAAGCACTTGTTCTGCTAAGCATTTGAAAGTAGCTGGATCGTTCAGCTGCTTAAAGGCCCTCGTGAATGGAAGCCAAGATTTTTATGATCCTGCAAAATGTCCAGTACTAGCCTGGAATACTGCGCTGTTTTGTCATTGCATTCCTTAGGTAATGACTCTCCCCACCAAGAATTCTCCCCTTTTTTGAGGAGCTGGAATATCCTCCCTGGCCTGGGCTCTCTCCACCACGTTGTGCTAACCTGACAATCCTCCTGAGGAGCCTGCAGGGCTTCTCCAAGCAGTCACATTTTAAACCCTGTTCCATTTTACAAGTAGAATTTCTGCAAATACTGTCTTGCTTTAAAGACACAGTATGGATAGCAGAAAGGCTGGAATGCCTCTTCAGAAGTAATTCCTCAGAAAATGACTGAAGGCACAAAGCTGGTCAGTTAAGTCCCTCTCTCTAAAATATCAATAAACATGACATTGCAAGGTCCTGAATTTATTGGTTTTACACCATCTCGGAAAAAATGCTCACATCTCTAGAATTTTTTATAGTTGCCAGGATGGAATGGTTCATCAAAAAACTTTATGGGTTAAAATTTTAAAAACCACTTCTGCCTCACAGGAGGAAACAGTATTTGAGCCCAATCTCCAACATCAGCACATTTTAGTGATACCATTCCACCTACCATAGCCTGTCTGCTGGTCCAAGTTATTTCTTTTAAAAACAATTTTAAAAAATCACATTCCTTTATAAAGTAAATCCCTGTTCCAGTAAACTTTCCATTGTAGGATATGCCTTGCAAAGTCACAGTCACCCTTCTAAGGGGAAACCTCTGCAGTGACTGTGTGGGGGAATCTCCTGACTGGAAAACCTGGCAGCAGCCAGGGAATTCAGTCCTGTATTTGCCACCCCTGAGGGAATAACCCAAGAAAGAGACCCCAGTTGTGGGCTGTGCACACCACAGCTCCTCTGCAGCCCCGTGTGGGATCTCTGAGCTGAGCAGCTCTGTGTCCCCTGAGGAGGGCAGGTAAATCTGGAAAGAATTCCGAAAGTGTGGAGGGCATGGAAAGGCTTTCAGTGTTGGGGAGAGAGTGAGAATGGCAGAGTTCAGGAAGCAGAGCAAGACAAACAAACGGGGACATGTGACAGGGGGGAAACAAAACCACAGGGGCTTTGAGCACTGAAACACGGATCTGAGATAGCCAAAACAGATTGCTTAGCTGTCCAAAGCATTGGATAAGTTGTTATTATGAGGGTACAGCCAGGAACCACGGAGAGGGAAGGGATTGGATTCTGCTGTAAATTACCAGAGATCACACGGTGTAACACACTCACTCCAGATTTTCAAAACGTGGGAGTGTGTGGGGATGGGGGATAAGGGATGAGGGCAGGAGGATGTGAGAGGAATCAATTCAGGAATGCAGAAATACCCAACAAGTCGCCTGCAGTTCACAACCAAGACAGGTGGACAAATGAAAAAGGCTAAAACTCATCTGCAGTTCACAGCCAAGACAGGTGGACAAATGGAGAAGGCTGAACCAGTGTGGTAACACCCAACAAAGATGAGAAGAGAGAAATTCAAGGATGGCCCAAGCTACACCTGCCAGGGGAGGATTTTGGGAGATGGGGTGAGGAGGGAGAGGCATGAAAAACAGAGAACAATGACAGGAGTAGGAATCATTCAGACCACAGCAGAGCTTCCTTAGACCAAAGCTAAGCAGAAAAGCTCTCAAGCCACTGGGCAATGTCAAGCCAAAGCAGTGCTTTACCTAAGGAAGGTATTGACAAAGAGGATGGAAATTAGTTGGGAACTTATGGAATATCTCTGGGAAAAAAGCTTAAAAATATTATCTAATTAATGCCACCTGTATTGATCTGTTCTACATTAAATCTTCTAAAAAAAGACCCATGTTTCACCCTCAATAAAAGCAGTGCCAGTAATCTAAGATGGTATTTTTATATATTTGCTCATAAAATATTGTTTAAGAAAACAAGAATTTGATTTTAATATTTATGCTCTAGAAGTGGAAAATACAAGTCCTGAAAAACACTGTTTTATTTAAAACAAGAACCAGTCAACACAATGCCAAAATACCTTCCTGAATAGCTAAGTGTAGTGTAACTTAAAACATCAGAAACAGTCAGGTGGAAGGAGGCAGGTTCCATATGCATGAAAGGTAGGTTCTGAAATTTCCTCAAAGCCTGTGAAGTGAAATCTGTATTGAAAAAAAAGATTACAAAACCAAACCAAAAATATATCTGTATTTTAAGTTAATTTCTTTTTAAAATAGATTTGCTTATGTAAAATATCTGTAGCATTCAGAAAACGATTAGGAGAGATTAGTCATCCATAATTAGAACAAAATAATCACTCTGCTGCACACAGATCCTCCCCATAAGGGGATAGGTGATACCTACTAAAAAATCATTTGGGAAAGACTTAGGTACCACAGTGATGAGAGCAGTGCACAAATGAGGGTAGAAGAGAAGATGCATAAATTGGGTGGGAATGAAGGATTTGTTACTGCAGCCTTCAGCAATTTAAAGGATATTAAATACAAAACCTTGTAACAAGAAAAGGGTAAGAGACCTGATGCATCCCAGAAGGGAGCACTCAGAGGAGTAACAGAACCTTAAGCTGAAGCTCTGTGACAGCTTAGAAACCCTCAGACAGTCTGAGCTCCTCTGCCTTCCCCACACATCATTTCATACATCAGCTGTAAAATTAAATTTCACAGCAATGTATATTCATTATTAATGCCCTGGTGCTCCAGATAAATAATTGCATAAGAAAGTTCATAAAGAACTGTATCATGATCAGAATAAATCAGGTATTTTGGTATGTATGATGTCTGAATGTTAAATAAGCTAGACTTTTAAACATATTCCAGTATTTGTCAACTGGAGTGCAAGTGTGAAGCTTTTTTTCCCACAAGTCCTGATCTGCAAATTCATCTTGACATCTATAGTGACAAAATGAGCAGAGCTCTGTTTAAATCTGTTTCTCAATACACAGTGTAATTGTGTTCAGTGGCTTCTCATCCAGAGTAGTTGGGCTCCCTGCAGCATTGCAAGAGAAACAAATATATAACACTAGTCATCTTGTGGGTGTTCTAGAATTAAAAAAGGTGGGGTTTCTTGCTTAATGTCATAATGGGAGTTGTGCACTTGCATCTGTTTCTTCTAGCTGATGAAAGTAAATTAAAACTGACACCATTTTACTCTATGAGTTTTATTCCAGAGACATTCTTTTATTATTGATGATTATTACCTATGGATGTCTCACTTGTTTCACTAGTCTCTAGTATGTTTGTCTTATGCAATAATACTCCTGCTCTGATGGCCTCCTGGAATCCCTGAACATTTCCAGAACACAAACCTGGCTATCAAAACATAGCCACAAATTGCTCTTTAGTGAGCAATAAAATATTGCCAGCATCAGCACTGGATCCAAGCTTTAACACACGAGATATTTTCAAAGAGTGGCTGTGAACAGCCACTAGAGATACACCTGGAAATCAGGAACACAGGTACCTACACAAATAAATGAGTAGAAAGGAGGTGAAGACTCTGTGAAACCCAGAGCAAAGCCATCAACAGCACTGAACAAGTATCTTCTTTCCTTTAGTCAATACCTGATTTTGTACTTCATTTTCTCAAAGTTATACACTGGAAATAAGTACTTACTCCTGGGAAGGCAATGAATTACATTACTGTCCTTAAAACACTCAGGTTTGTTTTTTTTTTTTAACTTGATGAATTTATTTCAGTTCTACTCCTTTAGAAAGTGAAGAAGTAAAGCTGAGCAGTGGAAGACACTTCCCAAGCAGCATCTTTAGCAAGTTTGTGAATCAAAGCACTAACTCTCAAGTTAACTCTGAATTTCATGTCTTCATGTTGCTGATGGACACACCAAACTACCCCTAAACCCACCAGGATGCCAAAAACCACAGGGAGATAGATTCAAAAATAAATAATAATTTTCCTTGGCTGAAATACTTTACCTTCAAATTCCCCAAAAAGTTTCTTTTTCACATTAATCTCAAATATACAATTCTAAATTGCTTTCAAAGATGTGACACTTCTGTCTCCCTCAACAGAGAGGGTCCCCAGCAGAGTGAATTAAATTTACAGAATTAAAACAGGAGTGGAATTACCTAAACAATAAAATTACAACTGAATTATTGGCACTGAGATGACAATGATACATGGACAGTTTCACATTAAGAAATACAAGATCTTGATGGGGTTATTTTGAAATTAAATTATATTATAATTTTTGAGGTGTGAAAGTTTCCTGCCCTTTTTCACTTTAATGAACTGAAGATTTTAAAAGAGATCTTTTAGCAATACATGTTGTACTCTGAGGGTGTGAATATTTCCTGACTAGCCAAGTTTACATTCAGCTCACACAGGAAACTCATAGGTTTCTTTAACCTGACAGTGAAGTTTAGCTAAAAGTGAGTAATATTAATATAAAAATAATCTTTAGGACATCTGTTCTACACAGCAAAGGGTCATGCTTTAGGGGGAAAAAAACAGGCTTTAATTCCTCATTTAAGATGAGGAATTCTTCAAAGATCCTAAGTATCTACAAATCCCAAAAATGTTTCCTGGCCATTTCACACTCTGGAAGGGCAAACCATTTCTTTTAGTAGCTATAATATAAAATGAAAACCTAATTTTAGGTTGCATTAAGAGCATTGTGAGAGTGATCATCTTGGTATCAAAAGAGAAGCATTAGGAAAGATAAATACAGGATAAAAGAGCAGATTATATATATTGCAAAGATGTAATTTCAGAAAAGGCAGCATTAGGCTGTGTTGGAGGCCTCCCTTGCAGCTGAGGGTTTAGCTCTGTGTGGGTACAGACATCATCATCGTCTTTTCTGCTGTACCACAAATGAAAAAAGAACAAATCACAATCCAGGAAAAAATCCTGAAAAACTCAAGTCAGGCAGGGAGGATAAGGAGAGGCCAAATGATAAATGTGTCATTTTAATAATTTTCTTCTTTCTTTATTGCCTGAAGTGTTTTAGATGCAGAACCTATTTCTCATATCCCATCAGCACTGTATTTCAATATTTTACAGAGTAATCAAGCTGGGATCTCTGAGTTATCAACAAAATGCCAGCTGAAACAAATCCATCAGCTATAAAATATGTTCTGTGTTTAGCTGGGCAAACTAAGTGACTCTGGAAAATAAAGAAGAAAAAAAAAATTCAGTTTGCAATCAGACCTGTGGGCCTCCTCTGATATCTCTGACAGGGTTACAGTCACCACCATGTGCTTAGAAAAAAGGCATTTGTCTAAAGTGTCTTTGCAAATGCATAGAAAAACTTGAGCAGAGCTGAGTGGCTTCCGTTGCTGCCCTTTTCCAGCATTATCCATTTGTTTCATCCCACAGCGTTCTCTTAGGCCACCAAGCAATCACCTATGTTTTATTTCCCAGTCAGGTTTCAAAGAAGGTTCCAACCACCTCTGCTGTCTCTTAAGGTGCTGGGGGTGTGGTTTGATTTTCATATTTTTGGTGCTGACATCAGTTGAGTCTCCCAAGGGGTGTCCTAAGGGTGGTGCTACAATAAAGGACAGACTAACACTCCTCAACCCTGTCCCCCCTCACATCCTCTTCCCTTTTTGTCCCATGGCCCAAACCTGTGAGAAGGGAAGAGCCACCTTGGAGCCCAAGGAGGGCAGGTCTTGGAGTGGAGGAAGTGGCATTTTGATATTGTACTCGAGAACCTTAAATCTCACTAAAACCCCATGAAAGGTGTTCTAATTATTTATTATATCTCATCCTACAGCCTAGCCTTTCTTATTCAGCAGTTCTCCTGCTACCTTTCCAAAAGGAAAATGAGCCTTATTTGAAAAGGGAGCGATTTCACATACAGCAGGGAAGGACTGGCTTTTCAAACATCTTAAAGGCAGCTGTGCTGTGCAGTCCAAGCAGAGGCTTTGGCACAAGCCTGATGCAGTGGTAATACTTCCCAATCCAGACTCTTTTTCTTTAATGGAAAATGATGGCAAGTCCTGCTTTAACAGGATTCAGACACTGGCTCTTGGAAACAGGATTTGGTAACCAAAATAAAAAATCTCTCAGAAACTTTAATGGCCTCCTTCACAAAAGCCTGGCCAAGTACTTGAATTTAATAATTGAAGCTATCAGTTTACTTTTACATAGTGGATCTAAACCCTCTCTCCAAAACAGACACAAAATCCCCTTGGCTGCACTATCTGTGGCCAGAATTTGAGGCAATATATTTGTAAAAATGAGATATTGTGATGGTAACTCAAATAATCTTGTTGTTTTTTTGTCATACTGTTTAGAAGATGAGGTGACAGTTGGTAATGTCCACATCCTGGTGCCAGTGTGGTGTTTATAAATGTTTATAGGTGTGAATTTAACCACTGTGACCTCAGGTAGCTGCTGGAGTCACCTGGAAGAGCTGCATGGAAAGACCCTACATCAATCCCCAGCTGTTCCCATGAAATCCCCTGAGCTTCCTGAGACATGAGCTAGAACTTCACTTTAGACCAAACATATCCTACCAGATAAACTCAGATTCTGGCCCAGGAGAGTTTGGATCTTGATCCCCAGCCTTTTAGAGAACATCTCTACTGCTGTGCTATGAAATTAAAAATATTTGCATTTTCTGGCTGAAAGCAAATACCTAAATTTGCGTTGGAACAGCTGTTCCATATTAGTTTTAGAGAAAGCATTAAAACTCAGACATGTGTTGCACTGACAGCAAACTGGCTCAGAGGGTTGTAGCAAAGGGCCTGGGTGAGAAGTACAGATGATGGACCTCACCTCCAGGAGGTTTTTGGGTAGGTAAAGTGAAGAAGGATGCAAACAGAGACAAGAACCATCCTGGAGGGGTATGGAACTCCCCAGAGTGTCTGTTTCCCACAAAAAGGCTCTCTCTGCTTGTGGGACACGGCGCTCACTCTCTGCACGGCCTGGCAGGGAGATTTACTCACTGGATCACCACAGAATCCAACGTGCAGTTTTGTGCTAAGTGTGTGGTAAATCCATGATGGATGCTCTGGAAGCCACAATTGCTACTGAGCAGTAACTTGTGGTGTTGGTACAATATGAGATAATAGCAGGGGGCAAAGAGCTGCCTGATGAGGAGGCTCAGCTGAAAACGCAGCTTCACATTTCAGCCTGGCCTTTATCACTCTGTCAGCTCCACATCAACCCTTTTCCAGTCCTACAAGGGCAAAATAGGGCTATGAAATAGTGAAAATGGGAAAAATTAACCCTGGCTCAAAAAGCCATCATGAGCCATGCAAAATTCTTACCTCCCAACTTAAATCAGGGTTGTCCATGACGTACCTGAGAATTGCAAAGTTTAAGAGTACAGCAAGGAGGATATGTATGTTTTCTTCACAGTGAGAACAGTTCATGTTCTGTCACCAAAGAAATTTAAATGGATTAACCAGCTAATGAGGAATTACAAAAAGAGAAAGAAAATAAGCATGGAAAAAGAAGAGAATGAGCAAAAAATAATGAGCATCAGATATTTGTCCATTGTAAATCAATACTGACCTAAAGATTTGTATGAAGTTACATCAAATCACCCTCATCAATCCACTCTGTTTACCCACTTTCATTTGGAAAGGTTACATTTGTAGAAACCTGATGGATTAATCTGCTGCTCCTGTAATTACCTTAGAAGGTTTTCTTGTTCCAGTTAATAGCTTCACATTTTATAAAGGGAGTAACTGGGTTATCTCTGCTGGACCACAGAAGTGGAAGTTATGCAATATTATGATTCCACTTTAGGCCAGCAAGGACCTGGAAGTAAGTATCCATCACTAAAGTTAACACTAGATTTTCAGAAGGAGCTGTCCTATAAAAAAGAAGGGAAATTCCACCCTGTAAAGGATTACATCATTTTGACAATCATTACTGCAGTGGAACAGCACGAGCTCACTCCCCACCCCTTTCTCCATCCCACTTTTCTCTGTGTTTAATGTAAATAGAAATTCTCTCAAATATTTTGACTATTAAAAAATGCAATTTTTTTTTCCACAAGTTCAATGTGGAGCTGCATCTTTTTGAAGTGATATGACCCTTCCCTGGCTGCACCCTCCTGTCAGGAGTTGTGGAGAGGGAGAAGGTCCCCCCATGAGCCTCCTTTTCTGCAGGCTGAGGCCCCAGCTCCCTCAGCCTTGTAACAGCCATAGATTAGGGGGATATTTTGTGGAGTACAAAGATTAAAGCAGCTTTTATTATTTTTTGCTAGATTTATTGTCAAAAGGCTGTTAAAAGGAATGATTAGTAGGAACAAATTGGAATGAAAAAGAAGTCTCCATTTGTTAAACAAGAGCCAAGGAATAGTTTGGATTGCATATTCCAATGCTGTGGGGAAAAATGAAGAATATGGCACAAAATAATTACTTGGGTTTGGAGGAATGGAGCTAACTGGGAGACAGGGTAGGAGAAAAAGTGATTCAGGGGATACAGTGAACATGAAAAATATCTAGGCATGGAAGGAAATGGAAGCAGAAGGCAGAAGGGGGGAGGAAACAGCAAGCCAGGCATTTTGTCACGGAAGATTATCAGGTTTGTCAAGCATGACATCTCCGTGGTGAACTCCTGCTGACCACTCATGACTTTCCTGTCCTTCCCGTGCCTGCAAATGGTTTCCAGGATGAATTACTCCATCACCCTTGCAGGGACTGAGGTGATGCTGACCTGTTGTTCCCTGGGTCCTCCCTGCCCTCAGTGAAGGCAGGAGTGACACTGGCTCTGCTCCAGTTCTCCCAGTCACCACAATCACTCCCAGATTGCCAAGAGCAGTCTTGTGACGACATCAGAGAACTCCCCCAGTATTTATGGGTACATCCCATCAGGACCCATGGATATACATTTGTCCAGCTTCCTTAAGTGTTTCCTGACCTGGTCATCTTCCACCAGAGGGAAATTTTCCTTCCTACACAAAATCCCCTGGGACTGATGAATTCCAATCTTGGTTGTAAAAACCTCTGTGAAGAAGGAATTCAGCCCCTCAGCCTTTTCCATGTCCTGTGTCAGTGCCCTCCCCACCTCACTCAGGATCAGTCATGCAGGGGCACCTTTCTAAGGAGATAAATCATAACTTGAAAACATGTTCAACTTGTGGGAGAGAGTAATAAATATGCACCTTTTATTGTTCTCAGTGCATGATCAATAAAACCTTAAAAGACAACAAGTGACAAATATTTCATACTGTTTTAAAAAAGAGGTGAATGAAAATTCTAAACTCTCATTCTTGCATAGGCCAGTCAGCTTTTAACTCCAAACCAGAACAGATGGATAAATATTTTTTTTGTGCCTGAAACTTTTTTGACAATTTTAACAGAAACCCCATGCAGGACCACATCTCTCAGGGGAACTGTACTTTGGGTGAATTATACCCAGACTTTTAGCAGTCCAAAGTGCTGCTTGGTTCAACACAGATGTGTGATCTTGGCACAGCTTCACTGTGAAAATTGTGGTAAGGTGTGAGAACATCCATGAACCAGAGCTGGGCAAGATAAGCACAGTGAAAGCCCAAACAGAGAGGGCAGTTGTTGAAATCCTGATAGTTTGCAGCTTCCAGAGTCCAGAGGAGAAATGCTGGCATGAAAAGGTGTCAAAACTCACAAGGGACCAAAAAAANNNNAACCCAAAAAGGACAAAAAAAAAAAAAAAAAAAAAAGATAGACTAGATGGAATAGTCTCTACTATTTTTCCCCCTCCTCAGGGAGAAATAGTAGATATTTTTATTCTTAGCTATCATGATACAGTACAGCAGGTGATGCAGATTGATCTCAGACTGAACCACTTCCAGCCCAAGCAGTCAATCCACAATATTTTTCAAATGTTTTTCAATTTTTCCACTGGAGAACAGAAAAAAAAATTGAAATTTTCAGACATAAAAAGACAATGCCAGAGATGCTAGATGCTCAGTGAGAAAAAATGTATGGAAAATATCAGATTTGCTCTAGTTTCAGGGTGGTGAGGCCCTGGCACAGGGTGCCCAGAGAAGCGGCGGCTGCCTCTGGATCCCTGGCAGTGTCCAAGGCCAGGTTGGACAGGGCTTGGAGCAGCCTGGGATAGTGGCCCATGGCAGGCGGTGGAATTAAAGAATCTTTAAGGTCCCTTTCAATCCAGACCACTCCATGATTCTATGACTCCATGACCCAATTAAATGAATTTATTTGCCAGCCTGACCCCAAGCTGGTCCTTCATCCATGCAAGAATGAGGCTGCAGCAGATCAGCCTCAGTCTCCATCACCACGCCAGCCTTTCCTGGTCACCCTCATGTAAAAGGCCAGCCTGGCAAAATCCTGGTGCAGACAGAGCCACAATCAGCCTTCCCCAGCACTGTGACCTGCTGCCAGCAGGGATTTTTCCTGCCTAGAGCTCCCTGACATAACTGGACGAGGCAGTCCTGTGCAAAGTGCAAAAAAAAAAGATGTTTTGTGAAGCTGAAATGAATGGCCACAGTGAGTGAAAAGAACAGGTCATTGCTGAGATTGGTGTAAGGCATTTTGTGGGTCATTACCTCAAAAGATTTTACTGGGGTTCTGGGGAATGAGGAACTGGGGACTCTTCTGGCAGGATCTCAGAGCTGCAGGTGAAACGCTGCCTTTGGAAAGTGGATTCTTGGAAGTCCTAACTGGAGGAGGACACACCAAAATATAACTTACGGAAGTAATAGATTACCCTTTATTTTGGTAAAGCAGTGCCCCAGGGAGATCTGAATGTTCTTTCACTTTCTGTGAATGAATTACATCGTTCATGGTCATGTTAAAAATGTTAGTTAAACATTTTACTAAATGCAGCTTCCTGATCCTGTGCTCGTGAACAAAAGTCACTTGTTATAGTAAATATAGAAGACACATCAGTAACTTTTTTCTTCTTGTATTAGGCTGAATAATTTTAAATGTCAAACATTTCCTCACTAAAACCCTTTCATAATCTTAACGGAAGGGGTGAAGAGGGCAGAAGATTAAAATCTTGTTGCACAAAGTGTGCTGCAATCTCACTTTATTGATACTTATAGCACAGGCTGGGATGATCCAATCCACCACAGGACACTGAGCTGTGGTCACAGCAAAAACCAGACAAGGAAGAAAAAGTGCCTTACTCTGAGACAGTGCTCTACTGACAAAACAATGACTCCCTGGAGAATTTCTCGTCCATGAGCCATGAAAGCTCATTTTCAATTGAATTTCTATTTTCAGAACTTGGATGAGAAATTTCTTTCTGTCCCATTCAGTAAAAGGGAGTGATGGAAGCCTCATTTCCCGACCTCCCAGGAAAAGGGGGCAAAGCATCATCCTTTGCACTCCAGCCCATGAGGCAGTTCTGTGGAGGCAGAGTTTGATCGGTGCCAAGGCAACTGAACAAAATTACCAGCTAAGTGTTCCACAAGTTCTGCTGCCTTTCACATGTAAACTGTCAAAAGTTAAACTAAAGAGAATTTCCTTGAGAACTGCAAAAGAAATTTCAGTGCATCAGATCTTCTCCCTGACATATCTGAAGGTCCTCCTCCAAACCCCAGAGATATGACAATGATTCTTGCACATTTGTGGAACAGCCCCAGTTTTTGTGGCCTACAAAATGGTTAAACCTTTGCCTCCAAAAGAGTCAGCCTAAGGCAGAGAACAATCATGGAAAGTTTCAGCCCAACCCATTAATGTTTGGCAAAGCCATAACCAGCTTAAAACACAGGCCTGTAATTAGAGCAGGTTGGAACATTCTCAGCTAAATGAAATTTCATTGAAATACGCTGCTTCATTCAAGCCAAAACAACATTTTTCAGAGACATATCTGCTTCCACAAGGTTTTTGTTGGGAGAGCTGAGAGGGAAAGTGTGCTCACACACTATAGCCTGAAGATGAGGTCACTGGCTGGGGATGGACGAGAATCTGGTTGAGGCCCTGACTCACAGAGAGCAGCAGTAAAGAGCAGAGCTCTTGCATCAGGACTACAAAATACCAAATGCCACAGCATCTCCGTTATGTTATGCACAAAAAATTCCTCATTATGAGATACATGCCTTGATTATGATGTTCAAGAGATTTTATGTCTTCAAGCACCACGCACAAAGTCATGTTTTGACCATTATAGATTGACCTAAAAGGGAGGTGACTTCTTCCAGAAGTCAGTGCTCCTAACAGGAAAGCTAGTCAATATTTAAATGATAAATGTTTCACCAGTAAGTGCAGTTCTTGGACAGACAAACATTTGCTTGAAAAATTACAGGCCATAAAAAGAGGGAAGAAAACATTAATATCAGCAGGTGGAAAAGCCTTACTTTTTCATTCTTATGGTTTTCACATATTATACATGCCATGGAGCAGAAAATAGCAGGAGAAAATATGTTTGCAATTAAAACGTATTTCATACCGTGGTAGGTCCTCCCATCCATTACTGTGAGGTTTGAGGCCTGCAAGTCTTGTCCTAAAAGAGGAAAGAACATCATTTTTCATTCCCAAAAGTTTAAACAGGAATTCCTTGCACTGCTGATTTGAGCTGATGCAAACTTTTGCTTTCATGCCCTATTACCTGTCTTCAGCTTGTGCAATTATTTTACTTCCCAAACATCAGGTTTGGTGCACACCTGCTTTTTTGGAAGATTATCCAAAGCCTTTTTGACATAAATGTTGGGCTTATAGCATTCCCTGCTCTGTTATTGCACATGTCATCAGAAAGGTGCCGTGTCACACAGAAGATTGGGATCATATTTAGTTAATCAAATGTAAAGAGAAATTCAAGCACATTTTTCTAAAGACAAGTTTTCTTACTTAGAAGCACTAGGTTTTCTATATTCTTCTTTAATTCTTAGCATATTATTCTCAGAAACATTTCTGTTATTAGTGCAATCTATTAAAAAACAGAAAACAAATGCAAAGATATAACTCAAAGAGACAAATAGAGGAAGCACTGAAAACCTGGGACTCTCTTCTCAAACCACTGAGATTTGTAGCAAAGTTTTCCTCCTGGAACACCTAAATTCAAGGGATCAGGGTTACTGCAGCTGAGGATTGAGTCTTCCAAAAGAAAGTGCAAATCTTTCTTCAGTAACATTTATGGAAATAAAATTCAATGCTTATCAACTGGAGATTTCATCTTTCTCTTTCAGTTAAACTTTTATTGGAAAAACTCTGGAAGTTAGTGAGGTCACACCTTAAAATGCAGCAGCTGTGTGTTAATAATCAGATTTTGCTAGCTAGGAGGAATAGGATGGTAAACAGTCTTTCAATATTTAAGTTAACCTATCAAGAATAATTGCATTAATTTAAATGATGGGCCACTCCAATTCTCCTCGTGGGATGCAAATTAAAATGTTTGAGATTTGAAATGTTTGAAATGAGGTTTAAAATGTTTGAAATGAGGTTTGAAATGTTTGAAAACCAGAGCAATGCTCAGATTCTAGAAAACAAATCATTCATTTAATATTAAGGTTAACAGCCTTTCACACTTCCTGCTGACCTCAAAGCACATTTTAATTTTTTTTTTTTTTAAGCTAGGCATCCTCACAAATTTAAAACACAGTAAAGAGGAAGTCAATATCCAAAAAGCTCTGTGAAAACATAAACTTTCCAGGAAGAGAAAAAAGAAGCTTGCAAATTTTAACATGCTGAACTAGATAGTTTATGGTTTGCTTTCCATTGCTGGCTGGCACTTCTCACAAGAAGTGGAGACAATGGATAGAAACCAAATCCTGGTGTCAAGCTAATGATTTCCTTGGATTTTATGGTGATTCCACTATCTCTTACATTAAGCTGTACCTCAATGCAGCCATCCAAACAGGCATCCCTGCTGCTGGTGTCTTCCTGGCTTTCAAGTACTGCCCTTTGCAGTGGTAATGATGAATTTGAACACAGACTATTGCCATTTTAAAAATGCATTCATTTTAATATACTAATATTTTTTTAAATGTTTATGTCAACATAGTGACTACAAGTATAAAATTTATTTAAGTGCTAGATATCAAACTTTCAATATTTTAATGATCCAAAGAGTTCTCACATGTTTCTGAAAAAAATTGGAATTTACTGACTTAAATTTTCTACCAGATCCTTCTGAGTTTGTATGAAAAAGGAGGTGAAAACTCCTTTCACATACTGAGCACATACATAAAAGAACATGTGTTATTTATTAACAGGAGAAAGCATTTATTAAAATCTAACCTGGCTTTTGCAAATAAGATGACTTCATGCACAGGAAAGAGGTGTATAAGTTGTTATTTCAGGTCTGTTTTGAAAACACTAAAAAGGGGGGCTAAAACTATTTTAGATGCCACTTTTAATTAATCTAATTTCCAGAAGGAATTTGACCAGTCACAAAGGAAAGCATAATCTTCGAGAAAACACTAAGCCCCACTCATTTACAACGCTTTATGGCATAGTAATGCTTCTAGTTCAATATTTTATTAACTGCAAAGGTGTCAAAAGCTTTTTATGGTTTGCACTGAACATTTTGAAGGTCTATCTCAATTCTCATGGTAAAATGTCAATATTGGCTGGAGCAAAACCAGCAAAATATCTCTTACTACCCGATCTTAATCTTCCAGTACATTCTGCCAAATGCTAAGAAGAGAATTTAAGAGTAATTCACGGTAGTCACAAACACTCAAGTCACTTCATCTTCCACTGCAATCTCACCTAAAGTGAGATATCACATCATATTTTCCCTACATTAATATCCTGCTCAGATCATCATCAGATGATGATCATATCATATTGCTAACTTGGCTATTTGAAATTTTTCCATTTTATTTGCCACCTCCCTCACCTAAATGATGGGTAGAGATTTTCCTGAGGTTTGTAAGGGAAAGCTGAACTCAGTAGAACCTTCCATGCTCCAGAATGTTGTGGAAAGCATAAGTGGAAGTGCTTGAGCACAGTCAGTGGACAAACCAGCAATCCTAAGGGTTACTAAGGATGGGTTTAAAAACTCAGCGTGGATCAGAACAACCTGAGGCACACATGGGCCTGACTTGGACAGGGGAGGAACAGGGTGTGATCAGCCACCTGCAAAACAGCTGCATTCACTCCCTGCAGAGTTCATATTCCTGTCTCTGGGACAGCCAAGGTCTCCTTCTCTCCAGGATGGAGCTCCCGAGGGTGTCCCGTCACAAACAGCTCAGTACAACCCCACTGAGTATCTCTGGGAATTTCCAGGCTATGGAGTGGCCCTTTTTGCTCTCCAGGCCAGGAATTTTAAGTGAGTATATCCATTTTTCCCTCTGCCCATTTCATGGTAGGCAGAAAATCTCTGAAAGAAGGGGAAAGGGTTTTCACAGATGAGCACAGGATAAATCTGGAGTCCATAATTGCAATTAAAGTCAGATGTTGAAGAAAATAGAAGATCACACAGGACCTAGTTGGTTTTAATGCAAATGGCCCAGGCTTTTCACACTGAATATACAAAATCTATCATTAACTGCCATCAGTATTATTAAAAGGTTTCATGTATGTATGATGAGCCAGCACTGAACAATCCTTATTTTATCCTAACAAAAATAAATTAACAAAGCAAAGCACTTATTCCAAGAAAAAAGACCAATATTTATATCGGCTCCTGCTCTTCACTGCAAAAGGGCACAATCACTGCAGTTGAGTGTTCCTCTCAGTCTTCCTTTGCACACTTAATCACAGAAGCCATTCTGCACTCCCATTGCCTTTGTTTTCTTTGGCCATATTTTCTCAGATCACCCCCCAACACACAAAAGTCACTGGTCTGTAAAATCAGCTGTGCACTGTGGAGAAATCAAGGAGCATTTCTCCAGCAAACAAGCCTGGTGAGGGAATTTTTAGGCTACAGCTGCAAAATAATCTTTTAATTTAGCACAGCGCTTCACAGGCAGTGAATGGTTGGCTAAATACAACTTTTTACTGGCTGAAATGAAGTAAAATCAAGTGACACAGCAACCCCTCATGGCACAGGGTTAGAATGAGATAATCTTTAAGGCCTCTTTCAACCCAAAGCGTTCTATGATTCTGTGACACCTTACTGTTAGGAAAACACGGGAAAGAGATATTTAACTTTACAAGTCTCTTTCTGGTATTCTTCAGCTTTTCCTCAGATTAAGTTCAAGTGAATTGCAAATCAACATTTTACATGACTTGAAAGTCTTTATTACTCAGTCTTATGATTCATTTCCAGTCAGAATATTGTCAAATTACTAATGTAAGATCACAATTATATTATTTCACGGTTCAGAAGTTCTCCTCCAAAGACACATTCTTGAAAATGATAAAACAAATTTGCAAATCATTAGATATCAAATCATTAACCAATGAATGTTTCAGTGGAGGGCTGAAGTGGAAGCTGTGCAAAGGGAATTCAAGTAACAGAGTGAAGATTAAAACCAAGGGTCTACTAGAAATATCCTCTAAGATATTAATCAGTGTCTTGAAAAAAATTCTGTTTTGGCTCCTGAGATTGAGCCCTGCATTAAAAATGTGTTCTTCTATGTCTAGTCTGCACTAAAAGGGAGTTTGGAGCCCTCAGGCTGAGCTTCCTGCTGGTGCAAGCAGCACAGCTGGATCTTCTTCACCAACATTTGCTTTCATGAATTATTTTGTGAAATTCTTCAGATTTTTTAAAAAGAACTGACAGATACTCAGGGTTTTCATCACACAGGAAATTCCATCATTGAAACACTTTGTCCTGATATCAAATCAGGACAGAAACTGAAAGTATCAGTTTGGGCTTTTTCACACAGGAAAAACATTCCAGCTCTTTTGTTTTTAAAAATGCCAACTGTTTGAAGTTGGTTTAGTGAAGAGTGTTAACTTTCTGTAACAAACTCTCACCAGGGGAAAAAAATTCAATTTTAATTTCCCACATCTCCATTTTGACTTCTCTGTACAAGTTTGGTTCCTGAAGTGCTGCAGAACTACTTTTCCTTGGTGACTGGTTACTGAATTACTGCTAACACCAAGAGGTGGCTTTTGGTAAGGAGTTTGCTGTACTGCAATAATTATCCTTGGTTTCATTAATAACTAAATAGAACTGGCCACAGAATTCGTGAAAACAGACACAAAATAGTTCAATAGATTGTGTTCTAAAGACATAAATTAATTGCTCCTTATAGCTCAGCCCAAAATATGCATTAGCTCTGTAAGTACCAGCACTGCTTCCACGACAATGAGATTTATTTTAATTTAGGCAAGGGTTGACCAATGGATCTTCAAAGTACTTCATTAATGCTGATGTACAGATGTACTGTGCTTCTGAAATGGACTCCTCCTTTGCACCTCTCACCTGTAATTTTATTTATGATTTTAACTCTCAGTTTAACTTTTAACTCTGCACATATCTTGCACACAAAACTAAAGATATAAATAACCTCTTTTTGAATACAGTGTTGTGAATAGTTTACACTCCCAGAGTTTCAATAACTTAAGTTATAAGATGTGGCAAAATTTACTTTGCAGTCACTAGAGCTGTGTTAGGCATAGGTGTGCAATAACTGATGTTTTTTTCCATTTTGTTGGGCAAAGTTTCATCTTGGAGAAGCACAATTCTTTCATGTATTAATTTCATTTTTGGCCTTACTAACTCTGGTGAGTTTAACAATTTTCTAGATCATTATAAAAACTATTATTTTTAACACAATGTGTATTTTGGGACTAAAAATCATAGCAAGGAAAGACCACAAAAATAATCTGATTTCCAATATTAAAACCCTTCCTACTTAAACCTAATCCCTGTTAAGAACTATCAGGATTTTTATAAAAATCCTGTTACCAAGAGGAAAATATCCCATTTGATTTTTATAGGATCAGATGCATGCCTATTGCATCTGTCTGCTTTTCAGAATTAATTACGGTCTTAAACTTTCCATGAAAATATTGGGGGTGAAAGGCAAAGGAAAAGTCATAAATTATTCCTGTGCAACGTCATGTTTGCTGTGATAGGTTTGGAGAGGGGGTTTGGAGAGGTCATTTATTTTGGCCTCAAAATTTTATCCTGATTCATTTTGCAGCGAGTTGTTAATCACAGAACGGTTTGGGTGGGAAGGGACCTTCAAGACCATCCAGTGCCACCGCCGCCATGGTGTGAGGAGCCCGATTTAGTTTTGTTTTACCTCAGCAATGGTGTCACAGGCACATGTGAAGGGACCAAGCGGACAAATCCCGGTCTCTGGAGGCCTTTCCCTGGCAGCCCGTGCCGTGGGGCCGGCGGGAGGAGGCACCGCAGCCCCGCAGGAGGCACCGCAGCCCCGGAGGAGCCGCTCCCCTCACGACCGAGCTGCCCCGGGCCCGCGGGCGGGAACCGCAACTGCGGCACGGCCTGAGGGCGCTGCGGCCGTCTGTCCTTTTGGGGGTCTTGGGGAGTGTGTTTTGTGTCTTCGGGGGCTTTCAGAAACTTGCTTTTGGAGACTTGCTGTTCAGAAGTTCCTTTAGAGTCGGGGATTTTTGAGGCTTAAGCTTTTTCGCCCTGGCCCCGGCTTACCTTTCGGCTCCCGTGGCTCCTGCTCGCCCTCACGTCTGCCCTGACTGCGCCCTGCCTGAGGCACCTGTGCCCGACCCGCCCACTCCGAGCCTGTCCCTCACCGATCCTCGCCGCGACCCTGCCCCGGCTCCCGGCCCTCCTGCCCGCTCGCCCCTGCCCTGGTTTTCTTTTTTGCATTACCAATAAACGCTTCTCATATACAGCGTTTGTCTCCTTTGATTTAATTTCCTTCCTGACCATCTGTTTTTAAAAGACCTCTTCACAGTTCCCCACAGTGGAACAGGACGTATGGGCAGCCTCTTTTCACTGGGAGAAAGCAGGAAGAATCCAAGAGGGAAGAAAAGGAAAAAGTTTTTGTTGTTGTTGTTTGAGTTCAACTGGATGCATATTATTTAGTTGTAGAAATGCCATAAAATAATAGAAAAATAGAATCATAGGCTTACTTGGGTTGGAAAGGACCTTGAAGATCATCCAGTGCCACCTTCTGCCCTAGACAGGGACACCTTCCACTGTCCCAGGCTGCTCCAAGCCCTGTCCAGCCTGGCCTAGGACACTTCCATGGATCCAGGGGCAGCCACCCTGTGCCAAGGATTCTCCACCACCCTCACAGGCAGGAATTGCTTCCCAATATCTAACTGAAACCCACTCTCAGTTTGAAGTTATTCCCCCTTGTCCCATCACTGCAGTTCCCTCTCTGGCTTCCCTGTTGCCCCTTCTGTTGCCCCTTCCGATACTGGAAGGTGCTGTGAGGTCTCCACACAACATTCTCATCTCCAGGCTGAACAGCCCAAATTTTCCCAGCCTGTCTCCATAGGAAGGATGCTCCAGTCTCTTTATCACCTTTGTGGCCCTACAGAATCCTCACACGGCTCCAGTGTCCCACTGAACAGGACATCTTGAGCATTGGAAGAACCGTTTCTGCCTTGAACGGAGCAACAGGAAATGAGATATTTCCTGAGATCTCACCTTCAGAAAAGCAGAAAATGATACAGTGGGCAAGTCAGGATACAACTCCCTGTAAACAATCCCTAGCATGAATAATCATTCCATTGTGTGCTTTGGAATCACAGATTTCTGTGGACCTGCTTCTCACCTGATCTCCTCAAACAGCCCAGCACAGGAGCACTCTGATCTTGCTTAGGGTCTTCCAAGTAAATGCCTGTTGCCAACAATAGCTGATTATCAATCTTTCCTAGCAGGATTTTGAATGACTGTATGTACAATTTGGACTAACACAGCAAAAATACTTTCTTTTTTATCTTTTGGTTGTTCTTTGCACTCATATGCTTAAATAATTCAAAACGTAAGTGCCTCCCCTTGTCTCTGACTGCAAATGACATCTGTTCCTCATGAATTCACTAAGTGCATGCATGATATTTGCTGTGCCTGGATTCTTTCCTTTGAAACATGCACTAACTAAAGATGAGCTTTTATTCTGAGACAAAACAAAAGTTTTGTTCACTGAGTGAACAGGTCTGCATTGGGCAAGATCTGAAGTCAGAGTCTGAGCAAAATCTCTGGGGTTTTTAACTGAGAATGTTTAGCTGAACAGAACAAGGGGAATAAGATACTTTACTGATTCATCAGCTCCAGTTCATCCAAGAACAAGGTAAAGCTGCTTTCATTCCACATTTTCCACAGCATTCTTTATATGTTACTCCTGTTATCAAGCTTTCCAAGCAAAGACTCAGAAAGAAAACAAAATGTGTAGTCACAAACCACCCTATTTCCCCCTTCCCCAGAACTTGTAGCGTTTGAAATCATACATGGCTTATTCAGAACTCAGAGAGGCTGTAATCATAAGAATGGCAAAACCACAAGGGCCAGGGCAGGAACAACTTCTAACATAGACCAGGGTGGTCTGTTATTGTCAGCTGAAGGTCTTGGATCCCTGGAATTGAAACCACCCCTGTAGGCAGGGACAGCAGTGCCTGCCACACAGGACAAGGTGGCACAACTGTGCCTTTTCTCCTCCTGGATTCACAGAAGGAATTGAGGGTCTTGCCTTGCATTCATGGGAGATCTAGAGCTCATGGTACTGCCCAGAGCTCTCTCTCTTCCCCAAACTGGCAATATGTGCAATTTTAGCTAGCAAGCAGAGTCTTTCCAAGTCCGGGCTTTTTTACCCCCTTTTTAATTTTTTTTTCCCCAGTGAAGAAGAGACAGAAGTGCATCTTATGAAAAACTCTGCTTCTTCAGAAACCATTTATCCCAATGCCAATTAAATAGATCTCACCATGTTCCCCTGTTCTCCCTCTCACTTCCTCCATGGTGTCCTTCATCTACAAACAATTTTATATAACTTACAGTTTTTGTTACCACATTGCTCTGAGTTGGTTCATACTGGCACCAGTGTTCATGAACCACCCATTACTATCTCATCTGGGCATACTGGTTTGTTTTTGGAGTCCCACAGGCAAGAAATGCCTAAGAGTTATTATCTACTATTTCCAGAGAAGATGAAAAGTGTAATTTTGTCTGCAGCCACCTGCCAACTTAGAATTGTCAAAATTGCAACCAGCTTTTGATTTTTAAAAGCCCACATTTTAATGATAGTCTCTTGCAATCTCTGTTTTCCTTTACAATTATTTAAAAGCCAATTTTCCACCATTCATTCTTCACTTGGCACTCTCTCTTCCAATGGTTGGCACAGAGAATTGAGGTCTTGTCATATAATTTCATTCCATGGGGCACTCCCAGCTTTATGTTTCATAGATTTATCTCTTCATTTTGTTTGCTTTTGAGTTGTTATAGGGAAGAAACATTGTTGAAAAGAGGCAATATCCTAGAACAATTTTGCAATCCACTCAAGATCTTCATATTACTGAAATAGTAGCACAAAATTCCTCTGGGTCAAATTTCAGTGGAATTAACAGCAAATCTGAAAATAAAAGCAGGGCTTCAAGAAACAGCTGAGCTATAAGAGCAGAGTTGCTGTGACATTTCATTATCCAAGTCTGCAACTTTTATGACATGAAAAAACAATATAGCCTCATTCTGCCTTCTAAATCAGTCTGGCGGTGTAACAGAGTGCCCAGCCTCACTCATTTCAAGCACATTAATTATATGATATCTAGTGACTAACTGCTACTTCTGGACTGGTTTGTATTTTCTGATATTCATCCAGGATGTCCCAAATGCAACTACTTTAAATTACTTTCTTCCCTGGTACTTCAAAATTATGGAGAGTGTGTAACTCCATTGTGTCTCTGTTAAGGAAAATGTCATTTGCATGACACTGACATATAGAACCCAGGGGGTTTTTGATGCCTTTGAGCATCTGGAATCTTGGATATATATGGCTTTTGTAATGCTGGGAAGTAGCTATTGGTTGCCCCTGTAATTGCAGTCATAACCACTGTGTTTTCTTCCTTGAGTCTCTTTGCTCTGTTAGCATGATTATTTTTCCCAAAATAATTTCTCCTACAGTATCTTGGCTACAATTACAGCACCCTTCTCCTGTCAAAAGTTTAAGCTGGCCATATGCACTGCAATTGGATTTCTGTCTTTTCAGAGAGGAACTCCCAGCTTCATCAGGTCCAAGGGAGCTCAAGATTGTGATCTCCCAGCTGCCTTTATAAAACACTGTGCACAAAAAAATATATCTATTATTGCCCTGCAAGGTGCAATTTCAGCATGCAATAATAAGAAAACATATTTCTAGGAGTTCCTCTTATAACTATACATGTTCTACATAGCCTCAGATGACTCTGGGAACGAGAATTAAAAGTAAGAAAATACATTTTGCATGAGTAAGGTCTTCCCATCCCTCTGAAATTTCCAAGCGTTTAATCCAGGTACCTTGAAACCAAACTGCTAGGGAGACAGGTGAGGGGAACTTTGCCTTTAATTTTTTGAGGATCTCAGTGATGGTGGGTCACAAGTTTCCTCCTGGCTCTGAACTTTAAATGGGAGTCTCAGCTCACGAAGCATCAGGAGCAATATTGCAACAGCCCTGCTGCTTCCTGATTGATGTCTGGATGCAGTGTCCTTCAGACATCCCCACCCACCCAGCCTGCTGGTACCTGGTATTTGGCCCTCAGAACAGTGGAGGCTGCTCTTTTGAGCAGATATTTCCATGTCTGGCAGGGGACTGAGACAGGGGTGTTTTTTTTTTTCATCTTGTTTTTCTCTGAGATGCGAGAGGAACAGAGTGTGATTCTGGAGCTGTCATTTTGCCTTGAAATGTGTCTCGAGCAGCAGAAAACGTGGAAGCAGCGGCTTCCCATTCATCATTTGCTACCCAGACTGAATCCTTGTTGGCAGCCTCAGGATCTACAGAGATTCCTACGGAAATGGAAACCTCGGATGACATCAAAAGCTCTTTGTGGGTGTGAGAGGCACCTGGGCCCTCTCTGGAGTGCTTTGGAAAGGCTTTTAAAGTGACAATGCTGGCCAAGCCCCTTTGATGTGTCCCTGTTTCACTGAGACCTTTTGAGAGTTACTTGCAAAGTGTTTAAGAACCACAGAACAGCAAACTTTCAGACATCTGGAAGGCTGCAGTTGTGCTGCTCACACTTTCCACTGGGGTAACCTAGCCCAGAGAAACCTGCCTTGAGGACTGATTTGCAAAGAAAATAAATTTAAGGCTTCTTTCACTACTGAAAAGTGATACAGAAAACTTTTCTTATTTTACCACGGTCTGTCTGTGGAGTGTTTGCAGGGAAACAGGTGTGTCTGCTTTATAAAATGTTAATAGAAGTATGCTCTGGGTGAGGTATCACCAAACGGAGCCCACTCAAAAAAACTGACCCAAAGAAATGTCACCAATCTATGACACTCAGCTCAGCTCCTGTAAGCCATGAAACATGAAAATATTTTCATGTCAGTGTTTTCTGCTGACACCTCTCACAAAAAAATCCTGCTTGTTCAAAAGAGCAGATTTTCTACTTGAAGACCATTTTAACTGGCCTCTTTATTAAGCCAAAGTTGCCTTAAAAGATCAAAGACACAGAAAGGATTGGCAAGGGACAACTTGTAACATTTGCAGACAAAATGAGGATTATTATCTTTCACCAACCCATCAACAGCATGGTTTGAATGTCTAACCACAGTTTCCCCAAAGTGTCTGGAAGGAATACTGGTCTCCTGGGGCTGAACATGAAAAGTGGTTCCACACAAAACTCAGGGCAAGGGACAAAAGGCTCAGTCTAAAAATGAATTGCCTGCTACCAGGCAGGCAATTCTGTGCCTACATGGCTCCTGTTGTGTCCCCATATTTCAGCAAAATCTGTGCTAAAATATTGTTCTGAGAATATTTTTGTCATGCAGGGAGATTATGTTGCTTAGAAATGATCAAAATTGTTATAGGACAGGAAAAAAAAAAGGCAGTATTTCCATTATTCTTCAATACACAGTTCAGAAGACCTCAAATGAGAAAACTCGGGCTATGAAGCTATTATATTTATCTTTAAATAAAGTTAAGAAAAATAATTTTCTGCAAATATCAAATATTTTAGGCAAGATCAAAGCTACCCTTAAATCCTTTTCAAAAACATAGCTGCTTTAAAGAAAATGAGCAGATTTTGCTAATTAAATTTTTTGGAGCCAAATCCCCTAGACAGACTTTTAAGATAGCTCTCATGATGCAGTTTGTGATGTCAGAATACTAACCTTATGCTTGGCATTATTTTATCTTAGAGAAAGCTGTAGCCACAAGATAAGAAAAAAACACACTCCTGGAAAAGAACAAAAGAACCTTACATATTTACATTTCCTGTATTTTTTTAATGGAAGCAGCAGTGGCTGATAGTAATTTTTTTTCAGGACTTTTGCAGGGATCTCCAGTTATTATTTTTTGCCATGGCTTTCAGATTACACTGCTTTCATACTTTTCCTACCTGTCAAAGGGTGAGCCTCTTTAATTTGTAACCCTTTGTGTAGCTTATCTCTTGACACTGAAGTCACAGAAGTGCCTGTTCCTAATTTCCTCCACAGTATCTCCCCGTTGTTTGCATCTGTAAATGGTTCCAGGAGAAAACAGGGTAAATCTGCCCCGCTTCAAGTGAAAATAATCTGTTTATATGAGAAACAAGAAAGATGGAGAGACTATTTACAAGGGCCTGGAGTGACAGGACAAGGGGGAACGGCTTCACATTGACCAAGTTGAGCCAGAAATGCCACAAAAAACCCTCAGGTGGCTGAGCCACTGTTGTTGGGCATGAACACTTACACAGAGCTGTGCCTGCATCTAATCCAGCCCTGACAAAATATTTAGCAATATTCTCTGGACACTTCTGCCTTGACAGCCCAGAAAATTCAAGCCAGAAATACAAAAGATGTAGCTAGCAAGGGAGCGTGGCTGAAGCACAAACTCCAGCATCAGCCAACAAAACAGACCTAGAGACCGACTGCAGCCAGAGCTTCTAAGAGGAAAAGTATTCCCCTCCGTGGAAATTTTAAGAGGAATTCCAGGAAAGGGAGAAACTGGTCATAAGAGAAAAGCTGGCCCAGCTGGGCAGCTGCATGATATACACAGGGGCCTCAGGTCAGGTTAGCAGGGTCAAAATGTAGGAGGAAGCACTAATTCAGTGCTAATTAAGGCTCTCCTGCACTTTTTTACCTCCCATACATGATTATGTGGAGCAAATATACATTGTAATTGTCACTGACCCCTGAGAAAACATAAAACTCCCCCAGTTGTACAAATGGGACCCAAATAAATTCTCAGTTCTCTCACGGTACAAGCCTCACACTGAAAAGGGACTCTAATTAATCCCTCTGCTTTTAATGTGGGCATCTCTCAGAACATTAGATAAGGAAAGCTTCACCTTTCATGGCTGAAATGTGAGTATCAGAGAGGAAGGTGTGGACAAGGTTGGATTAACCTGCCACTTATTAGGCACCATGGGCCATGCTCTGAGCCCTTCTGGAAAAGTCCTGGGCAGCTGACAGCCACGCTTGCCATAACCATATTATTGTTGGCAATCAGACCAGTTGATTTTAAAAAAATGGGTCACAAGTGTCTTTATGATTACAATAATAGATCTTCCAACTTAGACTCTGCATTCTGCTAAAAAAGTAAATAATGCTGCAGCTTCCATCTGGCTTGGCACAGAAACATCTGACAAAGTGCTGTTATTTCACAGACACTGCCCCCTCCCTTATCTGTGTACACTTAATCTACTGCTTTTTTAATTCCATTTACATATCTAACAATTTTGATTTTTGATGTCAGTTTGACAGATATGATAGCTTGGTCATTACCTAAAAAATACAACAAGACTTGTCCCAAATGCAGCAAATTCTAGTTTTATCACATGAAGAGCTGTCAGTTTGGTTTGGTACACTTATCTCTGGTGTTGGTTGAAGTGAAACACTGAATATTTAATTAACCAAAAGGACTGTGAGAATGCACTTTTTTGTCATATAACAAGTAATTTCCCATCCTTTAATAGTTGTTGTGCATTTTGTGCAACTTTGCACTTTTAGAAATAGAGAGGAAGAGATAGGTTTTGAGAGAGACGCAGAATAGTAGCTGAGGTTGGTTTCTGAAAATGGGCAAGACATTTTTACTGAGGTTGTAATAGGCAAAAGCACTCAAGGCAGAGTTCTGACCCAAAGAGGAGCCTTCCCCTGCATCTGTTAATTATTTTTATAAAGCTGTGTCAGTGATCTGCTGCTCTGCATTAGATGGAGGATGAGGACATGGAGTGCAGGAGGAGGGGTTGCTTTTGAGGTTTGCTCCTCCAGAGCTCTGCAGCACTGAGAAGAAATTGATTCCAGGTATAAACTTAAACCTGAGTCTGGGGAATCACAGAGTGGTTTGGATTCAAAAAGGCCTTAAAGATCTTCCAGCCCCTCTGACCTGGGCCAGTTCCCACTAGACCAGGTTGATCCAAGCCCCATCCAGCCTGTTCCTGAACACTTCCAGGGATGGGACATCCACAACAGTAAAGCAGCTGCTCACGGGATCCACTTCCAGCATCCCATAACTGGTGTCTGTCCAGAGAGGGGCATCCGTGTCCCAGCCCTGCTCAGAGCCCAGGGCAGGGGGAGCCCTGCCCTCCCCAATCCCGGGGGACAAACAGACAATTCCAACCTGTGCCATGCCTGACATGCCCAGCAGGACAGCCAGGGGGGCAACACCCCATTCCCAGAGGAAATCTGATCTCCCCCAGGATATCCAGGCAGAGGAGAAGGCAGGACTGGCTTCCTGTCCAAATGCCTGCAGCCCAGAGCTGTGAGTGCTCAAGCTGGAACTCGTTCTTGGTGTGTGTAGTGTAAATCAGCAGGGGATGGTCTACAACAATCTGTAGCACACAATTTATGCTTTCACGGGCTTTTATCTTTCTAGTTCCCTAAGGTCATGGAGTAATTGCAGGTAATTATTGCAGAGATTACTATCTAATTCATCCTGGGAGTCTACCTGACAGATATTATTCATTTAGCCAACGAGCACGGCTAAATTTAATTCCTATCTGCTCTCAGTTCAGATTTCAAAATAAAATAGTGATTCCACAATTCTTTGTGCTACTGAGAAGATTGATGTGGATAAAATGCCTGGACTTAGCAAAATTATGAACATGCTTTATTTAACTTGCTCTCCAAATTAACATTAAAACTTAATTAATATATTCACACTGAGGTTTTAGAATTAACAAGGATGAAACTACATTTCATTTTTGACTCCTGAAGCCAGAAATTATTTTATATTTATCTATGTCTTTTCTATTTCTGTCTCAGGCATTCAGGTCATTTTGGACACTTTCCTTACAATCTGTCTTTTTATTTTTTTCTCAAGAAAGTATTTGTTTTGTGAAAGACATTTTTATCTAGAAGTGAAACCAAAAATTATGTTACAACAGCCATTTTAACTCTATTTCTAAGATGATTGATTGGTTCAGCTTTTGAACCAATGAATTTACTAAATGTAAACAATAACTGAATCTATTTTAACAGCTGTCTAATTATTTGTGTGAGAACTATTTTGGGTGACTGAGAAATGTTTACTTTGAACTCTTAGGATATGCTTGGTTTTCTTTTTCTGATTACAATTGTTTTATTGCAAAATAATCCCTCCCTTTCATGGACATAAAGGCTACCCCAAATTTTCGTTTTGCATCTCAACTATTAAATTATGTTGAATTTAAAAGTGTTTTAACACCCTTCCTTCCTTCCTTCCTTTCTTCCTTTCCTCCTTCCCTCCTTCCCTCCTCCTCCTCCTCCTCCTTCTCCTTCTCCTTCTCCTTTCTCCTTTCTCCTTCCTCCTTTCTCCTTCCTCTTTTCTTCTTTCTCCCTCTCTTTCCTTTCCTTCATTTTGAATTATATCCTGATCAAATTATAATTTTGATTCAAATGCCCAAGATTCTTGAAGCCACTGGGAGGCAATTCCAAATGACAGTTTTTGCAGCACTAACATCTATTTGGGAATACTATTGAAAGCACACTTACATACTGTTTTATCAATCAATAAATTAAATATTTAGGAAATAGTTACGTAGGATATGACTTGGAAAAGCCACCTGAGTCTCTGTTTTCTTTGTAACACAAGTGGCACAGCAGTGGAGTGGACAGGACAACACTTGTCAGGCTTTACTCACTGAGTAGAACGCGGTGTTTTGCTGTCCCAGTTTACAAAACACCAAACAAACCCTCACTCTGAGTGGATTAAAAAGTCAACACACTCAGCTTGGATGCCGTGGTTCACTAAACCCAGCATTTCCTGGCTCCCCACTCCACTGAGGGCGTCCTGACGCACACAGACGCCTGTGAGCCCACTGTCCTTCCCAATCTCATCTCCTCACCACAGTCAGCAAAATCCTACCCAAACTGTGGCTCACTGGCACCTTTCCAGTTCCTTGGGGAATGTGTCTTGCTTGTGCAAGCTCCCTGTCATCCAGAAAAAGGAGCTCCAGCCCCAGAGGCTGCAAGTTTCAGCAAGCAGTGCTCCATTTTGGGCTATGTAAGGAAGATATTCACTGTACCTGATCCTCTCCATAGCCAAGCATTCTGCTGGAGCCCAGGCTTTGCTCCTGCATTGATTTATTTTTCTCTTTTTCCATGAATTTTCTCAGGATAAGTGATCCCTCACCTTCGTATTTGAAGAGAGTGGGGTTTCTCTGGCTGCAATTTCTGATTTCACATCCAAAGCTCAGTGAGCAAAACCTGCAAACCATGTTGGTTTCTAAGAGTTTTAGCACAGAAGTTCTTCTCTTCCTCTCAGGCTTGGTGCTTTGCACACTCAAGGCTGTATTCTCTTTCTACCCACATCCATAAACATTGCCTTTAAAACCTATTCAACCTATAGATAATCTGTATTATATGTGTACTGTAAAAAAATCCATTAATAACATCCTCCATTGTGAAAAGAGAGAGTTTTAAAGTGGCTAAAGTGCTTTAAAAATATCTTGTCTTCAAGTTCCTTGTATTGTCACTAGACCATAAAATACAATCCTGTAATACCACTACTTTTGAAAAAACTTCTCTGTCTCCACTGACTATACCCTCCCTTTCTCTCTTTAGTACTGAAATATTGAAAGGCTTTTTTTCCTTTCCATTTTAGAGTAGAAATAAACTGAATCTTTTAAATGCCTCACATCTGGTTTTTGGAGAAAGTCATGTTCTAGTGACAGGTTATGAGCATAGGAGCTGATCCAAAGGAACAAGGATGTCTCTCTCCTATTCTGCCACTTTTACATATCAAAATTATGCACGATCAGCATCCCAAAATCAGGCATCAGGCAAGAAAAGGGAGTGCCCAAATCCAGTGTAAAAACAATGTCATGATGCACCTAAAATGCAACTTCTATACCACTTTTGGTTGTAGAGTCAGATGAATGAAGATTTGGGGTCAAGGGGAAAGCTAACCTGTATTTTCCAAGGTTCACTTAGACATTTTTAAATGCAAAATGCAGTGACTTTTCATGTTTCACTCAGTTCTATCTTTAACCTGACCTGATAATTTTTTCCAAGCAGACTTGTTTCCAAAAGTACCTGAGGTAATCTGGGCAAGTGCAAAAAGCTCCAGTCCCTCAGCACCCATAAATTCAAAGAGCAGATGAAAAGCCTCACACACGATTTCTGCTGAAAAGCTCAGAAGATTTCGGGGACTCCCAGCTGGGTGGTGACAATACAGCCCAGACAATTCCAGTGAACACACGACCTAGTCATTTCAACAGTGAAGTGGGAAAATGCTCAACCTTTACCAGCTGCAATGGTAATTTATTATCTTATTAATATCTGAGTTCCTGAAGTGCACGGTGCATGTGTGGGTGTGTCCATACAAGCCTAATTTGATAGATCTCTCTCTAGAAATACACATACACATAACATACAGGAAAAATATACTGTGTGTATATACACAAACAAATCTGTTGTATATTTTAGTAAAAAAAAAGTTTTTCTAGTCCTAGTTGACACCACTGATAAGGAACAGTCTAACATGGATTGTATTACAGTATATGTAGGACAATGTTTTATAACTACTAGACCTGCTCTGGTTAAAATTTAGAGCCAGAAACAACCACTGGTTTTATTTTACACTGTTGTGCTTTTGATTTTAGGGAGCTCTTTGGGACAGGAATGGTGTCATCTTCTCTGTTTGATTTCAGTATAAACATCCCTGAGCACAAGGCCAGATTTTAAACAAATGCAGGGCTTCAGCATTCCATGGAAAGCAGGACTTTGTAGCTGAGCTTTGCACAACAGGCGGTGGTACGAAAATTGAGCATTCCCTCTCTTTATGAGACCAGAACCCTGGTTTAAAAAGACCAAAGCTTGATAAATAACCAGGTGAGCAGTTCTTCTTTCTTCAGATGCAAATGAAATCCAATGTCCTATTCCACATGGAACAAAAGGACAAAGGCAAAGGACGAGCACACAGTTGTTGATTTCCATGGCCTACCCAACAAGCACTAACTCACTAATTACTGCACCTCATCAACTTGCAGCTGCCAAGTGGCACTCAGTCTGGGAGTACAGGCTGTAATTTCAGTTTAAATAATTGCTAAGCATGTGCAAACTTTTGATTGATTTTTTTCCCCTTTTGTTCTCTTCTCTGGACAAGGAGCATCACTCTCCACAACTCCATCTGTCAAGGGCTCGCACATCAGGAAAATAAGATGGAAACAATGTAGAATATCATGCAGCCACAAAGGGTTCCAGATGTCTTCCTTCACAAGTTCAAAGCATTTTAAGTGTGTTTTCTCAGATGCTGTGTACAGATAAATCAGTGTATGGAACTATGATGATAAATTGCTTTTTGAGTGTTGCTACATTTTTAAAGTGCAACAATAACAGGAACTTGTAATATATTCATTCGTGCAGCAAGGTGCATGAACTGCACCACAAGGCCCATGCAACTGTACCACAAAGCACAGAATTTGGAAAAAAAGCATTTTGGGGAGCATTTTGTTCATGTTTGAAGCACACTCTGTGCCAAAATGCTTGAGTTTTTCTTATATAAGAGTTCTTGAAGAAGGCAGCACTTTGCTAAGAGGACATTTAAGGCAAGTGTAAGTGATCAGAGTTTATCCCTTGTATTGATGATTTTTTTCAATGACTTAAAGACAGAAAGACACAAAAACCAACATGAAACTTTGATTGGATCTACTTTGGAATAAATCAGATTTTCTCACTTTCAATGTATAAATAGTTACACTTTTCTATTTGACTTATGGACTGCACAAAGCACTTAAACCCCGTGGCTTTCTAGTTGAGACCTAAATTCCAGTTTTAATTGCCCAGAGTTGAAAACATCATGCTTCACACAAACATGTGGTGACAGTGACGGGAAAGAAACGAGGAGGAAATGAAAAAGCACATGAGACAGAGTTAACGGAAAACCTCCTGAATCACATTTCTTCTAAAATTTAATTTTGATTTGCACTGAGAAACCCAAGAGGTATTCTTGAGTTGTAAACAATTGTGATTCCAATACAGCAAAGATGTCCTGAGTTTGCTGAGTGTTTTCACCAGAAAGTCACATTGACAGAGAAGTTTTAGGCGTTCTTACAGCCCTATTGTGAAATTCCTGCCACGCTTCACACGTGAGCATCACATTTACCTCCTTCACTCCAGTGGGAATCTGTGACTTTCTTTTCCAGCAGATCACCCTCAGGAGTCCCCAGTGAAAGGAAAACATTGCATTCATTGGTTTGGGTTTTGTTGATTAAGGCAAATCACAGTGTGTCCCTTAAGATGATACAAAAATTCAAGATATAAGACACATTTACAGCTTTTTTGGGCAGTAGGTGAATTCCTTGCAGTGAACTTGTTCTTGGGAGTATCAAATTCTCCTTTTTTACTCTAAACTGCCACCAGCACACTGAAAAACAACAGATGATTACATTTTGGCAGCAAATCAGAGAATAAGGACCAGTATGTGCTTTGTAGCCTCCAAGGAGTGTTCATGGGATTGAAACCTGAAACTCTCCGCATTTCAGAATAATGTTGCAGCAAACAAAGTATTGCTTTAATGCAGTGACAAATAGTCACAGACAAAAATGACTAATGCAATATTAACCCCAAAAAAGTCAAGAGTCAACATCAGCAGTTTTCTTGTTGCCAATTTTAATTATTAGCTCTATGTTTAGAAAAACTGGAGGCCCCAAATCAGACTTTACAGTTTTGCTGGTTATTATACAGAGGAAGTTCAGTCTGGTGTGGTGACAGAGGACAGGAAAAGCAGTAGCTTGCTCCTCTTCTAGAAATGGGAATTGATCCACAAGGAGACCAAGGAGTACAAATTTTTCATGTGGGAAAAACAGATTGCCCAGAGAAACTGAGGATGCCCCATCCCTGGAGGTCTCCAAGGCCAGGCTGGAGCAAGCTGGGGTAGTGGAAGATGTCCCTGCCCACAACAGGGGTGGGACTGGATGAGCTTTACAGTCCCTTCCTGCAAAAGCACCATCCATCACTGTAGAGTAATTAATATCAATTTATGCCTTGCTATTGACAAAGAAAATGCTTAGAAGAAACCATTTTTCTCTACTGCATATTTCTTCCCTGTAAACAATCAAACTTATATTGTCTTTTTGATTTACCTAAAGATATTTGAAAAATACTTTTCCTCCTGCTTATGAAAAAAAAAAATGATGCTGTAGTTGACCAGAACCTGTGTTGGTAAGATACATGTTCACATCATTATGAAATATATGACTGGTAAATTATATGTTAGTGAAAGAAGATATGGTGCTGAAGTATAAAACTTTTGAGTGTTGCAAGAAATAATCAGATCATGACAATAGTTTAAATTAAAGGAGCTTAGGATCACTGACTAGGGTCATTCATTGACATTAGGGTCATGTTCTTTATCCTTTGTTTAACCCCCAGAAAAATCGCAGAAAAAATTATTATGAAGAAATGTTTGTAAGACATTGACAGCATTTCTCTTGCTAATCATCATCATTTCACTGATAAAGCGTATTCCTAAACTGGATCCTATTGTCAACTAAAACACACACCAGGGAAGCAGAATATCAACAAAGAGAAAGGAAACATCCAAACACAGCTTTTTGTCTCTCTCTAAGACACTGTTACCACTTTCAGAACCACTGTACATCACACACACACATTGTGTTACTCTGACTTACACAGCCTGTCATTCTTTCTAGTCTGTTCATGCAAAGCTGCCAGAAATTTAACAAAACATGTATTCATTTGAACTCTGTGTTCCTTCAGCCTTTGTTGGACAAAAAACCACAGCCAATGCTACATGTTCCAGCTGCAGGGATTTGTATTCTCCAAATATATGGGAGGATGACTAAAGGGCTAGCACAGAGTGAGCAAAGGGGATTTCAGATTCTCCATGTTTAATAAAACAAGACAGCACTGCTAATTTATGGCAGCTCTGAATTGTAAGCACAACACATTGCAAGGTGAGGCTATCCAAAAGCACCAGCCACTTCCCCCATCCTCTCCCCTCCTTTTCATTTCCAACAGATCCAGGCCTTCCTGTGCATCCTGATTCACCTGGAACTTGCTGGTCCTTAGATCACAACAGCCCTTCAGCACATCCTGAATATTACTCAGTAATATTAATCATTAGTTCACAAGCCCATTAGTACAAAATATCTGTTTAAACATATGCTTAAGTTTCATTTACTAATCAAATAAAGTCAGGCTTGGGAATATACATAGGTGCTTTCTGAAGTAAAGGCCTGAGATTGTCACCTCAGGGAGAAGGAAGAGTTTGCCTTCTTCCATTCAAGTTAAATGAATGATGAGAAAAAGGAATTCAGAGAAAAAGGTCTTGAAATTATTGCACAGGAGCTCTCTGAAAGATTTGGTTTATTTGGCAAGAAATTAATGTGATGCACAAGGTGTCACTGCCCCATAGGGGTGTCTGCAGAAAAATATTGATGACCTGTGAAGTTCCAGTAGCTATTTAGGGGGTTTTGCATTTTTTTTGTTACATATTTTGCTTCTACTCAATAACATCTGCACGAAGCTTTTATTGCACCTCCAGTTTATTGCACATCATTACTTTTAACACACTTAGTCCCTGGAGAGGTCTGGGACTTTGTGGGCAGTGCAGCTACTCCTCCCTACCTAGAACACTCCCTGCCAGATTGGCTGGCAAGGAATCTCTCCTTAAATGAGAAAGATGACAAGTGGGAGGAGAGCCACAAAAGCAAGAGGGAGATGGATGTTGTAAATGTGCAGTAAAAAAGCTGGGATAGCTCTAGGTGATTCTTGTACTTCCTAAGCTAATGGATAAGCAGCTGACTGGAAAGAACTGGGCATAATGAGCGGAACAAACGACCACAGTTTCCCAATCTCCTCCTGCTGCTGGGCTGCCAGCAGCAGCATTGCTTTCTTCAGTTCAGAAAGACCTGGGAGCTGCACTTTCCCTCCCACCTCTGTCCTCCTGTTCCTCCAGGAACAGTACCAAGGAGACATTCAAAGGCCAGGATGGAGATTCCCTGGGCTTGGTGACTCACAGTGATCACTGAATTATCACTTTGGACGCTGTCAGATCGTGTTTCAAGGACATTTAAGAGTCACTTAGGCTCTGTGCCCTTCCCACTAAAAATGGGATAATCTGGCCACTGCCAAGTTGGGAACTGCTCTCAGTCAAAAATGAGCCACCTTTTCCCTACCTTACTTTCCTCTTGTCTTATGATCTAGCAAACTTTACAGCTGGGCCATGACAGGCAGGAAGAAGAACAAGTTCTCCAAGTTATGTTCCAGGGATAACTGCTTAAGGTTTGTCCTTCCCAGACTGATCCAGACTATTCTGACACAAGAGCTTTCACCCCAAAGACACCTGGTTTCAATGTGATTACACATTCAGCAATGTAGGGTAAAACAGAAAGAAAGAGAGTTCTCCAGAACCTAAGAGCAAAATCCTGCCTGCACACTGCAAACCCGTGAAACTCCAAAGAGAGCAGAAGATTTAATGAACTTTGAACATCTGACTCCTTCCAGCATTATGGAAACAAAGCTGTCATTCCCTCTACAGTCCCTATCACAGCCAAGTCTATCCAGCACTGGAAAAAACTCTGAAGAGTGGTACAAAAGGAAAGCAATTATATTTCCAGTTGTCACAATATTTTCTCAAAATTTTCTCCCTGACAAGCAAAAGCGATTTCTTTCATACAGGAACTCCTTCCAAAAAGACAGAGAAGCCAATGCTTCAAATCATAGTAGAGGTAAATTTAATGTTAAAAGCAGTTCCCGTACACTAAAATTGGTCAGGTAGGTTTGTTTGATTTTGTTTTTTAAGTTGATTATAACATGGTGTAGATAATTATATCCCAGATAATGATTAGAACATCATTAACTTGGACTAAGAACTGTGTGTTGCCTCATGCACTGATCACAGGGCACTGACCTGGGCCTGGTCACACAGTTTTCAGGAACTCCAACTTCTCAGCAATTCTGCTGCAACATTTTCTGACTCAGATAATTTTGATTTTTACCAGAATGCAAGACGTAAAAAATGAAACCACTACAAGCCAAGAGTCCAGAAGGGCTCTCCAAACTGGAGGAGTATCTACAATAAATGGATATTTTTTTAAAGAACTGAGGGTAACTTGCTGTGAGTTGCAGGAAAACCTGCAAGTTCCACCACTGCTGATGATGCAGCAGAGACCTGGGGGCGTTTGTCACTCTCCCCTTCAGCCACATCTGCAGGTTCCCTGCCTTCCACAGCCAGGATTCCAGACTGCTTCCCACTGGTGCCTCGTGCACCAGCACAGTTTGGGAGGATGTTCCAGTCACACAGTCCTGCAGGGACAGCCACGCTCCAAACTGCTCACAAGCCACGTAGGAACCACAGGCTGCCACTGGTTTAAATAAATTCTTCCTAATAACATCAAAACACTTGCAGGGAATGTGATCCTTCAGGGAATTGCTTGGAAAGATAGCAGTGGGTAATGAGAGCACAAGCACAACAAGACCTGCCTATTCCACACTTCTGTGTGCCTCTAGGTGGAAGTTCTCTGGGCACACAGTTGAAATCCAAAAAACCCACAATGGAAATCAGCACATGTTTTTATAAAAGTATAGTTTTTTTCTGGGTTTTTTTTTTTGTTTGTTTGTTTTTTGTTTTTTTTTTTTTTTTTGTTTTTTTTTTTTTTTTTTATGTAGTGTGTTTCAAATATGCCCTAGCCAGGGTAGCATTTAATTAATGAGACAAAAATTCATACACAGTAACTCCACCACTTTCCTGGGCAGCCTGTCAGAATTTGGATGATAACACCAAGCAAGAACTGAATAAAAAGCAGAGAATGACAGCTCATTAGTCCAAGCAATAGGGTTAATTTATTATGCTCCCCTGAGCTGTTTACAGCTGAAGAAAGGTAAACAAAGATGAACAGGAATAGCTGTGCAATACAGCATTAACTACTTCAGCCTGTTCCAGTCAACCAGGATTTTAAACTATTTTATGCTTCCCTAAGCTGCCAAATCCTTTTCATCCTTGAGTACAAAGGCATATTGAATTTCCAGTATACACCTGCAGAAGCCTAGAAACCCACAAGTCTATCCAGGATTTCATCCCTAGCACGAAAACACAGCAATCTTTATAAATAGATGGAAAAACAAAACAAAACAAAAAAGGAGGGCACTCCCTTGATGTGCAGTCTCAAATGTATTGAAACAACAGCCAGGAAAATGAATGTAACACCTTGTTTTGCAGGTTTCTCTCCCATGTACTTTTGTGTCCTAATTGACTTTTTTTCCAGTTTTTGCTTTCTGCAAATAAATGAGTCAATCACTGCCAGTGACTGTAGCTTGACATGCAGAAAATGCATTTAATGATGAACATAAAATATTTCAATCTCTTTATGTCATGGGGCTTCTTTGGAATAATATATAAAATAAGAAGAGATATGTTCCATTGCCTTTACCAAGCATACATTAACAATAAATGCAGCTTTCAGTGAAGAAAAGTAGACATTTAAATAGACAATTATTATTATTGTATGATTTTTCAGTGAGGTAAATAAATACCTGCATCTAAAAAAATGGCAAAACAGACAGAGAAGCAGAGAATCAACCTGGAATAGGACAGGGCATAAATGTAAATAATTCTCCTCTAACTTCAGATTAATTATATCCATGGAATTGTGTCCAGAAGTCACCCAATCTGCTGATATGATTCTTCTAAATCTTTTTTCATTTTTAAGAAAAACTGAGAAAGCAGCACTCAAAATGTCTTAAGTCCTTAAGAAGTGTTTGAAATTGATAGACCTCAGTGGAGAAAAGGGAGAGACAGGTGATAAGTGAGACAGTTGAATATTCTCAGGGATTTTTATCAGAAAGTCTTTTGTACTTGTGTTGGTGGAAAAGCCAGGGGCACCTGCTAGGTGTTATCTGGTCAGTGGCTGTTGTTATTATGGAGCTTGCCCAGGGAGCTGTGGCCACACCAAGGAATTCCAGCTTAGCTGGGATGTGCTGCTTGCTCTGGGTGCTCCTGTTGGCCTAAACTGCCTCTTGCTTGGCCCTCATGTCCCCCTCTGGAGGGGCCATCACACCTCGTGTTGCACTCCAGATGTTGTTGGTGGGCAGCCATGCAGGCCCCTTTCCAGCAGGAGAAAGGGAGAAGCCTCTCCAGAGGTGACTCATGTCCCACAGTATTTATCTTCCATGGGCTGGGCTGACCTGTCACTGCCACAGGATTCTCTCTCTGATGCTGAAGGGCCTGGAGCATCTCCGTGCCCAGGAAAGGCTGAGGGAGCTGGGGCTGCTCAGCCTGGACAGGAGCCCCAGCTGAGAGGGGCCCTCCGCCCTGGGTGTCTCTGGGTGTCCCTGGGTGTCCCTGGGTGTCCCTGTGTGCAGGGAGGGTCAGAGCAGGGCCAGGCTCTGTTCCAGACCCAGCAATGGCCCCAGAGGAAGAGGCAGGGGCTGATCCCAGCAATTCCCCCTCACAGGAGGCAGAGCTCCTGTCCTGGGCAGTGCCCTGTCCTGGGCAGAGCCCAGAGAGGCTGTGGAGTCTCCTCCCTGGGGATATTCCAGAACATCTGGACACTGCTGAGCCCTGGGATGGACCTGCCTGAGTCCCCACTGCAGTCCCTTCCAGCCTGAGCCAGTCTGGCATTCTGTAATTGGTGAATTTCTTTCCCTTCACTGTGTTGATATTGATGTGTAATATGTTACAGAAATAATTTTTAAGGGGGTTTTGGTTCCTTTACAAAATGCCCATTGCAATCAGGACTGCTGCAGGACAAAGTTCAGAGGTGGTATTAACATGTGAGTTCTAAATTTCATTAGACAGAGCTCTTTTGGCTTCCCACATTTCTCTTCTAGATTTCTAATCCAAGGTAACTTTTAAATAGAAAATGGAAGCTTTTGTTCTTCTTCCAGCTCCCAATGTTTTCAAAAGTTGACCACCTGCTGTGGGACATTTGCTTTGATTTAGTAGCTTAAATTTACTCCACCTGCTTTTTTTTTTTT
>VXBR01005284.1:23472-49315 GCA_013400215.1 Cisticola juncidis | reverse complement strand
TTTTTTTTTTTTTTACAAAGAGATAAAGCCCAAAAATTTGCGCAAATTGTCTAGAAGTCCCCAAGGGAAAGTATTTCTGGAACTCATCCTTTCCTTCTCTTGCATTTTTCTTGATTCCCATGAGGAGATTATGTAATTCTTTTCATTATGATCATTGTGGTGAAGCCACTGTGATGATCACCAGAAGAACAGATCTTTTTTGATATAAATGATACAAAACCAAAGTAATAATTATGAAAAAAAATTATGAAAAAAAAAAGTAAAATTTATGGCACTGCATGTGTAAATGCAAGTTTTACTATTTCCAAGCACCAGCCAAGCACCCCATTTTTTTTCTCATGTGAATTAAAAATGATTTTGTGATGTGTGGATTCTGCCAATTCTCTTCTGTCAAGGAGCAGAGTTATTTGGCTCTTCCTTTCATCCTCCTGGTTGCTGTACAACCTCTGCCCTCACATATTTCACCTTCTTCTTCTCCTCACTGAGAATTCCAAAGAATTTCTAAGGTCTGCTAGACATGAACTTCACAAGTTCAAGGAATTTTAACTTCCTTACCACAATGAAAATCTGCATGACTATTTTCTGATTAAACCATTAACAAATAAATTTGCAGAACATAAAAATCAAGAGGTAAATTTAGGTATGCCAGAAGAATGAAAGAAATAAATAATGAAGTTATGGAATAATTTTCCTGAATGCTAGGGACTTCTAGGCATTATTTCAAACTTCCCTGCTGTTTGAAGAAGCCACTTGCTAATACATATATGTCCTTTTATGGCTGAATCCTTTTTATGACCTTTGCTATGATTTCAGACTTCATTCTGTTTGCCTTCCAAAAAAAAGAAAGCGTGTTTTCAAAGGAAGCATTATTACTAAAAGAAATAAGTTTCCATGTTTTTCTGGGAAATAGTTGTCTTTCCTTCACAACATGATTTTATTTTTCTTTCCCTTTCTCAAAATCCTTGAAGACATGAAGTGCTTATGACCCATTTTACAGCTAAAGCATTTTTCCTTGCTCTGTTAGTAAGCTAAATTACATTGGGCCATGAGCTATAGGTACATTAGATGGGAATTGAACTGGAAGAGCTGTTTTTCCTGCAGTATAAAGGATTCTGTGTCTGTTGTGTGCATTTAAACCTATGTGGGACAGGACATTTCTTTCTCAGAACTTCCAAACCAGCAGCTTATTCTGAGCTGCTGAGATCACTCAGCAACACAGCTACGGGACTGAATGAAAAATCCAGTCTCTCTCATTTCTGAAGAGTAATAGGTCTATTTATTTAGACTGAAAATGCCAATTAGCAAGAAAATGCCCTGATGATGCACAATGGATTGAAAGCGGAGCAGTCCTCATGAGACATCCATGTAAGCACAAGCATGCAAAGCTGTGAGAATTCATAAAACCGGTTTATAATTTGATTTTTAAATTCCAGCACTACTGGAACACCTTGGAAAAGAAGCCCTGATCATAAAAAATGGAAAGAACCAGTGAAAAACTGTGAAAAACTTGCTGAGGCAGAAGCAGAGGCAGATGCTGTTAGAGGGCTGGGGATTTTACCTCCCTTATCTCAAGATGCGAGGCGGCTTTGTACGGTGCTAACACATGCAAGCAAAACCTTAGAAGAGTGAAAGAGCTCCCACCTCCAGCCCTGGAGCTGGGCTGGGTGCCACAGATCTATTAATAGAGATCTCAGAGCCCAGGAAGGGTCTCTGTGCTGTCTAAGGCGCTGCTCCCAGAGCTGACAAGGTCAGCTGAAATTCCCGTGTGAATTCAGCGACTGCCACTGCAAGGGCCAAATTCCTCCAGGCACATCTGAGGTACCCTGGCATGAGAAAGTGATAAAAGAGCCACAAAACCCATCTTATCTCCCTCAAACCTGAAAACAACCTTTGAAAGCTTTTTTTCCCCCTCACGTTCTTGTGTTCCCTTTCATGTGACCTCAGCCAGATCAGTCCATAATCTCCACAGCTCCTGTGAGGGGTAAGTGGATTCACGTCACTGCTTTCCCCAGAGGAAACCAGACCCCAGCAGGTTGCTCACACACTTTCTAGAGATGATGATCGGGTCACACACAACAAAAAAAACCTTCAGATTTTATTCACATTTCCCTCTTTCCTCCTTTAAAGTCTCTACTGAGTTTACAGTGTTTTCTCTCTGTAATAATGAACATCTGTGACAGTGGAGGAGCCAAAATCAACCCAGTCAAGGAAATTCTATGTAGTTATGCTAAACAAGTTTTATTCACAGGTTTAAGTTTCGTACTAAAAGGGGTACAATGTCTTCCCACCCTGGCTTCACGTGTTATTATACACATTAGTGAAAGTAATGTATACAATACCAAGGGATTGCCGTGTTCTTAAGATGATTTTTCAGTCATATTCTCCTGAATAAAAAGCAGTTGTGCAGCTTTCAAGTCATAACAAGGGGCTCAATGGGTATTGTGTGAAATGTTTTCCTTTATCACCATGATGAAAACCAGCCTGTGCTGTGAGGGAACCCACTCTAGGCAATTCAGACATCAACCATTATCTAGGGTGAGTGTTGACCTGGCCTCAGACAAAATCCTTACTGTTCCCTTTGTTGTTCCCCTCACTCTCCCTCCCTATGTTTAGTTAGGATATGCAAATTGCACATGAAAAGAGAAATCCCAGGTAATTCCATCCTTTTCCAACTTCAACAGCTGGACCTGGCAACAAGTCCTCGTGAAGTGATGTTGTGCTTAAGCCTTTTTTATCTTGCTGCTTTTGCAATCCAGTGAGGATTTAAGAAGGGATCACCTCTGTAATTTTTTCAGAAATATCAATATACTTTCCTTTTTTAATGCTTTTAAATGCTTCAGTGCTCTTTGCCCGTGACAACCACTTTAGATTTTTAATACAACCCCAAAAACTTATTTCTCAGGTGCTCTGCTGCAATATCCAAGCACAAGAGTTCCAGACATTTCTGTGAACATTTTAACAAGAGTCAATGCAGCATCTAAACAAATAATTATTTATTATTCCTATTTATTGCCAATAAATTTACTTGAGGCTATCTTATTATAACAGGAAAATAGCAAAACAAATAACAATACAAGGCAACAGGAATCTCCTATAATATCAACTTTCTAATTGCTTTTCAGAAATGCTTCACCATGAAAATCTCATCAGTGCTTCGAAATCTTACCCCCTGATAAATGTAACCCTTCCATGCACTGTCTCATCTACACAGAGCTCTTTCCTCTGGCTTTGCCCTCAGTTTTTGCCAATATTTTGCTCACCAAGAAAGTCTGTTAAGTGTGATTCAGACAAGAAAGAGTTTTGTGTGCTTTTCCTCCTCGCCTTTGAGGACCTCCTCTTTTTATCCTAGGATTCAATATATCCACAGAGACATCTTGCCTCTGGTGTGAGATCTTAGGGAGTTGGTAATGAGAGACCAACCAGAGCAAAAAAGAGGAGTTCATCCCTAAAAAATAAGTGGGGTTTTATCTAACTGATGCCAATCCACAAGAAGGAAGAACTGTCTTTTAAAGATAACAGAGGGAAAGACAGAGAAGCCTTTTTATATTGTTAAATGCTATGGAAAATATTGTTTCAAATTGCTCTCAAATACTGTGGGAGCACTGGAACAAAATAATTGTTTTGAAATGTGTATAATAGAGTTTATGTGCTAGTCTACACTAATATTAAGAGATTGTTCAGAGAAACTTATTGGAAAATATAGGAAATCTGCCCTAGAGAACCTAAAATACATACTGAAATGAGAAATTAGGAAATTTGAATTTATGGATAATAATCTAGAACAAGCATTCCAAGTTACTCAACTTCTAACAGATAATCTGCTGTGAATAGTTTTGGGGTGCTTTGATTTGTACAAGTGATATTACAAGACTGCTTTATTTTGTTTCTTTTGTTTGTTGGTCTTTGTGGGGTTTTTTTGTTGTTGTTTTGTTTTGGTTTTGTTGTTGTTGTTGTTGTTTGGTTTTTGTTTAATGATTACTTTCTCCTTTTAAAGAAAAATAAAATCTATTTGGGATGAACTGAGAAAGCTCCCCTGGCACAAAGCCAGCAGTGACTGCTCACTAAAGTTAATAAAACGTGATTACACAAGATAGGAACAAAACTGAGTCCTCCAACTCTGTTTCAGCACTGGTTAGTTTTCAAATGAACAAATTAAAAGGTATCATTCTACCCTGTGCTCACAGGAAGACTCGTGTGGATTATGCAAACCATAAAATCCACATGTTCCAGAATATCAGCCAACCTGCCCTAAATGGAGGGAGACAACGTCTCTCTTTGAAGAAAGGACAAAATGTGGAACTTTCTGCACCTTTCCAGCCTCTTTAGATGAATGCTGAGATAAGGAAGGGAAAACAAGCATCCTTCCCACCTCAAATCTGGCTACTGATGGACAATTAGGTGCAAGGAAGAGCTGCCTCATTATCCATAACAACCAAATACTGATTTTCAAAATTGCCATTCAGATCACACCCACAAAAGTAAAGATCTTTGTAATACAAGAGACAAAGTGTCATTTCTGCTGCCATGCAATTTGACTGAATGAATTCCTGAGATCTGCAATGAAACAACAGAAATTAATGTAACCCTCCCATCTTAAATTCTACCTTTGATGTATGAAGTGATTGATTAGACTAAAATAGTTAGCTCAGTTCATCTTTAAAAGAAAACCTAATTAAAACAAATCCTCATTGACTTCTCATTTAGTTTCTATCCAGTAAAGGATTTAACATTAGGAAGATACTACACACATTGTTTATCAAGGCTTTTGTCCAAAATTCCAACCCAATAAAAACAAACAAAACCATTTTATATTTATCTTGATTTTGCCAAGCTGGAGTCTAATGGCAAATAGAATAATTTTCTACTGGTATGTATAGAAGTTCCACACATTTGACATTTGGCTTCCTTGAATATAATGTTTTCTAGGCCTCCAGTATTGAAAGAAAGAGATTTAACCTTTTCTGCATCAGAGATAACAACTGTATAACTCTGTGGGGACTCCAGAAAATTTCAGGGAAAGGGGGAAAGTCTCCCAGCCATCCATGAGGTTATCACAGCATTCCAGCAGGATGTACGGGCTGTAAATGCTAATATTTCATCGTGGAACAGGACTGAAAATGAAATAAGTTTCATGAAATATGCCAAACACCACCTGGGGTGCATCCCTGGGGTTCATGGAATTCTGTGGTTTTCCTTGCAGTTTGCTTTTCAATAAGGGTAAATTAGAACCATGGCTCCTCTGAGGAAATTTGGCATTACAAAATATACAATCAAAGTTATATTATGTTCTTTAAACTCTCTGTAGAGGATAGGCTTGTAATTTTTGGTAATGAGGTCGATGCTCATTAGCAGGGCATTGGGTATTTTTCTTGGGCAGTTCTGAATTAGAATGTGTGTGGAGATTTTTACTAGAAACACAGAGAAGTGTTTGAATAATGGCGCTTCAAACATGCTGAAGTCATTGCATGGCCCCACACACTCACCCAAGACCAAGATGACTCTGTGCTGACAGCATCAGTTTGAGGATCTTGGAAATTTTTTATGAACTTCTTGTGCAGATGGGAAAAAACCATTGATGCTCTGGGCTCTCCTTCTCACCAGGAGTAATCCTTCTCCCACCTGTTCCATTTTTGTTATCCACATGCTTCCAAAGAATTATAGCCTAAAAATTAGGATTCCTTGGTAGCCAGTGCTGTTTCAGCCTACAGAATTATCCCCATGCGGCACTGGCAAAGGCAAAGGAGGATGAATTTTCAGGGGGATTTTCAGGGGGAGGAACTAACAGAGACAGGAACCAAGCTTCAGGTCAAATCTTTAGTTTTGCCATGCAAAGATGTTAAAAAAATAATTTCTTGGATGCATGTTAGTGGCATTTGAACAGCAGCCCAGCAGCAGCAATACACTCCTGGGTGTTTAGAGCCACAGAAAGGCAGAACAGATCTGAGCTAGGGTTAAATGACAGGATAAGTTCTAAAAGATTGGTTTTCATTTTCATGTGCTGTGGAGTTCCTCACTGCTGAATGGCAATAACAGTTGAAGTGATGAATTATTACGGGAAAAGCCACTCTTTCAGTATGCTTGGCCTGAGCAAAACCCAAAAGGACCAAAAGAGTCAATGTTTTTATTTTTCCAGATTAGTGACTCTGCAAATCCAATGCATGAGATGCGTGTGAGCGTCAGGGTCCAAGTTCTGGGAAGTGCTAAGCACACACAAATCTCCCCCGAGCTAATGGGAGTTACAGGTGTTCCCAGCAATGGCAACACCAAAGTTATCAGCACAAGGAAGGATTGTAGGCTCAGGATTTTGTCCAAGTCAGACTGAATCTTTGAATTCCTCACAACAATCTTGTTGCTGTGTTCAACTCAAACTTTTCCTGTGCTTTTGTCACCCTCCTTTAGGAACTTCTGCTCCGTAGCAACACAACTGGTGATTCAGGGAGCAAATTATCCCCTTTTCCACACTTCAGGGCTCTGGAAAGCACTGCAAGCTCATCACTGAGCTTTGCCACAACACCTCCTAAAGCCAGTGGAAACACTGCCACGGACTTCCAGAGGGTCAGATTAAGTCATTGGGCTGGCAGATTTTTATGGTCTGGATCCTCAGCTGCTGAAAATTCACATGCTCAGTACAAACACAATTTAGCAGCATCTGCCAGCCCGCAGCACCGTTTTCATTGCCTCCACACACTAGAGGTTAAGAACACCCTCTTGGCTGTTAATCATAAATTATTTAAAAAAAACATACACCTTTGCCTTGAGCTTCTATATCTCTGTGAGCAATAGAGGGCTCTGCTCTTCTTTCCCTCTTTCTAATCCTTTACCCTTGAGAGCTGCACAGATCTGTAAGACTTCAAACCTTGCAAGTTTTTTGTTCCCCTAATTCAAAAGAAGGGTTTCATTGGTAGTTCATGGAGATCTTTCAGCTTCAGATAGAAAAAATGCAAAGTGAAATGTGCATTATCATAGCCAGTGTGAATTTATGAAATTATTCCATGATTGTCCAATAGAATTGGAAGTTACTTATACTGAGATAACCAGACAACAACTTGTTGAGTGGCAGACCTCTCCTAAAAATCTGATCATGTGTTCCCTGCCCACAATATTTTGGCTTTTTCTTTGTGACAACTGAACCTGCAGAAAATTCATCAATATAGATCAGATTGTGCAGGCATCCATAACCTGAAGGATGTGGTTTTGGGTGTTTTATTTGATTGCTTTTACTACATGGCTGAACAGTCTTGGTGAAGGATTTGGCTTAGAAAAATGTTTTTCGTAATTTCCCAGTGGTTGCTCGTTTCTGACATGTTAGCACAGGAAGGACAGCAATTCTACAAGAAATATAATCTTGGCAGCATTTTCAGCACATCCCAACTCATTAGGAATTTCTCAAATAAGGCAAATATTTATACTGAATAAAAGTTAATGGTGCATAATATTCAAATAATCTGATCTGATGCTATGTTGACTTGAAGTTGGCATTTCCACTTTCACATTTGGTTGTGATTCAGGTTTTTATTATAAGGGGCCTGAGATTTCCCTGTTCTTTGTAAAACACTGTGTCTAGTGATAAACAGGATACCTGGTTTTTATTACTTGTAGGTGCATTGCTTTCCATTGTGACAGATTCAAAATAGAATGTGTAAATAAAATAGAAAAAATTAAATATAAATTAGTGATGCAGAATTTCAGGAAGAGCCCAGGCCTTAAAGTAAAGCAGTGAAAAGGAACATGCACAAATTGAATTTCAGGATCTTTAGAAAACATTCTGAAGAGCAGCTATGGGGTGGGGGGTGTTTCATGTTTATGAAGGAAACTTTTAATTCAAATTTGTTAACTCTGATGGGGTAAGAAGACAATTAGAACATTGGTCTTCCTAACTGTACCCCCAGCTCTTTAAATTAGACAGGGGAAGTGAAAATGTACATGTTAAGATGTATACTGTAGTTTTAGTGCTGTTAAATTCAAATATCCACAAAACCAAAAGGAGGGTTTGTGTATCACTTCAGTTTTAAGGACTTCAGTAAAACTTAGGAACATAACTGAAAAAAATTGGCAGTCTGGGGCAAAAATTCCATTCATCACAAGGAGGTTTGAAACAAAATGACTGTCAAAATTATACTGGTCATTGAAATGTCAGAAGTGATGTTTGTACATAAGCCAAGCTTAGAAGTCAAGATTAGAAACATTTTCATGTTAATGTGAGGGCAGATTGGGTAACCAGAGCAGATATAGAAAGCCCAGCTGGAACAACAGGGTCTTAAACACAATAGTATTAAAATAAAACAAAAATAGAAACTATGGCAAGGTAAAGTTACTGCTTTTGCTGAGAAAGGAAGTATGCATACATGAATGTTATATAAAAATTAAATACGTTTTCTTTGATCTGTTAACAAGAAAACTAAACAAGCTGGTGGATAGTCTCCAAATAACTTCTCATTATTAGAATTTTTTTTGATGACTGAATTCCTTCCCAAAAAGAACAAAGATGGGTCCTGTGGGAGAGGAGACCTGAAAGCCAGAAATAAGCACTGTCTATGCATCCTATTGTTAGATGGTGTCCAAGGTTAAGGGTTTTGTAGGACTGAAGACAAAGTCCATTTCCCTCAAATGACTTCACTTGAATAGCAACAGGACTGTGTTTAAGCAGGTAAATAAAGTCCTCTTTGGGGTTGGGAATTTTAATTGACTTTTCTACACTTCTGGACTACTGTCCTTCATTCTTCATGTAAAATTCCAGGTTTTAAGAAACCAGATTAAACCTTGGTGTAGTATCCATCATCAGGCAGAAAAGAGTGCAGTTCACTGGTCTCAACATATTTTAGAGCTGGGAGCTCTAAGAAAGCATTTAAACAATAAACAGAAAATAAAGTTAATTATGATCTGTGCTACAGATCATAGCACCGTAACTGTAAATGGTGGGTTCCACATATTTATATCTCTCTCTTCATATCAGTCTCCTCTAAGAGGAAGGATGAGCTCCATAGGCAGGAACTGCACGGACCAGAAAATGGCAGGAGAAGTGGTCACCTTCTTCTGGAACTTCAGATTAACCCACCAGGTCTGACCCTGCAGAGTTTACCTGAGGAAGTCTCAATCTTGGCGAGCTGATCATTCAGCATGTGTCTGACTGAGGCCCTTGGCAGTGGAAAATATTCAAAACACTTTTAGTAGATGGGTGCTATCACGTTACAGTCTAGAGTGCCAAACAATATATTTAAAAAGAGGTTGTGTGCAACTAATTATCAGTCAGGAATGTGGGGTTAGGGAAAAAGGTGTTGGAATGCAATAATGAGTACAGAAAAAGGCAGCATTTAGTTTGATAGAAAAATGAACCCACCAAAGGTTCCGTTCTGCAAGTGAGGTTCTAAGAGTCTTAAACTCACCACAAATTTAAAAAAAAAAAAAAATTAAAAAAAAGCTGTATATAATTCCATTTGAAAATTCTATTATTGTAAACAGGAAAAAATATCAGTTATGTAATATGTTCTACACAAAAAGAGTAAAACTGAAATTACAGATGTTTATAACAAGGATCTGTCCATAACCTGTGTCTTCCTTCATGCATTTCCTATCAGCTGCCAGTTTCAGGTATGTGCTGACAATTGTAGAAACTTTATTTGATGAAACTGGGAAGAAAACTGTTTTTATAACAATGCTGAATCATTTTACTGAAAACTGAAGTTAAAATTTTAAATAAAAGCCATCGCTTTTCCTATTTTAAGAAAATGCTGAGAATTGCAGTAAAGATAATGAGGATTTATAATTCAGCCTCATTTTATATAATCAAGTCAAAAGTGTAAATTATCCATCAACTGAAGAAAATGTTACATTTGACTCAAAATGACACTTGAGTTCAAAACACACTGTGATTCAAAGTTTTAAAAAATATTTCTGAAAACTATCATAAAAACCTTAATAATATCACTACCATTAAAAAAAACTATAAAGCTTTTCAAGTCATTCTAAAGATGATTAAAGTATTTTAAAACTTTCTGTGAAGTCTTGGAAACTTCCAGCCTTTGTTCAGTACAATATTTCCCAGTCTCAACCACAAAAATAACAACAAAGCCAAATCCTTGAGGCCTTTGGTTTTTCCCTCTTAGGAAGACTCTTGTTTTAATTGTCTTCTTATCCCAGCAGAGTTAAAAAACTCAAATAAAAAGTTTCCTTCATAAACAATGGAAAGCTGATTACTTGACATTTTTTATCAGATATTTTTAGTCAGACTAAAAGGGATTTATTTTTCTAGAATCTATCCCACAAGAAGGCATCAGCCATTTTCATTGGGCCAAGATATGATCACGAGCGAAAGCCTGGGGCATGGTGGGGAAGCCAGTCTTAACAAAAATGAGCTTGAAACACCATCTCAGCCAGAAAATCAGCATTATTAAGTCCTGGAGAAGTATCAAGCTGGACAACTAAAAATCACATTCAGATTAATTAAACCAATCTTGTTCAGGTTTCTCTTAGGTTCATGCTTTAAAGTTGATAATTAGCTGGAAACATAAGGAATAAGAGGATTTTATGTTTTTCTTCAATGACTTTCTTATGAAGCTTAAATTGCCAGAATAACTATGCTGAATAACAAAAAAATGAATTCTGCGGTCATCTCGAGATCATGTGCAGCATTTTAATATGGCTAAATCTGTATCCCCTTGCTGCTTGTGTCTAAATTTAGCACATTGTTTTGCTGTTAAAAATAAGTTTCTTTGTTGCTCACGTACTCAGCGCGATGGCGACACAGTGTCTGTTCTCTGTGCGCGTCAAGTGTCCAATCTTCCAGCAATCCTCTAGATTTGGGGAGAAAATAAACCTGAGGTAACTATTTACAGTGATTGGCAGCGAGCACTCTGTGCTGCTTGTTTATTTCCACATGGGGAAGAGTATTCCCTCTGCTCCGTGCACAAAGGGATTCCACAGAAGTGATAAAACCCCGGAGCTGGGATAACGTGACACTGGAAATACAATGTACAATTGGAGAGCGCTGCCAGAATCTCAGCTGCTGTCACTCTCCAGAGCCAGGGGAATGATGCCAAGATGCAGATTTTAGGGATATGGTCCCAGGGTGCAAAATGCTAGAGGATAAAATAAGAACTGGTATTGTTGATTTTTTTTTTAGCCTGGATGTATAATAAACAGTAACTTCTCCAGAAGTTCTCGTCCACTTTTCCCTAGAAATATGGAAGTAGTGTAATGCTCACAGCACTACATTTGAAGCTGGTATCTCATTTACTTAGAAACAATTTCTGAGAGGCAGCAGAATCCCATGTCAGAGTTCAAAGAATTGAAATGCCTAGAGCTTTGATCAGAACAGGGATCTTTACAGAAGCCTTGATTTTCTGCTTTTGTAAAATAATGTCACAAATACCCTGCGATCCTAAACCAAAAATTAAAAAGAATATTCTTAGTGGGGAAAAATAATCCGCCTTCAGCGTTTGCTGCACAGAAATGACCAACATTTACATTAGTATTAGTCTGGGGACAGGGCTTTTGGTAATAAAATTAGATGGCAAACCAGAAACTTCATGCAATAACAGGGAAGATGTCCTTTGTTTTTCACAGTCCACACTACCCACACTGCAGCACTCACTATGAAAAATAGATGACAGCAAGTCAAATCCACTAATCCAACATTTAATAACATTTGCCTGCAAACCAGGAACACTTTGCTGTAACTGATGCTGAGACAAAGAGAACCTTTCTTGAAGTTTCCACCACAGACCTTTCAGTTTTGTTGCCATCCCAAGGTAGGTTTGCCTGACAGAACAGCCATTTTGCTCTAGATTATGTATATTATTTTAATTTAAACATAGTGTCACCAGCAAATATTAAACCAGTGAATCTGCCTCTACTTAGCATGTGTAAAAGGAAAATTATGTGGAAAACATCCAGAAGCTATAAACTTTTAAACTTGTTTTCCTTTTATTACCAATCATTAATCTGAGAGATGTCACCCAACAAGTTGTTTGCTTAGCTCTTGATCTTTTGTGAAGTGTCATAATTTTATAGATGATTTTTAATTTCTTTTTGGGTAGTGTTTATAGTTACTGAAGTAAAGGCTTTTACGGTTTTTAGGCCTAGAAATCTTTGCCCTGCAAAAAATTGTATTTGTGTAAAAACAGCTGCAGGACTGGAGACTTGAAGATTTTGCCCATATTCTTTCCCAAGAAAGCTAGCCCCAAAATAAATCAGTTTATATCCAGAGAAATGTCTGCTTATTCTTGATCAGGTTTTTGTGCCTAATGCTAACTAATACTCAGATACTTGAGTTTACCCTTAAACACAAAAAGGGTACAGAATGGAACAGAAAAAAAATTAAATACAAGAAATCCTGTGTTAATATAGCTATGCACAAAGAAATCCACATAGATATCATGGACAGCTATGTTTGCTAGTACAGTTTATGAAAAATTTACCCTAATATTGCTGTAAGTCTGTGCAATATATAGGCAAAAATGGAATATCATTGATCCATTAGAAGATCTTCATTAGAAAAGCAACAGGGGTGAGAATAAATGCTGCAGATGTTGGTTTTGGCCTTTGGGGCTGTGTTGTGGCAGGGCCAGGCTCCCTCTGTGCCAGGGCCTACTTGGGAAGGAAAGATGGTGACAACCACAAAGCACTTGGATTTTCCAGTGTGAGCCAGGGCCTTCTGACAGGGCACTGAAGAGGAAGGAAGGGGGAGGAAGCTGGAGGAGGGACGAGGTTATTTATACAGAATCACAGAGTATCCTGAGCTGGAAGGGATCCACAAGGATCATCTGGTGCAGCTCCTGGCTCTGAACAGCTGCCCCAGGGATCCCACCCTGTGCCTGGGAGCATTGTCCAAACCCTTCCTGCACATGGCAAGTGTTCTCTTGATGGAACCACTCTTGGAGCCCTGGACTAGTGAAACCTGGAGAACTGAGACCTGCTCCCATATCATGGGGGGAAAACTGCCTACATGTTATGGGAGAGGGAAATACCACACCTGATAACACACAGCCTTCCTGCAGGACAGGGGTGCCTCAGCAGCTCCCAAATCCAGGAGCTGCAGCTGCACAAGTTCATCAGTTTCCCCATCTATCTCCTATTTAGTACCAATTTTAAAAATCACACTAAGGTGAACCCGTGCTGCTGAATCTTTGCCTGTACAGTGTGTGGGTGCACAAGCAGGAGTACATTCTCCACACAGCCAGCCAGCATTACCTCACTGTCCTAAAGCATTTGCAGCTTCACGAAAAGGAAGAAATGCAATATCTCTTCCTTTGGAGCAGGAAGCCAACTCTCTCTGGCTGTTTCTCACAAGAAGAATCCCTGACAATCATGCAGAGCAAGCAATTCCTAGTGAGGCAAATCCTGCAGATAGGAGCAGATCTATCAGCATCACCATGCATGCTCTGATTTTATGCTCACTCTCCCCTCCTTCCCCCTGTAGAGGCTGTTCTGCCTTTCTGGCACCACAGGTTGCTCTGTTTTTCCATGGTAATGTCAGTGTAAGGACAAAGGGGATGTGCACAGGAAAGGAGCGTTGGCCACTGCTAGGATAAGGAAGGAATAAATAGTTTCTTTTCTAGGAATCAACAAATCTTATTTCTTTAATAAGTTTCTCACAAATCCAAAGTTTATTCAAAATGCACAAACTGACCAACAGAGCCTCTTCTAAGCAGATTTGGTTGTCCTTATTTGGTGGGAACTGTGACTGCCCCTCGGTTTAGTCCCAAACATGTCCCTCTGCCCTTGATGCGGGGAACAGCCTCTTCCATAATTTAATGATACATTTCCTGCTTATTGCTTTAGTCTGCCTGTCCTTGCTGTGGGTTTTTCTTGGCAAAACACTCAAGAAATGTATAAATCTCCTTTATACACAAATATTGTGGGAGTTTTACTGGGCCAATTTTATCTCAGGCAGAGTGCTTTGTGTTCACACAATAAAAGGTTACTGATACTCAACCAATTTGCGTGATGAAACCAGAGTTGCTGGGTCAGAGGACACTTTGTCTACAAAGAAGATGTACAAAGTAATTCTGAAAGTTGCAGTACAGAGCTTAATTTGATAATGACTGGGGAGGATAGTGTCCCTAATGAATTTAGGCCAATCTGGGAGTTCTCTTTGACATAAATACTCCCACAAACCATTGAAAGGAACATGGTGTAAATCCTACTGGCTCTAAACATGGTGTGGGACCACACTGAGGAGACATAGCAGACAAAGCAAAAAGAACAGGCTTTGCTTAATATCCAGAGGGAATTCAGAACTCCCAAAAGCTGTTGCCACAGGCCTGAAGGAGGAAAAGAGGGTGAAAAGCTGGGGAAAATCATCCCTCCCCTGATCTCCCCACAGACTTGGTACAATTATTGATATATAGTACATCTCAACACATGCCAGGAAAAAAAGAAAACCCAGACAAAGCTTCTACATCTACAGACACTATAACACTATGGAGAAATTTAAAAATTTTTATACCTTAGTAAATGGAAAAGTTTTAAAACAGCAAAACTAAATTTTGTGCCGTCTTCCAAACTGAAAGTTATTACTTTGAATTACTGACTATGAATTAATAATTACTACTAGGAATTAACAACAAGGAATTGCTATCAGGTGGTGTAACAGTGAGGCCTATATAGCACTCTGTGAGCTACAAAGAGCATAGAATCATAGCACCACAGAATATTTGAGTTAGAAGAGACCTTTTAAAGGTTGTCTAATTGAATATGTTTGCTATGAACAAGAACATATTCAACTAGACCAGGCTGCTAAAAAACCCTGTCCAACCTGGCCTGGGACACTTCCAGGATGGGGCAGCCACAGCTGTGCCACAGGTTTCTTCCCCCTCACAGGGAAGAATTTAATCTGCATATGTAACCTAAATTTCCCCTTTTTATTTGAAGCCATTCCCCCTTGTCCTGTCACTACAGTTGCTGAGGAAGAGTCTCTTGGTTCCTTGCAGGCCCCTTTGGATACTAGAGTGCTCTGAGGTCTCCACACAACCTTCTCACCTCCAGGCTGGGCAGCCCCAGCTTTCTTGTCTTGTCTTCACAGTTGGGATTCCCAAGGGAAAATAAACAATTGAGGCTTGGCTATTGAGACACTGCCCTTTTGAGCCGAGTCCCTGTTGCCACAACCTCTGTCTGTATGAAGATCTCACTGGAATTTAATGAGATTTCTTACTGACCTGGGGATACGCCTGGTCAGGGTGGTTTTTTCTGCTAGATCAGGACTCTTATGTCAGTTTACACTTCGTCCTGGGTGTGTAGGAGTCCACCTTTCATAATCCAGCTCATTAAATGATATTTTAGCCTGTGTAATAATCCAAAGGGCTCTTTTCAGCAGGAAATACTTTATAAGGTCCACATCCTGCCATCAGCCTAGGCACAGATCTCCCACTTGAAAACAGTGGAGAGGTCTGTGTAAAATATCACTGTCAGGATATGGGTAATCACTGATCTTTTTCTGGCTTGCAGCAGGAGTAGAAATATGCTGTTTTTCTCATATTTAGCAGTTATTTGGTCTGAACTCATTATTTACCTGTATGTTATTAAGGGTATTTGAAAAGGCTTGTTTTCTTCAAATCCCTAAAGGGGAAGAGATCCATGCCAAGTTCTACCCACACATAATTATATATTTCTACAGCAGAACTGTTTGAAAAAACGTCCCTTGTTTCAATCCAGGGATGGAGAAAGATCTGTCTCTTTGCCAATTCAAGTAATCTGAAAAAAAATAATAATTTTTGCTAACTTGAGTTCTAAAAAAATGTTGCTATCAAAATTCTGTATTCATTTACCAACTTCTTCCAAGAGGTAAGAATAAAGTATTGCTTCCTTAGACCTGAGCCTCTAGTAATAAATAAATTGTAATGGAAATATTGACAAGAGAGAGTATGAGGTTATCAAGGCTTTTATGGAAATATATTTCTCTAAAGCCACTCTTAAGCTATCCCTGTCCACTGTTTTGCAATCACTTTGTGAAAGCAAGAGGGAGAGGCCCAAAGAGAAGTGATCAGTATCTAATCACAGTGTGTGATCGACATTTAAAAAAAATTAATTCAAATACTGCTTAAAGTCAGAAAGGATAAAAGAACAGAGAGAGGAAAATCCTCCCAAGCCTTAATTTAAGTCTACAGCACAAAATTATGGTGTGATTTTAAGCTGTGCTTAATTTCACTGCTTATTATTATGAGCTTAACAGCATGAAAGGGAATGTGTGGAGCTGGAGGAGTGGAGAGACTTCTCCTGTTCCTTTTCTGAAGGAATATGCTTTACTTGAGAATATCACCTTTCATTTTTTAGAAGGTACCAAACCAAAGAATGACAGAAAACTCTTGGAAGTACGTCTTACAAAGAAGAAAAATTAAATACAGTTACAAAGAAGGAAAATTAAAGCTATCTCCATGTTTAAAAACTGTTTTTTACTGGAGGAAAGTAGATGGAGTAGCTGACAGATGTTTGCAGGGCTGTGGTTAACAGCTCAGGATCTACACTCAGCTCTCTCCATCTGCAGAATTACCCTTCTGAGAGCAGACTACACGAAGGAGAAGAAGGGGGAGAAGGTAATAACTAAAGGAAACCTTACCCCAGCATTCAGGAATAGAATCACAGAATCATTTAGAAGGGAAAAGTCTTACAAAATCACCAGGTCAAACCATCACATCGAAGCAGTGATACCTTCTGTTCTGTCATTCCCTGACAGGACATCCTTTCCTAAAGCTGGGACCAAATCATTTGGTGAATGAGGGTGACAAAAGCAGTGCAGCTCATGCCAAAAAAACCCAACAAACCAAGCCAAAACCAAAACCAAACCAAAAACAAACAAACAAACAAAACCTCATCAACAAAACAAACAGCAACAACAACAATAATAAAAATTAAATTTTAAGCATAACCAGCCAAGAGAACCAGTTTCCTGCTGCATATGGACTTTTACTGAAGCAAACATAACTCAGACACAACCTCCCCTATTTGTATTTTATTATATAGACATCTTACTGAAAAACATAGACTGAAACCTGTGGAAAACAGAGAAGGAGAGATGGAAGTGCTTACATCACATCATCATCTCATGCCTCAGAGTCCAAATACTGAATTAATTTCTCTTCCTGTACACCTTCTCATGGCTTTTCAGCTGATTCAGGGAACAGAACTGTCTCACTCAAGGTAGGAAGAGGTTGGGCTGCACAGCTGGAGACAGGGGATGTGAGACATGTCTGTTTTCCAGTGGGTCTGTTCACCTCATTTGATTAAAATGCCACTTCTCTTACTGTGCAGGAACCATTTTCCTAAACCTCTTGGGCTGTGCAAGTTTGAATCTGCACCTTTCCTATGTAACCTTGAACAGCCCCAGTTTAAGCCATTAAATGGACGTTTGAGGTAAGGAAATCTGCCCAGTTTGAACTCCTCTCACCTTGCAACACTGCTAGAAAAGACACTTATAATCAGACCAAGAACAAACACTTCAAAACTGATGGCATTTTGAACCAATTCACAGGTTTATTGTATTGAGGCTGCATCTCATGTTTGCCCAGAAAACAAGTAATATTGTTTTTTCCCATTTACTGCAGGAGATATTGCAAGTCTCACAGATTTGAGATAAGGGCCATGTGGTCTTTATTAATTTTCCAGGCTCACTTCCCAAAACTCTTATGATTTACACAAAGAACTTTGACCCCAATTACCTCTGGCTCAATTCTGTGCCTCGTAGTCCTACTACTCCCCCTAAAATAATCTGCAAAACCATGACCACCTTCCTTCATCCATTTAATTGAGAGAGAACAATCCAAGCCTACTATGTGAACTCCCAGGTTTTGCTTTGGTGTTTTGAGTTAACTGGTTTTCTAATCCAAGCCATTAAAAATCAACTTTTACAATGCTAAAAACCAACCAACCAAAAAACAACCAAACCCCACAAGCACTGAAGTCACAGTTGGCACAAAAGTATCACTATGACATATCTGTGGTATACGTTATACACAAAAAGGAACCAACATGATTATTTGGAGTAAACAAACCAATTAAATAATGCAAGAACTTCCATGGACCCTCCAAATGAAATAAATATCATTTATGTCTGTAAATTTTTCTGAAGCACAAGGCCTAACATAGCTCACTTTATTCCTGGTTTATGTTTTATGATGGCTTCAGTGCAGGGAAATTTCTGACCCATCCCTGCTTCCCTGAGTCTTTCCCCACAACTCAACATTTAATATTTAGGGGGTGTGTGTATGGACTTGTCAGTGCCTGAGAGAAAAATTTGATCAATTTAAACCAACATCAGGAATGGAAAATGCAGTCCCAGCCTTTTCTTGTGCTGGTACAAACATCCATGGCAAAACACAACAAAAGTGGTTCAAAAGAAACCCTTTTTTTTTCCCTCATTGTTTGGTGAGTTATAGTGTTTTTGAAGAGAAGAAAAAGTGAGCCAAATTCTCACTTGGACATATAAAATAAGTAAACCTAGAGTTAATCAGATTCAAACAAAACCTGATTTAAATAGATGGCAATCACTATGAAATACATCAATTTTCTTGTTTCCTTGCAGAAGTATTTGGAGCACATGAAAATAGCAGGCATGTGAGATTAGAGATAAATCTGCACATGCATTAGGCTGAAGGCCATTTTCCAGTCTGAAGAAAAAGGTATTTAATCATTAAAATAAACTTGCCAGGGCACCAAATGCACATAATCACAATTAGTACAAGATCTAAAATGCCATGGTTGGATTTGTGTGAGATGCAAAGGACAGGGCAATAGGAGGGAGATTTGTCCTCTCCAGCAGGTCACCAGCAGCATTTTTATGGTGAGAATTTGAATGGCTTGCTGCCTGTGCTGAATACTGTAGATACCTTCTAAAAATTCTCATGCACCATTGTCACATTTCAAAATCAAAAACTTTACAATAAAAATCTATCAATTCCATAATAAAAAGGCAGAAGAAACCATTATTATTGTTATTGTTATTATTATTTTGTTGTCATAACCTGCAATTTCTTTTCATGACCTGCTTTTCATTATCCCATTTTATCTAGCAAAATTCAGAATAGACAATGTGAAATCATCCTGTGTACATATTCATTAATAATCAGAAAGAAACACTTTCCAGTGGATGGAAATTATGGAACTTTTTTCCTCCTGGCAGGCAATAGATAGGAAAAACCTAACTGAGCCAAAGCAAAAATGTCAAACTGTTGTTATCAGAATAATAAAAATGTTATGGAAAGATGGTTTTTATTGATTTATGATGAGGAATGGGATTTTTTTGTTGTTGTTGCTTTGTCAATTAGAGTGTCAGGAAAGGATCTCCACTTGTCTTCTTTCTTCTTTCTTCTTTCTTCTTTCTTCTTTCTTCTTTCTTCTTTCTTCTTTCTTCTTTCTTCTTTCTTCTTTCTTCTTTCTTCTTTCTTCTTTCTTCTTTCTTCTTTCTTCTTTCTTCTTCTTCTTCTTCTCCTTCAACTTTTAGCTTTTTCATGTGATGTCCTCCAACACAATTTGGAAAATTCATTGCCTGAAACTCTCTGAATTCATGACTTGAGTTTGGCTTTAATCTACGTGCCAATCAGTTTCCTTGGCCTCAGCACAGAATTTAATTGGATTCACTCTCAGGACAGAACGACCTTTCCACTCCCTGAAAATTCCTCCATCCTTCATACACAGTTTTGCATTCATATATTTTTGTGTCTTTGTTGAAACGAGTTACTCATGTATGTGGCAAATCCAGAATTAGGACTACTCATTGCCAATCCTGCAGATGAACTTTCACCAGGAGTATTTTGTCTCTGTAATCCCTTTTCCCAGTCCATAACACACCTTTTCAGGATTCTTTAAGACCTCCAACTTCAAATGTACATGATCTCATTCTTCCAGCAGATTTAATTCTCTGTGGCATACAAAGCTTCCTACAGCCGTTCAAGTTTCCACATTGATGTGAAGAATTATGTATTTCTCTTTCCAAATTTGAGATTAATTCTGGAGAGCTCTATTTGGTCAATCCCAGCACAAAACTGAAAGGGGAAAAAAAGGACAAGTTATGACCAGGGCTGTGTTTCATACCTTTCAAGCACCAGTTCTAGAAAGGTTTTATGAAACTGGACAACCAGCAATATTGTGTATTTTACAACATATTTTTCAGGAAAACAAAAGCAAATGAGCTCCTCCTTCCTCCAGCCCTTAATTCAGTGCAGTAAATATCTAATTCTTTCAAGATCTCTAGCTAGAAGTACAACTTTTGCATTCCAAGATGTCTGGAATTCCCATTGTTTAAAGGATGGACTTCCAGATAAAGCCACCGCAGGGTGAAGATCGTTGTGTACCTTAGACTACATTCATTCTGGGTTTTTAGCATGAGCATAAAAATAATGATTTGCCTAATTATTCAGTTCTAAGAGTAAAACATCACCATTTCTGCCTGTTTGGCAACATTAGGTGTAATTCTATACCCAACTTCATGGAAAAGTAATTATGTGTGCAATACCTTGACAGAAGTGATAAATTTGGGAGGATTCATTGAGACAATGCATTAGGTTTATACCGAAATGTGATAAGTTTATCAACTTTGTTTGATCCTTAGTTAGTCAGAAAATAATTGCATTTACATATGGATTCATCCAGTAAGTTGGGAATGGTTCAATGTACTTGGCAAGAAAGGAACCTTCTGGCAAAGAAAGATTGCATCTGCATTTGTAGATCTTATGGGGAAAAGTTGTGTCATCAGGACAATGTAATATGACACATTTCAATGTTTCATTAGCACCAATACAAACAGGGCGAAGTTGCTATTTTTCAGTTTAGGCTTTTACACCTCTCTTCTTTAAATTTCTTGTTCTTTTCAAAGAATCCTTTCAAAGAAGTGTTGATTCAAGTCCATTTGTCATGTCTCAAATCCCTTTGTGACTTGGTTTCCAACAGAGAAATGTTAACAATCACACACAGAGGGCTGGCACTCGAGACCTGGCTTCTCACACAGCCCCTGAAACAGATGATACTGAATGTAATTGTTTCTTGTAGATCCTGCAGAAATTAAACACTACATCCCTGGAAGTGCCCAAGGCCAGGCTTTTTGGGGTTTGGAGCACCCTGGGATAGTGGAAGGTGTCCCTGCCCAGGTGCTCCCTGCAGGGGTGTTGGAACAAGATGACCTTTAAGGTGCCTTCCAACCCAAACCATTCCAATATTTTCTTTCCAGAAAAGTACATTATTCACACAGACAACATTAAAATTTAGGGAGTAGGTTAAAATTCAAATTAGGGAAGGTAGGATATAAAAAAGCTTTTTAAGGTAGAAGTCTCCAGTGCTTGTAACAAGGTCCTTTGCCAAGATGTCCCATGTGTGAACCACATGAGCGAGGAAAAACACATGGGACGAGAGGCTGTGTCACATTAATTTTAAGTGTTTTTTTCTGGCCCCTAGTGATATTAAAAAAATAGCTTTAAATACAGTTAATTTAGAGTAATTGTGAAGATAGTTACTGCAAAAACTTAAAACAAGAAAGGTAAAGGAATTTAGCAAATAGGTGACATGATATAATCATTTGAGTGGGAAAGAGAACGAGAAATAATCACAGAGTTACAAGATCATTATACAAAAATGTATGGATATTCTCAAATGTTCCTATGAAAAAGATTTTTAATTCACTTCTCCCTTCCTCCTCCTTCTTCCCATACAACTTTACAATGATTTTTCTGGAGATCCCCAGGAGTGACAATCCCACAGTCTCTCAGGGAAATCCATTGCAGCACTTAAGCACTTTGATTGAGGAAAGAAAACACTTGTAGCAGGTAATTTGTTTGATTATGTGATCCAACAGGTGAGCTTATCTGTTCTTAAAAAATCCTTCTCTTATATAGACTAACAGCAGCATAGGTCCCAAAAAAAAGCCATTTTAGTGAGATTTACTGACTTAATCTAATTTTAGGATCAAGGTCACAGTATTTAATTGCTTGCCTCTTGATGTTTTACACTGGGTGTGCATGTAGTGGACACCAGACACAACATAGCCAAGGAAGAAAAAGCTGAATATTAGGATAAGCAGGTTGGAGCTAAATGATCCTAAGGTCCCCTCCAACCCAGGCCATTCTATGACTCTGTGTTCAAAATTAATACTAATTAATAGAACCTAACTAGGTAATACCACAGGGCTTCCGCCAATTACATTGACAATCCAGTGCTGGAGCTCAGCCCATGAGCTGCTGGATGATTTTTCACCTTTATTTGAGTAGTATGAACCAAGTGCTGGCCATTTCCCCGCTCGTCCAGCATGCACAAGACCTTGATGACTATAAATTCTTGCTTCCCACCCACACAGAAATCCCTCTCTGATTTCAGATGGGTCTGCAGGGAGAGTCATCATTTGTGCTCAGTGTCAACAAATGGATCTTTTCATCTCTCCTTCAGCTGTGATTTCTCCTCCCAAAAGCAAAGTCCTCCCCCAAACAGTCCCTGATTATCTCCATGCCCTTCCCAGGAGGTGAGTGGGTTGATGGCTTCCCCTCTGCTTCCGTTTCTCCTTGCTGTGTTTTGCCTTGCAGGACCCTCAGCTGCTTTTCCCATCTTTCAAAGGCCCACCAAGAAATCTCCTTTGTGCCTTCTCCTCACACTGCCAGAAAACTGGGATTTTGTCCTGCCCTCCTTCCCTCAGGGCTCATGGGATGGAAAAGAGGAAGGCTCATGGAAACATCTGGCAAAGATCTGCCCACCTTACTGCTGCTCAAAACAGCATTGACTCAAGGGTGCATAAAGGGTATTCAAAGCAGCAACTTATTTCATTCAAGTAGACTAATTTATATTTCCTATAATTAAAAAATAAGTAAATAAAGAAAGGGCAATAGTTCAGTTTTACCCAGATTAAAGGGAAATTAAATGGTATTTTTTGCTGTGATTTCAGTCTTTTACACTTTCAGAATCTCAAGAATTGAATGTCAGATCACCTCCTAAGGAACTACTACTACTACTACTACTACTACTACTACTACTACTCCACGCAAACAAACAAACAAACAAAACTACAAAAACCCAAATCCCAAAAAAGGTACATCGCACAAAAAATGGCACACGTACACTACAAAATGAGGCTGGAATCCAAATCCTATTCTTTGCTATTTTTCAGACACAGATTTATATTTTGCCTTCTCTCCAATGTGTTTTTCGGTGAATTGAGTCTTTATTCTAGAAGTTTTGAACTAATCTCAACATGCTGAATAGGCCATCCTTACAAAAGTGTATCCATCTGGCATCAATACATCAGCATTTCAAGTGATCTTATAGGACTGGACTCAGTGTTCCTATAAATTAAAATGGCTAGGATTTCCTTCAGCCCTTCCCTCTGCCTGCTCAGTGTCTCAGATTGTTGCTTTATTCAATACTCCTAAATAGCCACAATGCAGATGCTGGAACTCGTAGATATATTATGGGATACTGTGGAGAACATGAGTCCAGACAAGAAGGACTGCAGGTCATCCTGCCCTGATTAAGAGATCATAAACATCCCCAGCTGGGATGCACTGAGGACACATAAACTTTCTCCTAAATGAGACGATTTTTGATGTAAATGAACACAGTGAATCTGTTCTAGAACAATTGAGGTAATTTCTGCACAGAAAATACCCAAGGGATACCCTCTCCTTCCAGCAGAGCACCTATCAAGGAAAACTCAACCTAATTTCCCTTTTCAAAGTTTACTATTATCTCTAAAATGGATTTTAAAGTTCATGCAAGATCATTGAAGAGCAGACACAGTTCCTGACATTTACAGTGAAGGATGCTTCAGGACAGAGAAGGGATCGTTATGTCTCTTTTTTCAGTACATGACAAAAAATAGGAAAAAAACCCCTTTAAAAAAAAAAGACACTCTTGGTTATGCAAGACTCTGATTCTGGGCCAGTTTTGCATCATAATCTGTATTATTTCAAAATATTTTGCTGGAAATTCTGCTGGAATATTACTAAACAAATGGCTGAACTGTTGGACTACAACTTCCCTGCTTCTGAGTACAACCTTCTCCATCATATCAGGGACTAGATTTCATCAGAATATTCACCAGTATTTTTATGAAAACTCTGAAAGGAAAAAGGGTATAACTGTAAACAGAAAAAAATACAAACCCAAACCAAACAGGTTTAAGTTTAGGGATTCTGTATTGTGTAGACAGTTCAATGAAATTTTCCACAAAGGCTTTTCAAATCCAAAGTGCTTTTTCTTTCTGAATTCTGAAGCTCAATATACAATAACTTGTCAGTGAAACAAAAACAGACTCAAGGTTCAGTTCTGCAAAATTTTCTCTCCTGTGAGATCATCAGACACTGCTGGAGCAGAGAGCAGCATGTTAATCTGGAATGACAGGAAATTTCAAGTGTTTGCCATATAAAACCCAGTAAGGCAATTTTAATGAGATAACTCATGGTGCTGGGACCACTTCAAAGTACAGTCTTGGTGAATAAAAATCCTTATCTAACTCTGAACACAAATGCACACAGGACACAGCATTGTTCTAACACTGGTGTCCACAGACTTCAGTGAGAAAAAGATTTGGACTCTGTTCAAGACAGGATTTATATAGGGTCCTTTGACCTATTATAAATCTGTCTATAGTTGAAAAAATATAAATTATATGATGTACTGTTACTTTTTAAACAGCCCCTCTTTAACACTGAAAATAAAACATTTTTATTCTGTATATTCAAAATCAGAAAACTGCCATTTACCATCAGCCATGCAAATGCTATTTGGCCATCAGAAGGGTCAGCATCATCAAAAGCAGTGTTTTCTTCTGAGGAACCTTTGTCTTCCTTTTCAAATTGCACATTTTTACCTGATTGCTTCCTCGTGAACAACCGCAGTCACATTGGTTGCAAACAGCACAAATATCTCAGGAGTGAATCACAATTCAGAGGAAAAAAAGCAAACAAACATACAACTGAAAACAAACTTGTTTCTTGCCTTGTTTTTTCACTCTCAGAAGATGGAAGCATTGTGACACAAACAGATACCATTGGTTTCTTCAGGTGCACAGAGCCTAGTGGTAATTTAATCTAAACCATATTTACTGCACAAAGGGCCTAAACTGAGGGCAGCATAGGGGATAAGAATTATCATGCCCACTTCAGGTCAAATTTAGCTCCTCAAAACATTATCGTCTGATGACACTCTCACATCCTCAATGCACAAATTTGCTTTAAGGTGATTCACGCAGCCCAAAAAAGCACTGCCACAGGGTGCCCAGAAAGGCTGTGGCTGCTCCTGGATCCGTGGAAGTGTCCAAGGCCAGGCTGGACAGGGTTTGGAGAAACCTGGGACAGTGGAAGGTGTCCCTGCCTGTGGCAGAAGGTGGCACTGGATGAGCTTTAAGTCCCTTCCAAGCCAGGCCATTCCATGAGCCAATGAACACATGGATACTGGATCGCCTAAAAAACTGTTCATACATAAGTGCCCCCCACAGCCACTGTGGATACAGCAAACTTTGACTCTTCCTTCAAGAAACACCCATGCACGAGCAGCACACATTCACATTTCCAACACAGCTGCTCCAGACAGTACTGCTGTAACATAGAAGATGATCTTGGCTGTGCAGGAGGATTTTTCTTCTGTGCATAAGGACTGTATGTGCCTGAGTCTAAATATGCACGTAATACTCCTGATAAAGTCAGCATGCTGGGCTCCCTCCCAAATGAGTTGTTTAAAACACACAGTATTGATGGATTGAGGATGCATGAACTGGGAACTATTTGGACTCCAACACATCTAATCATTTTTTGCTTGTAACAACATGTCTAAAGCAAAACTCTTTTGACATCACCGAGTGTGCATTCTAGAATGTGGCCGTGCAACAAAATCTGATAACAAAGATGAAGACAGACCTGCAACAAAAAAAAAAAAAAAA
>VXBR01005284.1:0-23464 GCA_013400215.1 Cisticola juncidis | reverse complement strand
AAAAAAAAAAAAGTTACTGCTGTTTCTGCTGGGAAATTGAAAAAATGTGTTCCAGAGAAAGGCATTCTGGCTGATGAGCCGGTGCACACTTCCAGTCCAAGAACAGTACTGAAACTGGAGCTAAAGCACAATAAAGATTTTATAAGAAAGCAAACCCGCATGATTGTTGACGTGGACTTTGCAAAACATTAGAAAAAACAAACTTGCCATGCAAAGTTGTGCTGCTTCTTAAATCTCTTGCAAGCAAGAGTTGCAGGAGATTTGTTGATTGATGTCTATTCAGACTCTATGTTTTAGCCCTTTTCCTACGTGCTTAAATAATACCTGCTCTACAAGTTACAACACATAATCTGAATATCCAACTATATTTACATTTCTTTGTGAGCCAAAAGCATAAATACTTGAAATAAAGTACCTTTGCAGTGATGCCTACCTAAAGCCCCAAACTCTCTGGGCTCATTTCTGATCCTAGTATCAATCAATTGATTTTTAATCAATTAATTTTACTTATGGAATATTTTTATAGTGATAGTGATAATGTGAAGAACCTCAGGTGAACTTTTCAGTCTCAGGAGGAAGACAAAAGGCTGTACTTCTAAATTAAGTTGTGCTTGTAAAATAGCCAAATCGGACCTAACACTGGGTTACAGGGACTGCAGGAACATTAGAAGGGGAAAAAAATCCACAATGTCTCCTTTTTTTTTTGTTAGTGGAAAAAAAGGTATCTTTCCAAAAAGAAACATTTTATCTAAAAGTCACTTGTCAAATTATGTACCTTTCCTGACATTATCTTTTACCCTGTTTTCAAGTTCTTTTTCACAGAGGTTCTCTCAATTCCTTCATTCCTTAGTCCGTACAGATATTTTGCTCTATTTTCATGGAATCACATAATATGCTGAGTTGGAAGGGGCCCATCAGGGTCATCCAGTCCAGCTCCTGGCCTTGCACAGAACACCCCAAGAGTCACACCCTGTGCCTGAGAGCGTTGTCCAAACATTTTCTTGTCAGGCTGGTGCTGTGCCCATTCCCAGGGGAATCTGTTCAGTGCCTGACCTCCCTCTGGGGTAAGAACTTTTTCCTGATACCAGCCTAAACCTCCCCTGGCACAGCTCTATCCTTCCCTCAGGTTCTGTCACTGTCCCAGAGAGCAGGGATCAGTGCCTGCCCCTCCACTGCCCCTCCTGAGGATGCTGAGGACCACAATGTCTCCTCCAGGCTGAAGAGGGCAGGTGACCTCAGCTGCTCCTCACAACACCTCTCCAGAGCTTGCACATATTTCCTTGCCCTGCTCTAAAACACCAATTTACCGTGGCAGTCATGCTTTCTTTTGAAGGAGTCCCTGTTCCCTTACTGACCTTCCTGCACCAGTCTGGCAGCCTTGCAGCCATAAGTGGGCTGCAGCAATGCTCAGTATGTGTCACAATGTCATGGAATGGCTTGGTTTGGGAAGGACCTTAAAGATCATCCAGTGCCATCTGCAGGGACACCTTCCACTGTCCCACGCTGCTCCAAGCCCTGACCTTGGGCATTGCCAGGGATCCAGGGGCAGCCACAGCTGCTCTGGGCACCCTGTGCCAGAGCTCACCACCCTCACAGGCTAGAATTTCCTCCTGATATTCAATCTAAACCTGCTGGCCACAGTCCTGCACAGCTTGAAACCTTCCTTGAGTGATTATACTGGAAAGTCAAACTTGGCTAAACTGTTCCTCCTGCCTCCTTGCTTCAGCTCCTATTAAATTGACTTTGTTTTCAACATGTTTGGCTGCAGCCAGGCCTCATCCCATTACTGGTCATGACCTGGTACAGAGCTGACAGGGCACATGGAGCTGAACATCTGCCTGGAGACTAAAGGAGGTGCTAATCCAGCTCTCCATCCCTATGCTGTGTGCTCTCTCCCCGTTTGTACAGTGTGTACACAAAGCACCACTGGCCTCAGGTGGGGCTTGTGCTCCACAGCTGCATTTTCCCTGGCCTCATGTTTTTCCAGAACGTGTTCCATATGCTTTAGCAATGAGGTTATCCCAGCTGCCCTCTCCTGGTGTGTCAGGGGCGGGCATTACAGACACAGTATGGAGAGAAACATCCCCAGCAGGGCAAGATGAACAGCTGGGAAAAAAGGGGGAAAAAAATCAAAACATCTACAATGAAACTGATATCAGCTAGCACTGAAATTTTAACTCCGAGCATCCTTCTAGCTGGGGAAAAAAGTTGAACAAATAGGCTCAAATAAATTGCAAAGATGAGGATTTAAGTGGCTTATGCTTCTCAAACAAGAAAGCAAAGTCAAAGTTTGGAAGGTGGGTGAAATAAGTAGCATTTTGTTAAACATCTGCAGTGCCAAAGTCAGGTTATTGGCCTAAGATCCAGAAGAAATAAGATTGTGTGGTTATCTTTACAGAAATTGCAAACCCAATCAATTAAAAATATAACTTAGATAATAAGGCACCCTAGCTGTGCAAATAAAATAGTCAGGGGTCAGTACCATACAGGATCATTCCATCATTTTAATATAAAAGTCACATTGAAGGCACACATGAAGTCTTATTTGCCAGAAAATGTTCTGGGGGAAGAAGAGGGGAAAGAATACTCCAATCTCATTTAATTTTAGTTTTTAATGTCTGACTAAATGATACCGTGACAAGTGTTTTATAGAACAAAAAAAATGCTTTCCTTAATTAAAGTAAAACAGGGTTCTGAGAAGAGAACAGTGGAACCACACTCCAGATTTTCTCAACACCAAACAAAATTTTTCTCAAAAACTGGAAAAGGTCTCTTGTATTCCCCACAGTAACTTAGCTCAGGGTAAGGAATTCCTCATACTTTAAAGACCACTAAGACTTTTATTAAACAACAGTCAAGACTCTCTATTTTAAATAGAACCCAAAGGCATACCCCTCAAAGTAAACAAAATAACTAGATAAGGTGCTGACATTTGACGAGTTAGCAGTGGTGCATCCGATTTCAATTCTGAATTGTGTTACAGCTCTATCTGGTGATATCATGCTGTAAGACGGGGAAGGCTTTGGGAGCCACCTTGCTACCTGTGGTGATCAAGAACACACAAAATGGACTTTTCTGACCCAAGTGTCAGCATAGGAGTAGAGGAATTGTCCACAGAAATACGAGCTCTGAACTATTGCAGGAAGAAGGGATGAACATTTCAGGATCCAGCTGTGGATCCAGAGGGTTTCACAAATTCCCCTGCCCAAGTTCAGGCTCTGATCTCATCCCTGTCCCTATGGCAGTGAGAAAGAGTTGCTCACCACATCCATCTCCTGTGAGGAGGAAACCTGAGCAAGCAAGCTGGGAGGAAGCTGTAGGACACAGTGGCCAGGCTCCTGGAGCTTCAGCCCAAGGGAACAAGTCACAGGGTGGGAAATGAGTCATGCCATTGATTTCTTGAAAGGAAAAGAAGAATCGTGGGGGAAGGCAGAGAAAACATTTAGACAGCTTTTTTCCCTTCGCCAAAAATAAAATCCTAGATGGAAAGTAGTGTTTATAGGGAAACAAAAGAGTCACAAGATTTGGGTAAGCCTTAGAAATACTGGAGAAACTATCTTAGCACTGGAAAGTCCACTGATAGGAGTTCTCCTACAGAGGCCCCAAGGCAGTTCATCTTCAATTTGTCCAACTGGGAAAATTGGCTTTTATTACTGTTAGCAAACACCCAATAGTCCCGTACTTCACATCACTAAGGATTATTGCACTACTTTGCTAGCTAGGTTTGACTATCAGAAAACTATCAGAATACTTGAAAAGGCTAATGAATTTTTAAAATATTTAAAATATTTCCCATTATCTCGTGTTTTGTCTGGGGCAGAGTCAGTTTACTTCTCAGCTGCTGGTGTGGGGCTGTGTTTTGGATTGGTGCTGAAGTACTGAATTTGTTGTTTTGCTCTCCTTGAGTGGCAGCTTTTGCTTTGCCTGCTAAGCTCTTCCCTCCCTGAGCTATCCTTATGTGGGGATAACAGAGCCAGGGATTTGCTGGGGTTCAAAGGGACCTCTGGAGTCCTTCTTTCTGGCTCTCCTGTTCAAGCAGAGTCACCTGGAGCAGGCTGCCCATGACCACATCCAGACAGCTTTTTATTATCTCCTAGGTGAGAGACTCCACAACATCCTTCAACAACCTGTGCCAGTGCTGGGTCAACCTCACAATAAAAATGTGTTTTCTGATATTCTCCCTGCATAGAACCCAAGAGATAATTGCTGTCTGTTTGGACTCTGTTAGAAATACATGAGCCACACTAGAGACATATCTATTTAAGAGCCATGTGGTGGAGGATTATTAATATTAACCTTGTGACAGGTTCAGGTCTGGTTTAAAGAAAAAATTTGGGTGTTTTAAATTGAGTTTTCAGTGATCATAGCTGTCCCTCTGTGCCTTGAAAAAACCACACAGTATTAATTTAGAAAGAAAATCTTTACTGTGAGTGTGGTAATGCCCTGACACAAGTTGCCCAGATCCTGACACAGGATCCCAGATTGTGGATCCCTGGAATTGTCCAAGGCCAGATTAGATGGGGCTTGGAGCAACCTGGGAGCGTGGAAGGTGTCCCTGCCCATGACAGGGGAGTAGAATAAATTTCTAAGGTTGCTTCCAACCCAAACTACTCTGGCATTCTTTTCTGTGATTCCTACAACAGGAAGGACATTAGTCCCAGAAACTACAGACTTCAGCATGGTTTTGCTCAAATGAGGATTGAGAGAGGAGGTTATCAGAAGAGTAAGCCCTAGAAGGCATCAGAGCAGCCCTGAAACATCAGTCTGACATACATAAATTCATTTTCTACTGAAAATAAACGATGTTGCTTCAATTAACTTCCAAATGGAAAGTTGGAAGTTGGGGAGTTTCAACAAATGTCAAAATATTCCATGGTAAGGGAAAAGGAAAATTAAAATAAAGACAGACCAAACAATGTAAGACCAATTTGATCACTTGACACCATCAGAGATTAAACCATTCCAAAAGTGAGATTTGCACAAGACTTACATGCAGTTTCGCCTTATAAACCTACTGCAATGACTCTAAAAAACTGCTCAAGTCTTATTTGATGCTAAACCTGGTGACAAACGGAATAACAGTTTTCCAGTCAGGCTACAGGTTTAATACCCTAATAATTCATAGCAGAGCCAGGTACAGAAACATCATTCCAGTCACAGGATTAGAGTCTGACTTAAATAACATGAAGTCACTGTCTCTGGAGTAGTCACAGTGGATGACTGAGCTCTGAAACACATTTGACATTTAGGCCTGATTTTACAGTCTTGTTCTTACAAAAATAACCTGTCCTCAGGTGAATTTTCCTATTTTATGTATGTTTGACCTTTACTTGCAGCTGAAGTTTACATGTTTATGAAGTTTCTATGTTTACATGTGTGTGCTGCCACAAGACAATAAAGCCTTGAAAAAACCCTACAGCACAAATCAAGTCATTACACACACTAAATAAAAGCTCCCAAGATAGAATAGAATCAGTTCATCGTCTATTTTAACCTAAAGGAGTTATGATTCCCCTCACATTTTTCCACTGAATATCCAGAGGAACCACACTTCCCATAGAAATCAGCCTGCTAAGCCTGATTGCAGTCCCAGTTTCCACATCATCCCAGGCACACCTCCTTGTGCTCCAGCAAGAGAACTTCTGTTCTCTGCAGGACAGGGATGGTTCACCTCTCAACCTCTTGTCAGAATATTTCCCCTCCAGAATGCTGCAGTAAAATCTGATCGATACACACAGCAACTCCCCCACTGTCCTCTTTCAGAGCAACAAATTCAGCCTCCTTCCATCCTGAGACTTTGATCTTGAATTGATTTCCTACCCTCTTGGCATCTCTCAGCTCCTTTTGAACACCCCTTTTGTTGGTTTAGGCAGATGTGCAGCTTCCCAGTGCCTGGGGCTGGGATCAGGGTACAAAACTATCACTTAACACCAATCTCCAGCTGGACACACTGAGTTGCCTACCCCCAAGCTATCAACCAGCTCATTTTTCTATTCCCAACTGTGCCAAAATATTTTTCTTTTGCTTGAGTTCTCCTTTTCTACCACTGCTTTCCTTCATAATTTGGAAACCAATGGTAGAGGGTGCCATGACTGCCTGAGCCCCATCACTTGGGGATTAGGCGAGCCAGGCCCACTGCAGAACTCAGGTTCTTTTTCAGGGTCGGTTTGCTCAATGAAGTCACTTTTCTGGATTAAGAACTCTGTGAGGTGGATGCTCATTCACTAATACCCGAACTGAGACAACCAGGTCTGCCTTGTTCAGCTGTGATAAAATCATGCAAGATTTAAATCCTTGTGTCTGTGGGGTAGGGCTCACCCCCTTTGGAAAATCACTGCTCCTCCTGAGTGCTATAAATCACAAGAAAGTGACATATCAGGGGCCTAATCCTGAATATTAATAATGTAAATATAAAAGAAGAGCAATGCTGTTCTCAGCTGTTACGTAAGGAGGAAAGAAGAAAGTACAATGCACCTTCTGTTCCAGGCAACCCCTTCATAAACGTAATATTTTAATTATATGACTATTTAGGCTATCTGAATTTTCATTACTGACAGGATTCTGCTCTTCAGATCTTCGGAGCGCTGTCATTATCTGTATTTTCACTGAAGTGTTTGGAAAATGCAATGCTGCCATCTAGCGTCCAGGGCAAATGATGAAAACTTTTCGCCAAAAGTCCCTGGTTAGTTTTACAGGATTTTTGGTGACCACAGGTTATCACGAGGATTTCACTGGCCTGGAAGCTGCCTACCTTTCCCGGAAACAGCGGGAGAAATACACATACCCACACACTGCACATATATATATATATATATATGTATGTATGTGTGTATGTGTGTATGTATATATGTATGTATGTATACTATAATGTGTGAGTAAAATATATATGCTGTACAAGACATCTGGATTTACAGTTCCATTTCATTTTGCCCCAGTTCAGATGTATATAATGTACCATTTATGGCTAAACAACCTGTCTAGACTCCTCGGAGGAGAAAAATAAGCATCGTTTCAGATGTCTGCATTAGGGTGAGATGAATCATGACCTAGAGGTTTCTCCAAGTTGTAAAGGAATCCTGGACAACCATCTTCAGCATGGAATTCTGCAGTGTTGATGTCTAGATGGGAGTGAATTAATCCTGGGGTTTAGATTATTAAATCCAAGGAGACTGTGAGCTCAGCATGTCCGATGCTTGTTTAACCCAACTCAGAAACATTCCTTAAGCACCACCTGATTTAAGCTTGAGATCTTCTTTTTGCATAACAGGTTTTTTCCAGAATGGCATCTGGCCTGGATTTGAAAGACTCCAGTCAATGGACAACTCAATTTTTCTGAACAATTTGTTCCAGTGGTTTATGGCCATCCCCAAAATGATGGTAAATAAACACGTTATCAGTTATCAGTTCCCATTTTGCTTTAGATTTTGTCTTTGATTCTGGCAAATATGTGGGATAGTGAAAAGTCGTGTGAAAATGTACAGATTGCATTGCAGTTAAGTACCTAATTAGCATTTCATTAAGTACTTTCTTACAGAGTTATTTTATGGAACTTCTAAGATCCCTGTCATTCACCACCAGCAGGGTCAGGCAGCAGCAGCCCCACTACTTTTTGGGTTTGGTAGTGAAAGGATGGAAAAGGAATTTCTAAATACAATAGTCACTAATTATTCACTTGCTGGGGAAATATTTTTCATTGGGCTTGCTGTGGGATTTTCTTTGGGATGTTTTTCCTTGGTTACAGAGTCCATTACAAACAAAGCTATATTAGCAAACCTAAAAATTCCAAGCCTATTCTAAAAACATACAAAAAGTGCTACAAAATTAAATTGCTATTATCTTCTTGTGATTTAATGTTAGTGGATTTACACAGAACTTGTAAACTGATAAAAATCAATATTTTTTTGTGGATGTTGAAAAACATGGAGCTTCATTTCTAATTAGAACCTGTACCCCAAACTAGCACTGTAACCGCTTGCAAGCTTCTTCTGGAGATTTATGGCTGATGTGATCTAAACTTATTAAACACCTTACATTTTAGGAAAAAACACTTTGTTTCCCCTAGTTATAATTAGTTTTGTGTGACCTCAGATCTTGGTCACCCACTTACCTCTTTGTGGCTGACTTGAAAATATTTATTGAGATGCACTAACATGAGAAATACATGTCAAATTCTTTCAAAATGTTTAAAAACCAATGTTCAGCAACCTGATGTTCCTCCAGCCTTAGAACTGTCTATTCAAGGCACATGGTGACATTTACAGTTTCTGTTGAAGTAGTCTTTTAAATGATGAATTCAAGTCATAAATTCATGTCTGCAGTCCATGGCAGACTTTAAAACTGCCACTCAATTAGAATCCCCTGCAGGGGAGCAGGAAGAAATACTCTGTTGGTATTTTTATCAAAGAAAACAAAACATATAGAAATCCTTTTCTCCTTCTTGCCCCCAAACCCTAATACTTATATAATTTTGATGGAACAGTGGAAATATGATTCATTCTAGGTATAAATCCATAAAGAAGACTGGATATTGTTTGGGATGAGTTACTGTGTACAAATTATTTCAGCATCTGTACAATTTTATCATGATTAGCACACATTCAGAGGTCTATCAGAAGTTGAAATGAGGTTGAACTGCCACAGAAGACACCTCAGGCCCCAGAATGTAACACTCAGATATTTATTCCCTTGTGGGAGATACCAACAAATTAAATAGGGAGAGAAAATGAGTGTGAGGGAGAAGAAAGTAAAAGCAGGTGATTAAAACTGAAACATGCAATATTGACAGAAATTGTCACAGTTACCAGGCTGTGAATGTCATCACTCATTTCAGCCTTTCTGGATACTTTCCAGCAAGTACAGAGGAGATCCCCTGCTTTGCTTTTTGGCAGTGACCTTTTCATATGGGGGGGGGCCTGGCTCCCTGATTTATGTGAGGAAGACAGAAACATGGACGAGACTTTATCCATAAGGCACTCCAGAAGTCCCCCACGCTTTCTGGGAACGGGCAGTCACACATCCCTGTTGTAGATGATCAATCTATTTATATGGAAGATTAATTTATTTTTATATAAAGTTAAAAATAAACCCCGACTCCAGTAATAAGGAAGAAAGCAGAGAGAGGGGAGAAGAGAATTTTCTGTTTGCTTGCTGTTAATACAAGCTCATATTAACAGGCCAAGCAAGGTGAAATAATGAGCAGCCTCAGGTAGTGTGAGCCATTTGGGAAAGTCACAGACAGCTTTTTAGTTTCTTTTTAGGCTCTAGTTTCACCTTCACAGAAACCATGATGCATGCAGGGGTGGCTTTACACTCCTTTTAAAACACTTTAATTAATCTTCCCCAGCATAATGCACAGTCGATTTAGGCCCACTGCAATTCATCATCAATTGCTCTTTCTAACAAAACCATGTTCAGAGGACCACAAAGGAACTCTAAAATCTTCAGAAAAACAGAAATGGCTGAATACAACATAGGTTTTCATTTAAAGTGTTGCCCTTTAAACACTCGGAGAAAAACATGGAGAAATTTGGAGCAATGTTTCCAGCTAGATCTGTTCTAGAGTCAAAAGAAGTACAGTATTTTAAAATGATTAAGAGGTGAAGAAAAAAGTTGATGGAACTTGGTGAATAGCTAATTATATCTTTTAAGAGAATCACACACACACAAAAAAAAAGAATTTGTCAGCGTAGGTAGTTTGTAACTTGTAGGTACTTTGTAACTAGACACAAGTTCATTTGGAATATGTTTATTTGCTTAAAATTAAACATTGGCTTAGTGTTTCATTAGTGGAAGTCTTAACACTTATTTCTCTCCATTCTAAGCCTATCTAAAGTGATTAAAGGGACAATGCTTTTCTCAGAACGCTGCTCCCTGATGAGGCACTCACTTTACCAAAGTGCATCTTAAATCCTTTTCTGTGGTGTAATATAGTTTTATATAATCCCATAGATATGGATTCTATAAGTTAGCACTGGATGTTGCTTGAAGATGAGAATTCTATATACTGATTCCAAATCGATTAGAAATAAAAAATCACATAGACACAACCCCCCTATCTATGTTACACTACCACTGTATGGGATTTATGCAGGAATATTTTCAGATACCTTTTGTTTTAGACATCCACCACAAGATGTATATCCATTAAAATATATTTAGGAAGGTTTTTATTCTTAATCAACAAATAAGGTCAAAAAGCAGGACTTAGATAAGGAGCTTTTGAAGACCTTTATAGACATTTTGTGTACATGAAAGCTCCAGCTTGAACTTTGCCTGCAGGCCACTTGCTGCTAATGAAATGAGAATGTTCCACCTCACTTGTTTGAGTCAATGCAGAATCTGAACAACCACAAGAGAGCAATAGCAAGTGGGAAGAAGGCATTGCACGTAGCTCTCAAACATGCCAAAGAGCCTGGAGTCCTGCCTGCAGATTGCTTACTGTTATTGATAGGGATATGGCTAATTTAAGGTAAAGTGTTCCAAAGTAAAATTCCATTACTGAAAATTCACAGGCTCTTATAGACTTTGAATGACTGCCAACAATCTGCAGAAATTGTCATGAGGTGCAGTAGCTTCCAATGAAAACCTAATCTTTCTTTTACTTAAAGGATATTCTCATATTTCTGACTCCCTCTCTGCTTTCTATCTGTCTTGATTAATTAATGTAGCTCAGCTCTGAGGTTATTTGATTCCCAAACTGAGACATGCATTTAAATACCTTGCTGAGCTGCAGCCCAGGTTTCAACATGTTTGCTCATAGAGGAATGCTAAATTAGTATGAATTGTTAACAGGACAGGAAATGTTCATGTATCAAGTGTTCTATATATAGCACAGTAAACAGGAAACAGTAATAGTAATAAAAAAACCCAAACCTCACAAAAACCCCAAACCCAGCTGTGGTGGCAAATGAGCTTACACATAGCTTGAGATCCCCCAGAGCATGGAAATATGGAGTGGTGAACCATAAACTGCAATCAACACACTGTCATTGCAGCCATTCCACAGATATCTTTGACTTGCCTTCTCACAAATACGATTTATTCCTGAGTTCTGACACAGGAATTAATAAATAACTTACTTACATAGACAAAAAGGAAACACGGTAATAGGCAGTGAAATCAGTGAAGCACCACGGAAATGCTGAGACTTTTTTTTGGCTCAAAAGGCCAAACTACAAACAAACAAACAGACAGACAAACAAACAAACACCCCCTCATTCTGATGCTGACTAGAATGAAAGGTACTTTGAAAATTCTCATTACTTACTTTTCAGCCACACAATGCTTTTGGGATTAAATCTGTAAGTACTGACCGACCTAAATCTGCTCCTGAGTCAGACCTCTTGAAGGACAAGTGTGTTTATTCTTAAAATTAGAGTCTTCATTCTACATTTTAGGACTTAATTAAGTGGCTTTTTTAAGATATATGATGATGGGAAGACGCATATAAATCAAAATATCAGCTGGGTCAGCATATCAAAAATTGTTGCATACCTTAAAACTACTTGAGACCCCAAGTCTGAAAATGTGGGCTATTATAGTAATAAAACACTATATTAGTATTTTAACTAGAATTTGCCAGTTTGGCAGGAAATGCTTTGGTTTGTTTAAATAAACATATTTATAATGGAGCAATTACAACTACAAAAAAAAAAAAAAAAAACCCTCCAAAAATCATAAATCAGAAACTGTTCTCTTGCACAAAGGCAAGCCACATATACCTTAAGTATGGCTTTAGCTACCAATGTCCAAGAATTTTCATTGGCATAGGCTAGAAAATACAAAATACTGTTTTTTTCTTGTACAGTACATGCCATGAATTTTACAGCTTATTCATAAAAATGCAGATACCCTTCTTAATAACAGAAAAAACATGAGGAGTGACCCAAAAATCCAGAGACAAAGCAATAAGCAGTTGTGGGATTTATGATCCAAACTCAGTAATTCTGTCTATATTGATCTGTTTTTATCACCAGGTGCCCTATTAAAAGAAGGAAACAGAACAAAATATTTATCTCATTTATCTCATATCTTATTAATAGTGCATATGCACTTTTATTAATGATCTTCCAATTCCTGCTCTCTTAGATATGAATAATTCTGAGATGACTGCAAAACCAGGTTTCCCTGAAAAAAAATCATGAACATTAAATAGCTAATAGCAATTTAGACATGTTTTCTAAAACTTTACAGGATTGAACCATTCCCACATGTCCTGTCCCAGAGTTCCTTGTTACCCACTCATGCCACTCCTGCTGGGCCTAAATAGATTTTTCCAAAGGTAGCACTGATGAAACACTCACAGAAAACAGTTTCTGGTGCAAAATGTCCCAACTTGGTTATCATGCCATCCATCTTTGCTATGTTGTAAATATTTGTAATACTTTATATGCCATAATAATAATAATACACACTGCTACTCCTCCACTAAAACACAGTCAACCCCCAAGGTAAACCCCACAGATGGGCTGAAGTCTGAAATTCAACTGAATGTCTTATCCTGTCCTAGAAATGCAGAACAATTCTTCTGTGTGGTATCTAAAGGATGTTGCCCTGTTAGGGCATGCAGACAGGAGAGCTGCAAAGCACAAGACAACAACCCCTGTCCTGCAGAATCTGTGATTAGGCAAGATCTGAAAGCATTTAAAAAAGAAAAAAAAAACTTGTTGACTTCCCTTTTTTATGTGGCCCCTTTCAGCTATGTACATATGGTTAAAATTTTCCTGAACAGCAATTCTGAAAACCTTTCCTGGTGTGGGCATCCTGTGAATAATGCACAGATCAACCAATTCTCTTTTTCTTTGCCTGTTGCCATGTGGCCTCTCAAAGCTTTTTTAGAAGGGTTGTAGCTCCGTGTTCTTGATCTAGGAGATAAATATGACTTGCAGAAGAGAGGGGAGGTTATTTTCTCACATGCCTTTTATATATCGTGATTTGTTTTGCAGATACCTGTGTTACACCTTTCTGGATGCTCAGGATTTTGAGTTCCTGTCTCAGTATGCTTCTGCTACCCTTGTATTTTCCATAAAAATCATGAGGAAACAGTTTCTGTGTATAATACACATCCTTTTACAAAGGTTCACAGCAATCTCTTCTGAAGTATTTTCAAAAAAAGGCTATATAAAGTATCCAGGCCAGTGTTCTTTGTCACAATACCCAATCTGAAGTCAATTAAGAGTGAATTATTTCGTACTCTATTCAACAAGAAACATGCTTTAAGTGGAATACCTTAGGAGTTTAAGCTATTCTCCTTTGTTTTACAAAGCATAACTGGAAAACTGTCAAAGACATTTTTTTTCCCACAAAATATTTTAAAAATGATGGAAATCAGGGCTTTGCATCAAAGTACTTCCTCAGCCTCAACCTAAAGCCTAATCAGCTGGTATAAAGTATGTTTGTGTTGGCTGAATTCATTATGTATTGAGGAGGCACAAATGTGCATACAAAAGTAGGAAGAGGTGGAAATACCACAGAGTACCAGTGCCTTTGTGGGAAAGTGAGAAGCTGTGAAGTGATATACAAGTTCAAAGACTAATTATGTAATCACTCACTGAAAGGTCAAAGTCAGCAAAGTACAGAGATAAGCCTTAAAATACTCAGTAATAAAAAAAGGGGGCACTAATTTCAGGAAGAAAAAAGCATTCAGGTATTTTCTGACCTTTAAATGTGAGCTTTCCGAGAATACTTATGTGGTTATGTGGGTTTGGATCCAAGAAATAAAGTGGAGAGATCTCCTCTTACCTGGCTGCAGGACTTCCTTCTCCACACGGTGAAGTCACAGCGCCACAGAATTCCAGGCTGGAAGGGACCACAGTGGGTCACTGGTGCCACCTCCCTGCTCAGGCAGGGCCATCCCAGGGCTCAGCAGTGTCCAGATGCTCTGGAATATCCCCAGGGAGGAGACTCCACAGCCTCTCTGGGCTCTGCCCAGGACAGCAGCTCTGCCTCCTGTGAGGGGGAATTGCTGGGATCAGCCCCTGCCTCTTCCTCTGGGGCCATTGCTGGGGTCTGGAACAGAGCCTGGCCCTGCTCTGACCCTCCCTGCACACAGGGACACCCAGGGACACCCAGGGACACCCAGAGACACCCAGGGACAGACAGGGACACCCAGGGACACCCAGGGACACCCAGGGCAGAGGGCCCCTCTCACCTGGGTCTGCTCTCCAGGCTGAGCAGCCCCAGCTCCCTCAGCCCTTCCTGGGAGTCGCTCCAGGCCTCACAAGCCTCACAGGCCTCAGCTCTGCAGCCTCCAGGCCCCGCTTCAGGAATTCCCTGTCCCTGCTTTGCTGAGGATCCAGGGCTGGACACTCCATAGGAGCCTCCCAGGGCTGGGCAGAGCACCTGAGAGTCCCATTGTCCTCCTTGTCCCCAGGGCACTGCTGGCTCAGGGACAGCTCATTGTCCCCAGGTGCTTCTCCACAGAGCTGCTCCCACAGCCTGTGGTGGTGCCTGGGGGTTGTTGTTGCCCAGGTGCAGGACTCCACATTTGTCTTTGTTGAACTTGAGACAGTTCCTCTCTGCACACCTCTCCAGCCTGCCCAGGTCTCTCTGAAGGGCTGCTCAGCCCTCAGGGGTATCAGCCACTGCTGCCAGATCTGTGCCCTCGGTGAATTTGTGAGGAGACTTCGCCCCTTCAGCCAACCGGCCCAGAACCCAACCCTGGGGACACCACCAGTGACAGGCGTGCAGGTAGGCCCGGTGCTTTGTGTTTAGAGCTGGGTTTATCACAGTTAAATTGTGCTTGGGCTTCAGTGTATTGTTTGGTCTGGGACTGTGTGGCTGCCTCTCAGCCTTGGTGCAGGTGTCAGGCCCTGTGGACTCGCTCACCACCTCATTTCGCTCAGGGCAGACAGGGCCTGTTTACATCCCACAGAATGGGCCTCCACAGCTGGAAACAGCATGAAGGTGTCACCCCTCCTGTCATCCTCACTGAGCTACGAGCAGCAGGCAGGAGCAGTCACATTGCTATTGTGTTTAAGATACAAATTTCATTGTTGGCTTTCCCCTCGCTGAGCACAGCCTTGCTTGGTTTGGTACAGTCAGGGTATAAGGCCAGGCAGGAACAGATATCTGTGGACTCTGCAGATTGTGGAATGAGAACTGGGGCTTTGTGTGGGGGAGAAAATCCTGCCTGTTTTGACATATGACAGTGTTTGTAACAGTAAGGAGCAATGTTTGATCTTCCTGAGGAATGATAGCCTCTTTTCCCCTTGTCTTCCTGACTGATGCGTGGAAAAAGAACAGAGAAGGCAAAAAAATTCTGTCTTTAATACAGGCACACTCTTATACAAATGGAAATGACTGCATTAGTTGATCTGCATTCAGTGCAGTGAAATTTCAGTACTTGGGCATGTGAGATAGGAAGATGTCACAGGCACAGGACAGATATTCTCATTTATGGAAACCCATGGCTGACAAATCTTGACAACACTGGTTGAATTTCCTCCTAGGGCTGGTACCAGAGTTTGGAATTTATGTGTTGCTTATATTACTATATTATTACTTGTTTTCCAGACCACTGTACATGCTGGCCAGCTTGAAACTGAAACACAGCCCCTGCCTTGGCAAGGGCAATGTTATCTGTGAAAATCACTCTGATACTTCACTTATGTGACTTCCTGGGGTTTGTGGGTGTTAGATTTGGATTTCAGTTGCTTAATTCCCCGTTGGGTTTGCATGGCTGAATCTGCAGAAAAGGTTACAGCTTACACAGTGCCCTGTGTGTATTTGCCAGTTCCACAAAACACAAGGTAACTTGATTAAGGGAGGCACTTTTGACTTCCTGATGGTTTTTCAGTCTGACACTCTAGAATTTTTATAAATGTTTTAAAGAGGAAATGTGGATCTTTTTGTCTGTTGTGGACATCATTATGTCAAATGGAAATACAAGAGAAAAGGGGTGGGGTTTTTTATGTTAGATGCCTAATACCATCAAAAGTAAAACAAAGACATTTTTTAAATAGCAACACTAAGGATTGAGCTTTTATTTTCTATAAGACTGCCATTTTATTAGACATTTGGTTTATAATTTTAATGACAAACACCAGTGTCTTTCACTGAATTATACAATAATTTCATCTCACAAAAGGCAATGCAAAAGGCCACTCACACACTCAACAAGCTTTAGCTTGTTTTCAGGATTGTGTGCTGCATCTGGAATTCCTTTCCTATGTATTAAATTATTGCTTCTTAAAAATATTCAATCATGATATCTATTGAAATGCTATTAAACAGGGAGTCTGTTACTCAGTGGGATGAACAAGCTGCCATATGTGGGAAAGGGAACATTAAACTGAGCTCAAATTATTTGAGGCAATCATACAACTCAGCCACCTACATTCTGCAGAAACACAGACACAGCTTTGTAGTGCTGTAAATTTCTAGTGTGAAAAATCTGATCATTGAAAAAGAATTCTGCTGGCCTAAGGATTTGTATATTGTAGGCAAACCCACAATTTCTCTTCTGAAAATCAACACTCCTCTAGTTTTAGTCTTCCTACCTTGGAGGGCAGGAAGAGCCCTTTGCTGAAAAATTATGCAAACATAGGCATATATGGAAATATTTACTACAAAATGAAGGTGGAAATCTTTGATGACTATGACACATGACATGTGAAAATCTTACTATCAGGAGAGGAAGCTTCTTGTTTGCCAGAAAGCAGGGATCCTGCTTGTGCATTTAAGGGAAACTTCCTCACAAAGCCTGATTTCTGTGATTAAAAGAGTATCACAGCCTATGGCTTAGCTTTAAGAGAGCTGAACTACCTAAAGTTTTTATAAGTAGAGCAAGCCCAAACCTTGAGCTATTTATGTCAGTTCAGTCTTGCCAGCCATTACTCCCTGTGATAACTCCATCTGAATTCCTCAAGGAACCTTTTTGTGGCTGCTGTCAACACAAATATCTATAGATTACTTTGCTTTCACCACATTCCAACAATTCTCAGCTTTTCCCATGACCCCATTTCCACTTGCACTTCCAAGATCATGACCTCCACTTTGGAAACAGCATTTGCTCCAAGATACACTCTGCCAACCAATGCACAACCCCCCCAGAAATGAGCTCTGTATTGAGCATGACCAGGAAGAAAGGTTCTGAAATAACAGTCACAGCTCCAAAACTTCCCTTATGGGGAAATGACCTGTGAAAAATCCAAGCTCTGTTCTGTCAGCTTTCTCAACAGCCCATACATTATGCCATGAAGTTATGGGCTGATATCCCTTATGGGACACCCTCGAGTCTGAGCCTGCTACTTTGTGATGATGAACTCAAGAGCAGCTGTCCACATCAGGAGGTATGACAAAAATTGGTGGTGAAAGTTAGACAGTGTCCTTCTCATTTCCTCAAGTAAGATATGCAACAGTATTGCTGGTTTTAATTAAATTAGCCCATGAGGTAATGTTATTTCCCTAAAAAGTGTGATTTATCACCTCCATCACGGCTCTGAGCACTTAAAGAGAAGCTGCTATACCATAAAGCTTTTTATTTTTCACTATTGTAAATTTCCCCTATATTTGCAAAGTCTAGAAACAAATTAATTTTTCCTGATTTCAAAAATTGCAAGTTTTTAAAACACTGTCTGAGCCATTCAAACCCAGAAGGTAACAGGGAGCTGTGTGACAGACCTTTGTTTTCCAGTGTGACTCTCAGAAATTTGCTCTGAGGAGGCCCAAGTACTCCCCAGCTCTAGTTTTGCTCGTTAAAACTGGAGTGGTTCCATTCATGCCAGCTCAACAGAAATCAAAGCCTGGCTTGAAGCCTTGCATCTTCATATTTCAGCTGCTCACAGCAGAAGAGGCCCTTGGAAATTAGTTCTCTCAGCATGTGGTCTGCATGGAGTAATTCTACCTCCAAAGCAATAAAAGACAAGAAAATGGCTGCTTTGAGCTGAAGTCAGTGAGCTGAGCTGGCATTGTAACCAAAGCCATGGACAGGGACAATTTTCAGTATCCCAGTCACTCCAAGCCCTGTCCAACCTGACCTTGGACACTTTCAGGGATCCAGGGGCAGCTGCAGCTTCTCTGGGCACCACCCTGCACCAAGAACTCAACCTCAAAGTAAAAAATTTCCTCCTAATACCTGCTCTGAACCTTAATTGCACATCAATAAGTGATGACCCCGGTGCTAAAGAAGCCCTTGACCTAGAGCAGGAACAGAAAGGAGTGTGAGCATTTTGATCCAAGCCAGCAAAATCAGCTACTATGGCAGGCAGCCTTCATTTTCTCAAAGGACCTTTTTCTAGTTGTGAGATGGACAAAGTGCCATTGGAGCAACAGAAATAACAGTGAAATAATGACCTACTCTCCCTGCAGACCTGGGAGATAGATCTACAGAAAATTCAGGCATAAAGTGATAGAGCACAGAGCTGTTTGCAGCTGTCCCAGCCCTGGTTGGAAGGGTCACATAAATCAGGAGCACTGGATGCCTTCCAACTCACTGCAGAAAGGATGCACAATCTGTCTGAGCAGGCATCTGGCAGCATCACAAATGAGTTTTTACAAGCAGCTTTCTAAACCTTTGTTTTCAGCAATTATTTGGTCTTGTGAGTCGCAGCAAAGTTATTTGCAACCAAAACAGCTCAATCTTCTGAAATGGGAATGGAAGGAACTATCCATGAATTTAGAGAAAAATTTCTGTGGACTTCATGAGCTATCAACACCAGCAGGGGATTAAGATGTTCCATGGGCCAGACATGGAGATTTTTTCCTTCTCCCACAGGTTATTGCTATTAGTGAGGGAGGAAAACCTTCATGCCAGTTCAGTCAATATTTACTTTTAAATTTTACCCCAAAAGTAGTTTTCAAGTAGGACAAACTTTTTGTGTGTCTTGTCACTGGACCTAGAGACCTCAATGACAAGATCTGAGCTCAAGTAGACACTCCCTGCTATTAAAATAATGGCCTCAGTTTAAAAAACCATGAGCATGCCAAAAATTAGCATATTTTGCTTAAATCAGAAAAGAATTTGTCTCTAAACACCCAGAAAATATCTCTTGGGAAAGATTTCCAGTTCTCTGGGGAATTTGTGGACTCCTAAATAGAAGCTGCTGAGTTCAGATTGTCAGGGGTAGTAGCTGGTGACAGACAGAATGCAGGTGGGTGCTTGAGCTGGTGGTCAAATGCTCAATGGGGCACTCTGGAGCTTTGTCTTCTTCCCTCCTGATCTTGTAAGGAGCCCCAGAGAAAAGGGGAATCCAAAAAGTGGCAGAGAGTCCCTTCAGTTTTCCACAGGAAAGGAAAGCCAGTCAGGAGCACACCACAGCAGGGAGGGCACTGAGGACACTCAGTTTTCTCTCCCGGTCCTGATCCCTGTTGAAGAGTCTCAGTTTTAGAATTTTTAATGTTTTCATCCCATTTTCCTGTTTCACTGCCAGTGTTACACCAAGACCATTTCTGGTTGTGATGGTATGAAAATGAAAAGAATCAAATCTCCTTACATACCTCATTTCTAATGGTGCATAGGCTTCACAGAGACCCAAACATGTATTCACTTTTTGATTGTTTATATAACTTTAGACTCAACTTTAAATTTCCTGCCTTTCCAGTATTTTGTACCAGACAAAACTTCAGCTAAAATACCTTGTGTTTTATATATACCTATAGATATAAAAAAATATGTAATGTATAGAATAAAAATACGAAGGTTTCCACAAACTCCTTGGAAGTTTTCATGTTAAAAGGAAAAATTACAAAAATTAGAGCAGATACTTTTAAATTAGCAACAACTGATAGTTGTTCTTAGCCAGATGAATTAACATGGGAAAAATCTAGATGGTGTCAATATAGTGCATCTCCTTTCAACTTTCAACAAGTTTCAACTCCAAACTTCTTAAGAAGTCAGTGAAATACCCTCTGCAGTCAACTGGAATCTCTTTTTGGTATGTTTGTTAACAATGTGCCTATTTCTATAAACGACAAAATTATTCACTGGAAAAGTTTAAAAGACAAAGAAATACCAGATACTATCACCTTTAATATATATAATTATTGAGGCCAGAAGCCTATAAATAAAGCATTGAAATAGAGGGGTGAGCTTCATGAGATGTAATTTTACACATATTTTTATGTGACCTTCAGTGATTTTCAACAGAAGTGCTGCTCTGGGTGCTCAGGCAGACCCAGACTTAAAATGAGGCTGATTTTAGAGTATTGAAGGTGGGCAAATCAAAGGGGAGGCCTCTACAGGCATCACCACTTCTGCTCACATTCTAGACTCACAAAATCTCTGTGACCAGCTGTGACCTCTGGGCACAGGGCTCTGCACCCACCGACATCACCCGGGGATGTTGCGTAAAGGGAGAGAGCTAGGGATGACATAAGTTAGAAACACAGCTTAACAAAGTGGTTCTGCAGGAGAGTAACTCAGGTTTTCCTATTTCCTTGGCAATATCTGGAGGCTGTAATGTTAACTGCCTGGACATCTGCATCCTCAGAACAATTTATTCCTTTAGTAACCAGCGTAAACAGTTGTGTGCTGCTAGGAACCAGAATACATCACTGCTCAACAAAGGCAACTGAATGCAAGGAAAGAACCCAGTCTACTTTTAAACTTAATAATCTTGATATTTATGCCTTTACTTTCTTTACATGAAGCTGAGAAGGACATTTTTAAGGTCAGGCATTTCCTGAGCTTTGCCCACGGTGGGTGTTTTGAGGTTGATTTTGTACACGCTTCCCCAGTGCTCTTATTTTTTATTGTTCTTAAACTTGAGCACGGCACCTGATAAAGGTTAAACCCTGTAGATTGTAGCACGGTGCCAGCAGTGACACAGAGCCCACACCCCAGATGTCATATCCCCCTCAGAGGACATGGAGGAAGGAAGGAAAGGAAGGTGCCAAACTGCCTACACGATCCTGTTTCAATTAGCAAGGCTCCTTGCCAGCCGTGTGGAACAAGCAAAGCACCAGGAATGTGCTTTGCCTGTAACTCTGAGCCACCCTCTAATTGCTGTGACAAGTGAAAAAAGCTGAATGAACTGGAGAATTTTTTTTTCCAGGTAAGAAAGAGAGAGGAAAACAGCAATTTAAATATCTAAACATATATAAGTCCTCCTGCTTCACTCTGCAAAAGTAACTACATATATGACCAATTAATTTGTGGTGCTCTGTGTGAGTCATGTGCTCTGGTACCAAATAGTATTCCCATGAGAAATGTGGGAATGGGATAGAGAAACTATCCTAGGAGTTATCCTCTCTTAGTTCCTGGCCACTCATCTTCTGAAATGCACCTCTAAATCGTAAGGAAAATGTTGGGATGCTAGGAAAAAACAGCCACAATCAGTTCTGATACCATGATTTCTTGTTTGAACCAGGAGCAATGTCCCCCAGATGCCAAGGGAGTGAGGGATTCTGGGTTGGAAAGATACAACAGGCCTGTACTGCCAGGGAAATGTGTGGTCAGGTTTTCAGGAATTAATACACTGAGGACTCTTGTAAACCTGCTGTCATTTTTTCAGTCATAGGAAGGCAGGCTCATCTTGGCTGGGCAGCTGTGCCTTGCTAGGGAAGCACGACTCAAATATTCCATAGCAGTACCAAAAAATGGAAAAACAGTTAATGGTTTTCTCATTTATTGTTTTCATGTGCTTCTTTCTGTTTTATTCACCTGTGTGCTCTGAAGTACATTTTGTGCTACGCAGCCTGGAGAACATAAAAACAGGGGGGCTGTGCCATCAGCTGAGGCATGCTGGGGACACAGCACTTGTCTGACTTTAACAACACAGTGCCATGTTGGTAAATTGCCAGTAAAAACAAAACTGTGATGAAATCTGAGGACATGACTTACCTTATTCTGTTTAAAGGCAAACCACTGTTGCTGGAAAAGGGGTTGAATAAAACTCAGTGATCAGTCCTTTACTGTTCATACACTGCTCGCACAAAATAGTGGGAAGAACAAGACAGGGGAGATGTGTGATGGGAACCACCAAGCAAATAATTTGTTGTGAGTGCTGCATGACTGTAGACCCCATCCTCACTGTGTTTGTTCCAGTCTGAAGACACTCTAAGTGGTTGTCTAAGGGGTGGTGGTGGTCTTGGTTTGAGTTTTTTCCCCTCTCTTCCCTTTTCCTGGCTTTAACTTATTGAACTTTTTAGTTAAGGCAGCCTGAAGGCATGAAATTACAGATGGTGCTCACTCATCCTAAAATTGAAAACTTCCTCTTTCCAAAGGTAATTGTTTCCAGTTGATACTTGCCACTTGAAGGGCATAAGTCACTCATTTCTAGAATGAAAAAAGCTCTTTTATTCCTGAGAAGGGAAACTCCCTGAAAAGATCTGTGTCCTCAGAAAAGGGATTACATCTTTCCTTCACCTGTGATCTGATTTTAGGTGTCAAACCCCCACACAGAAACTTTGGCAGAAACAGGTAAAAGTAGGAAGAGTTCCATGATATTTCTAGTCTATGAATGCAAAAATGTAAATGGGAAAAGCAGATCATATATTTGGAAAATATCAATATCCTTCAAATCAATATGTGTGAAAATATTTTAAAACTTTCTTACAAAGGCTGGTCTTAGACATCTAGAGCCTGTAGCCCTTTTGAAATTTGGAGCATTTTGAACAGCAGATCATGGAAGAACTGCAAGAGTATGTAAAGAGAATATGCCATTGACAGTGTGCTTGGTTATGTTTCTAACCTACATTGGAAAGACAGAAAAGTCCTGAATAATAGCATCTATTTAAACATAGACTTTTACAGTCAGAAATATAAGTTAGATTCTTTCTGTGACTTTTGATAGGCTTCTTGAGGGCCTGCTGGTTAATAAGGATGTTCTAATTATTTAGCAGCTGCAGATTGGGAGTAGGAATCTTTGGTTTTTGTTTTCACTGCTCAGCAAAGATGCAAGCCCAGACCTTGGAGGGAAATGAACTGTGGTTCATTCTCTCACTGGGTTTAATAGATACATGCAGTCAGTAAAGAGTTGCTGAGTGTTAGGCCTCCTGCATTTATTTCAGCTCTGAAGTGTATCTCCTTTAGGGTTACAAGTTCCTTTTCCTCTGCACATTCCCCTTCTCAGTTTCCTCTCATTTCCTTTTGCTCCCAGCTGTTCTCTCCCACCCTTATCCCAGGCTTGTATTATCCCTGTTTGCCCTCTTGGAAACAAACAAACAATTGACAGCTTCTAGCTGTGTCTTTCAAGCACAAATTTGACAGCTTTTATTTGTGTGTTTGAGCTATTTCTGAGCTGTTTGTGTCTTCTGGGAAGCAGGAAAGCTGCCTTGAGTGCATACTTGCAAAAGATACAAGCAGCTTTGCATGCAAGCTCTCAGAAAGGTTTCTGTGACTGAGATCTGAACATCAAGTCCTAAATCTGGTGCTTAATTCGAATCATCCCAGTGAGCTGGATTCAATCAAGAAGAAGAAGGGTTTGCAGGCTGGAAAGCTTGTCCATGTTTTTTTTCTCCTGCTGTGCCAGCTGCTCTAGGAAAAATTATCTCCTGCAAATCTTTCTCCTCAGGAGAAAAAAAA
>VXBR01005279.1:40952-98234 GCA_013400215.1 Cisticola juncidis | reverse complement strand
AAAAAAAAAAAAAAGACAAACTAATCTAAAATTGCCATTTTCATATTGATCAGACAGGCTTTATTTCCTTGAAATGTTTTATAATGAATTTCCATTCAAATTAGGTGTGGAAATAACAACAACAATAAAAGCTTGCAGCTTTTAATGGCCAACAGAGTGTTTCATGTCATGACACTTGCATCTAACAATCTTACATTTTAGGATATTTAAAATTTGGTCCCTTCTAGGAACCTGTTTCCCATTAATGATAAGAATTTAACTGCATTACTGAACATATGTGAACCTCCATAGGAGCAGGATAGATTCTGTTTAAAATGTGGGCATTATTAATCACATATTAACATTTTATTGATAAAGATGGATTTAAGTGCAGCTTAGATATTTCCCTGAGTCAATGATTTGGGCTGCTCCATCACCATGTGAGGCCATCTGTGAGTTTTAGATGTAACAGATATGTGTTGTGGGCTTTAAGATCCAATGTGAAAGCTTTAGAATAATGTTGTTAACATTGTTTGCAAAACAACTGCAGGAGCTATATATTCCACCCAGTCCAGATGGATAAAATCTCTAAGGGACATTTGTTTTTATGGCCTCTAACTTATTATTTTAACGCCCTGCTTTTATGAGGCAAACTCATTATTTTTAGCAGTCGTTTACTATCTCTTAAATGCAGTGAAAGGCAAAAGAGGACCACAAATCTGTTATATTTAAAGCTACTGAACCAAATTTCAATAATTACCATAGACCTTGTGCGTTTCTTGAATGAAAATAAAGGTAACTGTCTCTTGACCAAGGCTTTTGCCCTCTGAATAAAACTCAGATATTATACTGAAGGCTTTGTCTTTGTTATTGACTCAGTGATGGTTGGTGATAGTGTCTGACCACAAATAAATGTGATTTCCTGAGTTCACCCCAATCCATGCAGCCTAATCTGTGCTTTGGAGCTGTTAAAAAAATCTGAATTCAGTCACAGAACAGGACTGAGGTGATCTCAGCAGGTCACTTCACTAATTCCAGACAGATTCAGCTTTACCTGAATAATATTTGACAGCCAATATTTGTCCAACCTGTTTTAAAACAGCCTGGTGGTACAGAATTCCCATCTTCTCTTCACAGTTGTGTTTTAGCTCTTGATTCATCAAGTTTTGAATATATAGGGTAAGCCTTATTTGTGGTAACTTCAATCCATTATTTATTGTCCAGGAGAACACATTGGTGCTTTCCTCTCTTTGCAAACTTCTAGGTGACATCAGCTGTCATTTGAAATAAATATTCATTTATTTCAAGTGAAATAATATTCATTTCCCTCCTTGGTTTTCTTTCAGCTTGCTCCACTGTCTGCTTGCATGTACAGCACAGACACCATGAGGCCTTCTCAATATTTTAAAAATACCTCTGTAATACTTTCATATTTTCTCTTTTACATCTTGATACAGAATTCCTTGGAAAATGTACATTATGTCACTAAGATGCAGTTTAAAAGAAATTCATAGCACTTTATGTTGAATAATATGAAGGAAGGGCTTTTCCCTATTCAGTTTGACCAGAACTTTGTCCCAAAAGAAACTGATTTTCAGTTTGCTAAAAACTGAAAACCAAATGTTTGGGGAGATTTGAATCTTTCTGGCCAAATCAAATTTCTCTTGTTTGCCTCCCATAGAATGTTCTCATACGTGAACATTCTTTAATTTTTAAACAATGTTTATGCAGATTTTACTTGCTATAGAGAAAGTTGATATTCAGATTTTTTTTTTTTACTATTTTATTAATCTTTGTTCCAAAATAATGAAAGTCTAAAAATATTTTTTATTCTTATGTAAATCATGCAACCCAGGACATTTACATCCTTTTAAATAACCACACCATGATAATATGAATGAAGAGCACTGCAAGTAATTATGAGTATATATTTCTGGAAAGTTGTACAGAGTGATGTTCCAGATAAAATTTTATTAAAACTGAAAAAAGCCTTTTAATCATTTCCTCACAAATGTTTGGTACTGAGAGCAGCTTAAGCTGTATCAGCAATTTGCTGGGAAACAGCAATAAATGTGAAATCAAACCAACATGAACCCAAGGAATCCTCTTAGGGAAATTTCTGTTTGGGTGGCAAAAAAAGGGTTTGATAAATTTACTTTATCATTCCAAAGAAATTACCTAGTTCAACATCATTTACAGCCCAACATAATTAGGTCTTGACTAATGTGTAACTGATTGTATTTGTAGTGCAAACAAAGCCCAGCTGTGGCTCTGTAAATCAGAATATTGATGATTTCAGATGGAAAAATAGCTTGGAGACACAGATGGCTCAGACCACGCTGACACCAGAGCTTCTTAAACTTTACAGGAGTAGAATTTTGCACTTTTGCCACTCTGAAAGGTGACCAATGTGAGGCACTGGATTTCTGCTAATTTTGGGAAGGTGCAAAGGCATTTCTAAACCAGAGCCTGTAGTTTATGTAGATAGAATAAAAAGAGGAAAAGGGTCAGCTTTTCCCTCCTTGACGTCAGCACTGTGCTCACTCTGCTGAGCACAGCACTCTGCAAAATGCTATTTATTCCACACCAGCTCTGGGCTGTTTAATCCTTAATCTCTGGCTTGATTATTTTTTTGTCATAAATTCTCAAAACCAGGAATAAATGTCAGAATATTTTTACATTTGCATTGCTGTGAAAATGTTTTCTCTGCGTGCTCATCTCAGATTTTGACATTAAATTTGCCTCCAGCCCTCAGAGAAATGTCCAGACTGAATTCACTTGACAGCTGGATCATAAAAGAAAGAAAATCTTGATGTTTAACATTATAAACAGGCTGATGGGCATTACCTGAATACCATCAGATAAATTCAGTGTACCAACCCACCTTTCTGCAGTGGGCAAATCCTTTCTTAAAAAGTGTAACAGGGAAAAAACCCAATTATTTTAGACAACATTTGCAGGTTCAGGTTCAGCTACTGATGAAAGAAATGCAACCAATCAATAATGAATATATTAAAGAATATCTTAAAGAATATCTGGGATCCTACCTGCTGAAGTATTTATCTCTCACCACCACGATGCAGGGGAATCTGTAAGGGTGTTAAGCAAGAGGTTAAATATGTGATGATTTTTTATTTCAGGGTGAGATAGAGGAAACAAATACAGCGGAAATTTAATTAGCTGAATGGAATTATGCATTTTTAAAATGGTTTTGGCAAAGTACAGAGGAATAGGAAATGAACTGACTTATGTAAGCACGAAACTGATGGACCTGCTGTGAGTTTATTCTGAGAAAGTTTCCTTTGGAGGAATGTTTAGTTCTTTAGGAAATAAAAAAAAAAAAGAGTTAAAAGTTAAAAAGTATTTGAAACTGCAAATCTGCTGATCATTGGACTCAGGGAGAAACCTCAAGATTGAGCTTTATGTAAAGTAGAAAAGATTAGTCATCATCAATAGTTATTTAACTGTAGGATTGGAAGGCTTTAGAAGAGATGAAATGCTTCACAGAACTAAGTAAAATGTGAGTTGGTTTGAAAAAAAAGCAGATTTTTAGTAAATAATGAATCTATCTTATTAAATGATTAATATTTCCACAAACAGATCATTCTTTATTTAACATAGGCATAGAGGAAACTAATGCCTGGGACTTGGAGCTAGCAAAATCAAAATAAAGAAATTAAAATAAAGAGAACTTACGTAAGTGTATATAATTAATTATTATTTCCATTTGAATTATTGTTTAGCTCTGTCACATACTGCCTTCCATCAGCTCTGGCTGCCATTCCTGAGGATGCCTCTCATTCATAAACTAATCTGAGGGTCCAAAGCTTCTTTACACAACAGGAGAAAGAGAATTTTTTCTGCTCTTTTTTCTTAATCCTGCTGTTTTAGAAAGCTGGGACCGTGTATCCTGAAAAATCATCTGTGCTCAGACAATAAATTTGTCACAAGAAACACCTTGAATTCCTTTTTGAATATCTGATACTGGATATTCACAGCTGCCAGATTCTGGAAATTCTGAACACAAAAATATGTCTCAGTCAAAATGAGAATCTTTAGTTTTAAGGTAAATTTCTATAAAACAGTTTGTAGAAAGATCATCTATTTTAACTTTATTTCTTTTATATGTAAATCAGATGGAGTTCAAAGGTCTGGTAATAAGGCCCAATTGAGTCAACTGAGGCTTGCTGGATTCTGTGTTGAGCTGACCAAACACTTATTAAATGATTTTTTGTGGAGATTCTCATCTGGTTTGGTTGTTCAGACCTCAGTTTGTGCTCACAACTCCATGGAAATGTTTGAATTCTGAGCATGTGAAATGCAGCCAGCCCTGTGCTGTGTTTCTGTTTTCACTGCCCAGAGAGGTCATTTCAAACAGAGCCAAATCAGCTGCCTGCCTCATCCTCCATTTCCACACAAATCCTTAATTCCCTGCAATTTTCTGCCAGTGTGGTGACCCCTGCCCTGTGGGAAGGAGCTGCAGGAATCACTGTTCAGTCAGGTCAGGTCACTCAGGTCAGTCTGAGGTCACCACAAGAGGCTGGAGGGGCTGTCCCAGCATCACTCCACGATTGGAGCAGCCACTGGAAAAGGCTCATTGATTTCTTCCTCTCCTCTGTTCTTTTCCCTTCCCTCCCCCTGACAGATCACTTGCCCCAGCACTTTTTACAATTCTCACTCTTGCTTAACATTTTCCAGCTGAAATGTTCAAAGCTCCCAGATTTCACAGGCTCGAGTATCAAAGTGTTTTATGATTTTTTGCTGAGTGAATGAACTGCAAATATGAACTGCAAATATGAACTGCAAATATGAACTGCAAATATGAACTGCAAATATGAACTGCCTCTGCCAGTGAGGCACTCCCAAGGTGTGGCACTTGACTTTAGGATGCTTGCAAGTAAAGGATTTTGATGGAAGCAATTACAAGGGTCTTTCTGCCCTGTTTTTGAATTCAGGTTTTATCCATGCAAACTGCTTTTGGCTGGCTTTGAGTTCATTCACAGCACTGTCTGTGAGGTTTCAGTGCTGTGGTTTCAGTGTGACTAAAACAACCTTGGTTTTAGCTGTTTTGGGCAGTTCTTGCCCAGAGCCAAGGCCTTTCCTGCTCCTCACCCACCAGTGAGGGGCACTGGGAGGGGGCACAGCCAGGACAGTGACCCCAGCTCACCCAGGGGATGCTCCAGACCCCAAGGATCATTCTCTGCCTTTAAATCTGTGGAAAAGCAGGAAGAAGGCACATTCAGAGTGGTGGTGTTTGCCTTCCCACTGATGGAGCCCTGCTGTCCCAAAAATGCCTGAACACCCCATGGGAAGAGTGAATTATCTCCTTTGCCTTGCTGACACAGGCAGCTTTTGCTTTACCTATTAAGCTGTCTTTATCCCAACCCACAGTTTTCTCACTTCTGCTTCCCCATCCCACTGTGGGGGAGTGAGTGGCTGAGAGGGGCTCAGCTGCCTCCAGGGTACCCTGCAATAGTCTGTCCTTAGGTGTCTCTGAAAAACCAGTTATTTTCTGTATCTCCTTCTGTTAAAAAGCCTGGAGACAGCCAGTGGTCCAACCATGTCTGTAGAGTTATAACAATAGAGATGGTATAATTCAGTGTCAAAAAAAATCTATAAGCATTTGACCTTACATTATATCATGCTAAAAAAAAAACCCTAAACATGCTTAATTGAATAGTATTTCATTCTCTTGCCTTTCCAACCAATATTCCTTAAAATCTGGCTCGTGCACACAGATGCTGAAAGGTGCATTTCTGTTCTCCAGGGTATTTTGGAATGACACTGTATATTCTTCTGTACCAAAAATATTTCTTTGGTCAAGCTCTTTCCCATTTGCCAGGAAAGGTAAAACCATATTCAGCATGGAAGTTAAATTCATTTTTTATTTATCTTCCCTTTTGAAGTTGTCCAAAGTGTCCAGAAAGATGCAGAAAGAAAAAAACAAAACAAAACAAAAAAACCCACAAAAAAAAAAACAACAAAAAAACAAAAACAAAACAAAAAACCAAAAAAAAACCCCAAAAAACCCCACAAAACCAAAACAAACCAAAACAAAAAAAAAACACAACAAAAAACCCCAACAAAAAAACCCCAAACAAACAAAACAAACAAACAAACAAACAAACAAAAAACCTCCAAAAACCAAAAAACCACCTTGATAAGGGCCCAGTGAAAAATTCCAGCAGGATGGGGTCATGTGTGTGCCAATATTGGCTGTGAAGGGCAGGAGAAGAGAAGGATAAAATGTGACAGTTCTTGGGAGTAAAACAAACCACAAAATGAATGCAAATGAAGAAAAGGATAAAGCTGGATCTAATTTATTTGGTGACAATTAGATTTTTTAATTTTTTAATATGTGTCTATAGAATGTGCCTGGCTATTGATCTGTCCATTAGCTGGTCTTGAGCAAGTTATATATGCATTATTTATTAATTTCCACTTTCTTTTATGTTTCTGTGAATTCAGATCTTTGGAAGAAAAAACTGCTCTCCATCTTCATGGTAAAGTGATAAGTAATCAATAAGTATTTTGGGTGTGGAATCTTTTTTGGCAACTTAATTGAAGCAAATTTCATCCTTAAACCTTTAATTTCCCTCTACAAGAATTCCTTTTGATTCCTTTTAAGCTGTGGATGCTGCAGAGAACTTCTAAAAGTTCTAAAACTAAGCCAACCTCAGAGTAAATTGGTGGCAGACAGTTCAAAGAGCAGCACGTAGGGTGACATCCCCTGTGTCACATCTCCCTTAATGAACCCTGCAAATGCAGTCAGAAAGACCTTTTAAATTAGATTTCATAATTTGGCTTAGAACCTGAAATCAACTTACCTCCCCAGAAATCAACAATCCTGCAACCAGAGCAGTGCAGACCCTGGGAGTGGGTGAAAAACCTGTAGGTGGAAACAGAACATAATTTAATTCTGCTTTCTTGGTGCTGCTAATGTCATAAACATCCTGCCATTCTGATATTATTGTGTTCATGTTAAAATCTCGGGTTGATGCAAATAGGAGCCGAGATGTAATTCTCTTTATATGGCATTGCCCAGAGCACAGCAAGAACACCATGACAACAAGTAGCCTGCAAGCTGTCATGTTATTTGTGTTCAGCTTGCAGAACAGCTTATAAAAAGCCATCAGCTGACAGTCATCCTGAACGTCAATAGTAATTGAGAGAGAAAGAACAGAGGAATAACAAATGGTGAGCACGAAAAAAGCCAAAAAAGGTGCAATCAAACACCCCAGGAAAAATACTTTTCCGTATACTTTGAGTTTTCTTAAGTGAGTCATTGTTAAAAAACACAGCTTCTCCAGAAAAAACCCTGAATGCAACCACTTTAACCTTCAGACATCACCATTCCCCTGCAGAGAACTTCACTAATAAAAGGTGACAGCACGCAAAAAACCCTTCTAAAATTTTACTGAACAAAACTATCAAGCATTTATTAAATTGACAAAGATGACTTCAGGGGTGCAAAGAAATTTCTTCTGAAAGTACATAGATTATATAGAAAAAATACCTGAAGAACACAGACCCTGTGAACAGGAACAGTTTTAAGAATATTGCCCACAGTGCTGTCAGTATCCCTGCAGATATAACTCAGGATTAGACCTCACAGGAGTTACTAATCTATTTTTTTAAATTGTAAAATCATCTTTCATTGTTTAGGATATTGGATTTGCTGTTGTTTTGCCATGTGCACAAGTACAATGAACATTTTTGTGCTGGTGAACACGATCACACAGGTCCCTGCCCTGGGGAAATTCAGAACAAGGAGCAGGAGTCCACATTTTAAAGGGCTGGCTTAATTTCAGTGGGACAGTTTGTGAGAGCAGAGGGAGTGGGAATTGATCCTTTAACTGTCACTGTTTCATTTGAAATGCATGTGACATCATAGCCAGGTGTTTTTAAATCTGAATTTTTTCACACAACACACAATTAGCCTTTTGTAGGTGAAGCAAAAATAAAAATGGTGATGCAAAGCTAAAAAAGACCTACAATTGGCATTTCTGGCCATCCCAGGTTTTTCTGTATCCTTTGACACTTAGCATATCAGGGAATAGAAAAACAAGCTACTGCTAGTGTAGGTGCAAAGCAGCATTTTAGCACTTACCTGTGGAAAAATCAAATTTTTCTGAGAAAAAGCCCAGCACCACTAACACACACATTGCTGTTTTCTTTGAACAACACGTGGGATGCAATAAACTCCTTTTGCAGTGTGCTCCAGCACTTTTCAAATAGCAGGGAGCTGCAAACCTGAGCTTCATTAATGAGGTACCCCAGTAAAAGTATGAGCAGCTCTGCTGACAGCCCATCTGTCTGCTGTCAGCCAGGAATCCATAGCCTGGCCCCTTCTGCACAGAAACTTCTGGAAAAATTCACTCAGCAATCCCTAGAAAATAAACTGCTTAATCGTGCCTGTCTCAGCTGCCACCGTAAGAAATTAACATCTTGATTTTCTCCAAGTGTTAAGAGAACAAACAAACAAAAAAAACCAAAAAACACCCCCCAAAAACCAACCCAACCAAAAAAAAATTGATACATTATTCATGCCAGGGAAAGAGAGAGGCAGTGATGGAAAAAATAAACAAACATCATCAAGGGGAAGCTTCCTGGTTTGGATCTATCCCTCTGCTTCTGAAGTACACAGAATTCCCTTTTAAGCCTTTTCCAAAATACAAATTGTGGATCATCCTGGGAAACACTGCTTCCAATGCTGCCATTGATATAATTATGATTCAGTGAAGAAAAGCAAAATTTTGTTACTTCAGTGCGTAATTTTTGTCATATGTGAGTTGAGATGAGGGCTGACAGGAATTAATGACAGGAGTTGCTCTGATATTAAGGGATTTTGAAAGAATGAAAGCTGAGTGTGTTCAAACAGAGGGAGAAGTGAACCTGCACTGAATGGTTTGGAGAAGAGCTCTGAATTTGAGGTACCACATAAGAGGATTTTCCTCCTGACACGAGGTTTGGGTCATGTTTGGCCTTTTCCTCCAGGAGGACATTCCAGATGTGCACTGCTGGAATGATGAATTCCTGAGGCTCTGATGAACTCCTCTCAGCAGAGCAGAGCAGCAGCGTTTCCTCCTCACCCAGGTGAGCCAGCCTACTCTGTAAAATGCCTTTAAAATCAGATTTCACTGTGAGACCACACAGCTCAGTCAGCAGTGAGAGCATCCCCATCCCTGTTTGGATTCAGCACTGAGGAGCTGCACAGGGCAGGACAGGGACCAGGAATTGGGGTTTTATGGTTTTATTCACACTGCAGTGCTGAACTTGGCCATGCCACAGCCATAAGCAGGAGCTGCCAGTCCCTGTCCCTGTCCAGTCACCTCAGAGCACAGCAGAGGGGAATTGTTTGGGACACCAGCACTGGGATCTCCAACAGCTCCAAAGAACAGTCTGGCCTTTGTTTCTCCCACCTCCCAAAAACCTCACCTGAAATAAAAGCAGTTCCACAGAATTTAATTTATCTGCTACAGAGCTACAAACAGCTGAGTCAAACCTGCTGGCATTTGCATTACGAACGTTGATCCAATTATTGAGACTGACAGCTGCCAGGGCCTTGCTGTAATAATAAAATAATGACTTACCCAGGGCTTTGTGAGAGCCCCTTTCATTCCAGGCCATCCTCAGTGTGCTGTGAACCCATACACAAGTTAAATATAGGAAGAATTTCACCCACCCGTGACAGGCAGCCACCCACAGATGAATCACTGAGCCTCTCACAGCTCCATCTCTGGGACCCAGCACTCACAGGAAACAGGGATGGCAGTGCTGATCCTCAGCTCCCTCATCCTGCTTTCTGCACACTTAGTCAGGCCCTACATCAAAGAAGTTTGCAATTTCTATTTTTTTCGCTTTCATTATGCAACTGCCAAGCTAATATTTATTCATTTATTATGAACAAACAAACAAAAAAACCTAACAAAAAGAAAAACAAAAAAAACCAAAAAACCCAAAAAACCGAAAAAAAACCAACAAAAAACCCCAAAAAAACCAAAAAACCCAAAAAACCGAAAAAAAACCAACAAAAAACCCCAAAAAAACCAAAAAACCCAAAAAACCGAAAAAAAACCAACAAAAAACCCCAAAAAAACCAAAAAACCCAAAAAACCGAAAAAAAACCAACAAAAAACCCCAAAAAAACCAAAAAACCCAAAAAACCGAAAAAAAACCAACAAAAAACCCCAAAAACCCCCCAAAAACCAAAAAAAAACCCCAAACAAATCAACAACAACAAAAAAGACCCAAAAAACTCCCCCCACAAACCTACCCAGGGGATTGTCTCCTGATCACATTTGCTCAGGTCATAAAGTTTCATTAACACTAAAGTTACATCAACTATCACTAGTTTCTTCAACTAACTCTGTTAGTTTATGTATATGACCTCATCATTAATATGGCATCATTAACATTAATTATTATTAATAATTTTGCATATTAATTTGATAAGAAATGTTTTCTAACACAGACCAAAAACAAAAAGCCACCCCTCTGTCACCAGTGCCTGTTGCTTTGACTTCTGCCATCTCACTCCACTTAGCCTGTGAAATATTAATCCTGCTGTGCAGTGGCATTTGCCAGCCTAGAGAGAATAATCTCCTCTGCAGTTACTTTTGTCTCCCAAAAAAGTAAAATCAGCTCTGAGTGGAGAAGAGCCCAGCCTGGGCTGTGGCTGGAGGGATTTTACTCTGCTCAGCATCTGCACCACCCCTTGGCATCCTGCAGGAACCATCAAGGAATCCTCCTGAAAGCCAGAATTGTCACTAGCCAGAGATTTATTTATTTTTAAACCTGAAACAAGATTATATTCCATGTGGGAGCTGCAAAAATCCTTGTGGAAACAGCCTGGCCTCAACTTTAAAAATCAAATGCTTCACTAAAGAGATCTTTTAAACCTTGCAGAATTTTTTACAAACTACTGCATTTTTTTTTTTTCTGTTTTTCAGCATAGAGGAAGAGTCTCTTAAATTTTTAATAGAAAAGGAAACCAAGAGCAGGTTGAAAGTCTATGCTGAGCACTGGGAACAGCTGCAATTCAACCCTCTTTTGGCACATGCTAGCTCAAAGAGAGCTCATATTTTTCAAAGTGTTTTTTCAGAAGAAACTGTTGCTTTTGGAGTCAAAAGACTGTTATTTAGACGTGTTTGGGGATTTTTCTCTAGTTCTGAAATTCAGCTTAATTTTCTGTGACTAAAATTGTTAGATTTGGAAAAAGAAAAATACATGATCAGCTGCTGAACACTTTCTACTGCTTTCATCTAGCACTGCCCTATCTTGCAAACTATTGTTACTATTCTTATGTCATTATTTGCATTCAATTAGGATTTAGAGTCAGTCAAGGAAGCAAACTGAGCTCAGGACTGCTTAGGTTAGCAACACTCATATTTAGACTTGGTTAAGAATTGAGTTTAGAGACTCAGAATTTATTCTCCATTTCACAGTACTGATTTTTTTTAATGTCAAAACTCTGTTACAGGAATGAACCTCCATGAAGAGTCTTCACAAATGTACACATAGAGAACTGATAGATCTTTTGGTCAAAAAAGTATGGTGTAGATATTTTCTATTCAACTCCTAAAATATAGGAAATAAATTTTCATGCACCCATCCACACCTCCATGATGCACTTTAGTCATGAATCTGCTTCAATGGTGATTTTATTGTATTGAATTGTTGAATTGTTCGATTGTTTGAGTTGTTGCTTTTAGGAAATGGCACAAATTATTTGTGATTGAGATTCACTAGGCTGGGTTGTACTGATGGATCCTGCCCTGTCTAAAGAGTCAAACCTTCCTTACAGTAAACCCTGTGAGCTGGCAGACACAGACACACACACACTGACAGCTGATGCTGTGTAGGATCCCTCAGATGGAAATTGTGCCAAAATTGCAGACTGAACACAATAAGGTGTAAAACCACAGGCCATGACTCCATGTCTCACTCTCCTCACAGCTTTTTTTTGTTCTAATTTCATTTCTTCCATGGCTTGCAGTGAAATATTCTCGTTCTTTTCAGGTATGATCACTCTAATTTGGCAATCACTGCTGTGATCACATAAGAGAGTATAAATTCTTATAACAATAGTCATAATGATTTAGAATAAGGTAGAGGTTTTCCACATTTACATGACTGCTTAAATATTTTTATGATGCTGTACAGTAATTTCATTGCTTTTTATTTCTATTCTGTTTTGGCAAAATTAAAGTATATGCATTTTCAAAGTGCTATTAAACACAAAGGAAAATGAGATTCATTTTGAGTTTATATTCTGTCAATAGGCATATTTAGATCTGACAAGAGTTCTGATTAACTTAATGTTTGTTCAGTACCTGTATTTTAATATCTCCTCTGGGGTTCTGCTAGGGAGACAGAGAAACCAATGTGTGTTCCATATTATAGATCTTTGAAGATAAATTGTTCGTAGAGTCATATAAAGTCAGAAAATGTCATAGTAATTTCTTAGAAAAATATATTTCACAGTAAAACACACCTTAAAATTTTACAAATCTCAACTATACTATTGTTATTATTTTAATAAAAAATATTATTTAATTGTAAAGCTTTGAAAATGTTGTTGAAATTGTGTTGCAATTTTGTGTTCTAAAGCAAAGAAAACCAGTGGAGACAATGCCTTTTGATGATAAACACTGACTGTTGAGCTCTGACAGCATCTCAGAATTTTCTGCCAAGAGAGTTAAGCTGCTGGCTCAACTACAGCTTTTCTTTTGAGCCTTTGGACAGATAAACACATAATCTTGGACCCATGAAAGATCTGAGTAGCTAAAACTAAAATATTGACTTGCAAACCTACCACTTGTCATCTTGCTCTGGATTAATATAATTCCTGCAGGCATGAGAGACTCCCAAAGGTCCATCTGACTCACTTGGTTGCAAAGTCGTTGGCTCTGTGAGCAAAGATTATTTTGGTATAGAGAGTGGAACAGATTTGGAAGTGAGAAAGGGGAATTTCAGTGGAAATACCTCCTGCCTTGAGGTACAGGCACAATTTCACAATTTCTTTCCTGAATTTTCCAGTAGAAGATACAAAGCCAAGTGAGTTTCCTGGCCTGGAAGAAGAACATGAATCCTGACTGGATGGATGCTCTGTCCTCCACTCCAAATTACAAATCCATTCAATATTTCTTCCCATTTACTTTGGCTTTACCTCCTGGTTGCTCTCAGTTGCAGACTTTCCAAGGTTAAGTTATGCAAAGATGAGTTTATATCTTGGCATTTTTTTTCTGTCTCTCTTTGTACCCATTTTCAAAATGAGAAGAGTTTCTTGATTTTCTAGGGCACAGGGAATGCCAAATAAACATGGAGCTGGGAGGAGAAGCTCCAAGGAGGTCTCAGTGGGCTCAGGATATCCAAACTCCTCCTAATGAGGCAAAGTTCCCTCAAAGCTCTGGCAAACCTGGCTGTGAGCCCTCCACTCCTCAGCTCACTATTTCTAATTCATGGCAATGTCTTCTGACACCCTGGAATCTCTGGAAAACTCATCATTATATCATAGTGATTCATTTTCATTTCAGGAAGGTCTGCTGAAATTCATACTATTTCTCAAAAAATATTAATCTTAAACTATCATTTTTTGAAAAAAAATTTGCTTCCATGGAAATTTAAAGCACTACTTTTACCCTGAAATAAAAACTTGTTCAAAATATCCTCAATTCCTATTAAACAAAATTGAATTTCAGCCAGTTTTGGTCTAAACAGTAAAGCTTTTTCCAGCATCAGAGTCTAATTTTAAGGAGCTATTAAAATACTGAAGCCTTGTTGTGATAAATATCAGCGTGTAGAGGGAATTTCAGTGGCAAAATTTTAATCTGTCTTATAGAAATGCTCACAAGGTCATGGTAATTCCACTATAAATAGAAACATGAACAGTCTACCTCAGTTTTTATTTAACCTCAAGGTCCTTAAAGGTTCTTGTGCCAAACAGCCTCATAGCACAAACACTTGATTTTGTGAAATTGCTTTAAAATCAAAACACAATGAAATAACCCCAAACATCCATGAACTGATTTAAAGCCCAGTATATCCCCACATTCTGCAGTTATCTCCTTCTGAATTACAGTGCCTCATTTAAATTTTAATGAAAAAGAACACTGAAGGTGAATTAATTAAATGGAAAAGATTTCTGTTTACAGCCTTGATCATTGATTTTGACTTGGTCATTCAAAATAATTCCCTTTTCTTCCCTGCTTAGCAATTTGATCCCATTAGAGTTACTCTGCTTATCTATTCATTTAGGATAAAATATAGAATAGTACTTAGGCATCAAGATTGCCAACTATGCAGGCAGGATGAGTAAAATGAGTCAGAAACTCTGCTTAGACTGACAAGATGAGTTTCCCCAGACTCTCAGCCTTATGCTGCTGTGCATGGCCAGAAGTTCTCCCTCAGTATTTGTCTTCCACACAAATATCAAGGTTTCTAGGCTGAGGCATCAATTTTTCAGTTTTAAGTCAATGTCCCTTGTCCTATCATTCCATGCCCTTGTGAACTGTCCCTCTCCAGAGCTCCTGTAGCCCCTTCAGGTACTAAAAAGCTGCTGAAAGGTGTCCCCAGAGCCCTCCCATCTCCAGGCTGAACAAGAAAACTCTTCACAGGAGAGGTGCTCCAGTCCTCTGAGCACCTTCATGGATCTCTGGACTTGCTCCAATTCCACGTCCTTCCTATGCTGGGGGCTCCAGAGCTTCAAGGATCTGAATGCACAACATTATTCTTAGGAGGAGGGTGTTTTGTCAAGTATTTATGAGTAATAAATTATTTGGGTGTACCTGTTGGCAGTATAAACATTGCATTGAAATGATATTTTTGGGCCAATCTTTATTCAGAAGAACGTATTGCTAAGAACCTCAGTAAGATATTGCTCCTTTCCCACTTGGAGAATGGATGGACTTTGCAACTTAAAAGATCAGAAGGAAAAAAAAAGGGAAAAAAAAGAAAAAAGAAAAAAGTGGTTGTTCTAATCTATAGCTAATATTTAAAATAATATCCTGGAGAATGAGCAGAAAAGGATTTGTGTGTGCAGAACAGTCTAATTGTGTTGTCTTAGGTTACAATGTAGGATGTAACCAAATTATTGATTCTGTCACCATCTTCATCAGCTGTTAAACCAGCTGGGGCAGGGCTCTTTATCCTTCCAGGACCCACCCTCCCTCCAGGGGATCTCTGCTGTCCAGGGGCCACCGAGGCTCCTGCAGGGCTGATCCAATTCCAGCATCCATGGGAGATGCTGCACCCAGGGGAGGAGCCCAAATTCCCACCTGGATAAAATCTGAGACTTGGAACAACAGAACAGTGTTATCCACTGGATTCCCAGAGCAGAAGAGCTCCATAATCACCACTGGTCATCCAGAAAAGGGCCAGACTTTTTACAGGACCAGCACTTTGAGAATCACATCCATCATTCCAACAGGACTGCAGCCACCATTTGATCTGACTGTCACCACCACCCTGACCAACAGGGTGTCAGGTTGTGTCCTGACTGTCAGGTTAAGCCAGGGTTTCTGTATTATTGCCTTTATCCTAATTTTCCTATTAAACTGTAATTCTGATTCTTGGGGATCTCTTACTGCTTTGCTTTAAAACATTTATACACACTTCTCCTAGTATTGGGATATAATGCAGATTTCATGCAGCCTTTGACATTCTGCATGTCATAATTGCCCTACAGACTTCAGTGCCAGTTGTCATTGTTCCTTGGTGGCATAAATGCAGGTATTCCAGCATATTTAACTTCTGATCTTTATCCCATTAATTTCTTAATTCTTATTTATTTACACTGGATCCGAATGTGTATATAAATAGTTATCCATTTAATTATGGCAGCTTTGTAAGGCACCACATATTAAACAGTTGTTCACTCAAAAGGCAAGGGAGTGAATCTGGGTTTGCATTGTCTGTGGAGCCTTCTGGCCCTGAGCATTAAATTCCAGTATAATGAGGACCTTGTGCTGGTTTTATACCAGACAGGGACTCAGCTCACTCTGCCAGAGATCTGGCAGCGATGTCAGACTGAGCAGCAGCTGCCAAAAATTACTTGATATTGTGTAAGCCCTTGTGCTGTACAGTTTGAGGGTTGAAAGGATTCATGTGCAAGAGCAGAATCTGCAAATAAAATGTATACAGTAGAGCCACATTTGAAATAACCATCTGCTGTGTATCCCCTCCTCTCCCTTTGTGCCTGCCCGGCATAAAACATGGGCAGTCCAAATCAGCACTTTGGAATTAATAATATGGTGAAAAGCATTTTTTGTTCACTATATAATATTTTTGTCTGTGGAGAAGAAGAAATGTAATTTGAGCCCCAAGGAAGAAAAAGCTGAGGTTAGGCCCTGCAAAGGCNAGGAAGAAGAAGCTTCTTCTTCCTAAGAGGTTAGGCCCTGCAAAGTTTGGCAATTCCCACTGGACTTCCTCTTTTTTTTTTTATTTTTTATTTTTTTAACTGCCAAATGGATCTGAAAGTGTTGAGAGTGAAAGTCATTTGGGGGAAGCAGAGTGGAAGAACTGGTTAAGAGCAGATTTCACTTTAATTTCTGAGTAACAGCAGTGAAAGGACTTTTCAAAATTACACCAAAGATAATTTCAATATTCTTTAACTGAAGAAAAAGTTCCATTTATTTTAAAGCCTTTTCCTATGTAATTCCTGTTATCTTTGAATAGAAGTGGATCTAATTAGCTGCTCTTAGAGAAGTACTTGACAAAATGATTGCTTATGCACCCTGTTCACTTATTCAACCTTTCTCCAGAAAACAAGGCATAGGTCATTTTAACAAAGTTCTGTAATATTATGAATTCAACCTCTTTGCAGTGTGTGCTATGAGTTTCAGGAATTTTGTGAACAGGAAAGCACAAGGTTGATTAATTCTGTATTTACTCTTCAAGATGGCTAGCTGGATTAGAAGGCAGCCTGAGAAACCAAGATGGTATTTTCAAATGAAATTTAAATAATTTTTGTGCCCTGACAATTCTTTTCCTCTTGAAGCATCTCAAGAGGATAAAATGGAGGGTGACAGCATTGAGGGAAATTAAACAGATGAAGACTATTTGTAGACAAATTGCAGACATGCTAATCTAGTTAATTTACAGTAAAACCTAACACTTATCCAGACCTCTGCCATGACAAAAAGCAGCAAAAGGGAGGCATTTCTAATTTCTCAAGTGCACTTCAGATTAAATTATGTTCTGCTACATTTGCTGAGGAATCCTATTAATTCCTGTTTGCAATTGCAATCCTTGGGTCAAATTTGGCTCTGTTTTTTTCTGGTTTTTTTTTCTGAGATTAGATCATTGTGTTAGTTTATTTGCTTGTGCTTCTTCCCATCCTCTGTCAATTGCTCTCTCTCTCACAAATGTTGCCAGCACCATAATCACCATCATTACACAAATTACGCAGAAGGACCCTGTGCTTGCAGATTCTCACCATCTTCTGCTGCATTAGAGGGAAACAATGTCAAAACAAATCTCACTCATTGCTTTCTGACAAGTACACACAATCTAAACCAGTCCTTGTAAGCCACGCTGGCAGCAAGGGTCTGTAGGTAATTGGTATGGATATATATCACCTCATTTTAGCTATCCAGAGTGAAATCTCCTGTTCCAGCTGCTCATCTGGATTCCCTTGGAAGTCGACAGACAGTCTAGCACCTCCGGAGTGTGACTCTCCTCTGTGATTTCAGACATCTGTCTTGGCCTGAGATGCACCATCCACAGCACCCCAGAGTTTCACCATTTCAGAGGCATTTTGGGCACAGATGAAAGCTCCCTGCAGGATTCCAGGGTGGTGAGAGCTGTGCAAGGACGTGTCTGTGTGTGATGTCCCTCCTGCCTGCAGTCGCAGAGGTGCACGGCTCTGTGCTGCTTTTTAGGTTTTCTTGTCGTCCCACCCATGTGGATAAACAAACCAGCCTTTCTCAAAGGTCACAGAAAACTGTCTGGGCTCTGCTCACACTAACAGGGGTTCAATCCAAACATGGGGCTCCAGGGGACACCCAACAGGACTGTGTCATATCCCACCCTATTTCAAAATCATCAGCACGCAAACCACGCAGCACAGGTTTGTAAAAACACAACTTACACATCCTGACTGAGGGACTCCTTGTGTTCCATGGGATTCCTGTTCCTAAAGATTCCTGTTCCTAAAGATTCCTGTTCCTAAAGATTCCTGTTCCTAAAGACAACCTTTTAAGCCTACAGCACAACCAGAAAAATTATATACTCTCTGAGTGTCTCCAATTCAAAACAAGAATCAAACCAAGAAAAAATATTTCCCATTTGTCTTAGTAGGTAGCTCACAGCTGCATTAAAGTCTTTGGTGTTGGTAATTCTCAGACATTTACCATCATATACTGTCCAAGGGAAAAAAACATATTGTCATTTTACTTTAATGAGCACTCAGAATTTTTGCTAGCTGCCAACAGTATTATTTCAACAGGCTGTTGGTAGAGAGGGTGAGAATGGACTTGTGTAGGAAGTCATTAATTGTTCAGACCATATCTTGTTGTGGATTTCTCTGTGTAACCTTTGAAAGTAATTTTGAGCAGTGACTTAGAATAATAACCACTGTGAAAAACTATTTTGCACAATTTATTACTGAAGCACAGATTTAGCACTGGAGAAGAATGACAAATGAATAAACATGTAGCTGAAACACTATGAATTGGTGAAGTGGGTTAGCATTAAATAAATTTGAAATCAAGACCAACAGATATAAACCTCCTTAGAGCCAGAACAGAAATGTAATGTAGCCATTCTCAAGTAAGGCTGAGGACTAAATGATTAAATATTTGACAGAAGCTAATGAGCCATCATCATAAGCAATAGGGTGTTAAAATGAAAAAAGGGAATTGCTATGAAACACAGTTTTTCAGATTAATTTTTAGATTTTTCTCAGAACATTTTTTCCCACGTGCATATGAATCCTGAACTACTACTTTCTTGCCAATTTGGAGCTGCAACTAATGGCTTGTGACCACATAATGAGTTGTAATATTTAACTTGGATTCCACGATCCCAAACGTACTTAAAAGTTTTGATATTTTTGTTCTACATGTGGCAGCGCGAAGAAAATGTCCTCCTGGTCACGCAGAGCTACAGAAATATTCATTATTTTGAGGCACAAAACTCGCACCAGTGCTCTTTCTCTTTTCCTGCTCTGTGGGAAGGAAAACAGAGATTGCACTCACAGGCTGCTCATAAACCCTGCACACTCAGGTCTCAGCAGGGGAATGAACACCTGAAAATTTCCTTACAAAACTTCCTTACAAACCACCCTGTGGTGGCTGGAAGGGTGACCCAAATGACCTCTCTGCTCCTGATTATTTCTTTTATGCCAAACTGGCTGAAGTCACTGAGGAAAAGCTGTTTCAAAGCCATCACCATTGATTTCTCTCCGCTGCTGCTGAGGTCAATGAGTTGGTGTTGTCATGATTCTCTCCCATAAATATCGATGTGAAAAACTCTCATTGACTCCACACGAGCGAGGACAGGGCAATACTCTTGGAAATCCCATCTGCTGCACTGCAGTTGGCTGTTCCAGAAGTAAAAAAAAGGCAGTGACTGTGCATGATGTATTCTGAAATACTTCAAAGAGTGCTTAATTAGTTCAGATAGGTCATAGGCCCTCAGAAAGTACCAATTGTTTCAGAGGTTTTATTCCCTACTGATGCCGTTTTTCCCCCAACTGACAGATGGAAAATGTGCTTGCAGTGACCTTGTCTGGATATTTTTTTTATCATCTGCAGAGAAGTCAGGAACATGAGTAACAAATTCCTTCAGTAATTTGAACAACGTACATCCTTCTACAAGGCAATCTGTGCCATCACCTGATTTTGAAATAAGTTCCTATTAATAAGCTGTTCAATCTATTAATAATTTTCATCAGGAAATCAGTTTTGAGATTGCTACTGTGCAAAAGATTAAACATTATATCACATGTTTTTATTTTTCCTGTGGTTGTAAACTTTTTTTAGTGTCTCCTGACCTCAGGACACAAATAGGAAGAATCATTATTGTTATTTCGATGTGAAAGGGAAGCTTATTTATTTTTCTGATTTGTTCTCAGTTTAAGACAAGTTTTCTTCACTCTGTTAGTTCTTAACTACCACTGTTTTTCTTGTACCATGAGCAGTTGAACAGAACATACCTACTCATACCTATCATCCAGCAAAACTGAGAATTCCATTCTTTAATAAAAGATGGCAACAATCAATAACAAATTAAAGAACACAGCTATAAAGTATTCATGACAGTAAATCCCAATAAGTGAAGTATGCCACGTGATGCAGAACATTTAAAATTTGCATTGCTTGCCATACCCAGATCAATATTAAAGAGATTGTTAAATTGAGATCAGGGAAAACAGCAAACATGGAAAAAATCAAAAGTGAGCCACAACCTAAAATCCATAAATCAGTCAGTCATAAATAATTAAGGTGAACAACCTTCCCTTTTGTAGAATATACAATACATTTAGAGAGCACCATTTGTTTGGATAAAAAATCAAAACTTACACTATGCAACTCTGTTGGTTTGAACTTTTATTTATTAGCAGCATTGCTTGTTCAGTACATTGCAATCAGATGAAAGTTCAGCACCCCCTTTTAGCTGATGTAAATCCATATAATTCCATTAAAGCTGTTGGTTATGTTAATTTCCCTAAATTTGGCCAGTGCATTTGATCAGGAATAAGCAATAAGCAAACACTTGAACAATACTTTGGCCTTCCCCACACTCTGCTGAAGCTGATGGAAATTCTCATATTTGCCTTGAACCAGACCTCCTGTTGTGATTTTATTCTCAGATCTAGAAATTCAGAGAACATAGTCCTACAACCAAATACAGAAAAAAAATCTGTAATGAACTTTCCTCAACCTACCCTAAAAACAACAGGCTGGGTGAATGGGGTTGGGCTTTTTTCTCTAGGTGGGACTTTGTGGGGTTCTACACCCCAAAATAATGACAAAAAATTGCTCCTGAGCATTGACTTCATGCCTTCAAGCATGGATATTCTGAATATATGGTGAGAGAACAGATTCTCATTCCTCCAGAAAGGTGAGGGAAATGAATAATTTGCAGATCTCTCATGTCACAGCCTCTCAGGTGGCACCTGGTGAGGTGTTGAGCCCAGCACAGGCAGTGCAGATGCACCACAAAATTCCAAAATTCCAATTCTGCTGCACACCTCTGGGTGATCCCAAACAGGCAGCACACTGCACACCCTCTCCCCAGGAGAAACCTGTTGTAATGCCAGCACAATAAATGTGCTAAGCATCATTAGCGAGGTTCTTAATTACCTATTTTGAATTAAGTGGTGGCACATGCTGTTTACTGCTGCAGAAGAAAAAAAAAGTGATAATTTCTGTGCAAAGAACTGTGCCTGTGAAATTACTCCAGCACTGGAGCCAAGGTAAAAGTAGATGTAAATGAATTGAAAATTGAATTGAAATTCTGCAATTGATAATATTTTCTAACTTGGTGAGTAATGAAAATTCACACTGAATTTTCTGCAACAACTATTTGAACTGAAAGAAAGAGACACCCAATTCCTTCTGAAATGAATGGGAATGCTGCCTGCAGTGCCCAGGGGCAGATTTTGAGAACTTTATCCCTGATCTTTCTTGATGCAATGGGCTCTGTTCTAGTCAAGGGCAATAATGAAAAGCTGTGTTTCCCTTGCTTTCTGACAACGATGCCTAAACTGCTTCTGTCAATGCAGAATTACCAAATCCATGTTTTTTTCCAGTACATGCAGTTCCCTCTTCCTCTTTACACTTTAGTCCAACCTGGTCTATTTTCTGCTTAAATAAACAATTTAATAACAGATTGCATTATATGGAAAAGCCACTCGTGCATGTAACATACCAGAGCTGTTCCTTAGCATGGTGCAGACCTCAGATTTATCATTAACAGTCACCTCCATATCACTGAATATAGAAAATTATTTCTTCATTTCAGCTTCAGGACAGAATAAGTAAATTTTCAGCACTATACTGTAAAGATACAATAGTTTCTAAGGAAAGCATTTTGCCCTGTTAAAACTACAAATTCACTGGATGAATGTGAGACTATTTGCATTTTTATGATTTTATTTTTATTTGGATTTTTACTTAGATGGGGTGTTTTCTGTTTGCTCTAATTTCATCTGTTCTGTATATGCTAATTTGAGAGGCCATGAAAATGAAAACCAGACTATGGTCAAGTTTTATGCTTTACAGCAGAGTTTCTAAATGCACATTTTCCAGCTTTGTTCTCATAAACGTAAAATGCATTGACTTAAAAAAAAAAAAAAAAGAGACATAATCATCATATAAACATGTTTTTGCATCAGCACCCAACGTGATCAGTTTAACACCCCTGCTATCCTCACAGTCTTGTCTATCCATGCCAGGTAGAAGTGAGAGACACCTCTCAAATTCTCCTTTATTCAGATCCTCCCAGTGCACCCATTTCTGCTGGAATGGAATGAAAATTCTCACAGCAATGGCTGTAAAGGTCCCAGCTCGGGGTCAGATCCATCCCACCCATAAAGAGCTACTGGAATATTTCAGAGGGAATGTGGCCTTTGCTAAGAAGTTATGATCTAACAGCAATTTCCACTAACCAGTAAGAAGTAAAGCTCTCTTAGATGTTTTGGATATTTGGAGAAGGCACATTCCAAACTACAGTCTGATTGTGGGCCCTTATCTTATATAAATTATTATTATATAAATTATATAAATTGTTATTATCATCATATTCCAGTTGTTAAACTGTTCTTGTTTCAGCCCAGAGTTTTATTTTGTTTTCCTCCCCATCCAGCCAGGGTGGGATGCAGATGGGTGTGTGAGAGAGCAGCTGTGTTTTACTTTTCTACTGGGGTTAAACCATGACAGCCACACTACAGACAAATATTAGATGCTACTTCTTTTGTTGAGTGGGGTTTTAATGTGCTCAAGAAGTGCTCAGAACCAGAAAGAGTTCATTTTAATCAAGGAACTGCAGAAAACAGGCTGAAGGCTTGAGCTGCAAAAGAATATTAATAAGTTAAAGTCTTCAGAAAATATAGTGTTCAAGGAAGTTTAAAAAATATTGAAGTTTAGGCATGAAATATTAGGGCAGGTTATATATATTGTGCTGTGCACAGGAAAATTTCCTCCAGAAATGAGAAAATATTGAACAGGTTGGGGGCGTTTATACAAAGCATCATCATCAAAATCATCACCAGATCTGCAGAGGGTTTTGTGCCAGCAGCATCCTCCCTCTGCTCTTTCAGTTGGCAGGGCCAAAAGTTTCTAATTATTAGATAATAATTTTGGATTCAGATCAGCCCTTTCAGACAGTGATGGTGGCACAGAGCTCCCCATAAGGTCGGGATTCATCAGGAAATGTAAATTTATCTCTTGAGCGTGGATGGATAATGGCAAGCAGCAGTAACAGAAGCACAAAGGGAAAAAAAAAAATCCCAGATTGCCAGATGAATCTGAAAGACATTTCCTTTGTGAGGGAGGCAGGAGGAGCTGTGTGTTCTCCCAGCCAAGGAACCTGTTCCACCAGCAGGGGCTGGACTGTCAAACGCTGGCAGAGCACCCCATGAAATCCACTTTTTTACAGCCCTGGGTCTCTAATGAACTGTCCCCCCAATTCCACAGCAAGAGTGATCAGTGTGCCATGGAAATTTTGGCAAAATCACACCCAGAGAGGGAGGCAGCAGCACTGCTGTGCTCTTTGAGATCCTGGATGCCACTGTCCTTAAGAGCAGAGCCTAAGAAGGATAAATTAGCAGAAGGTGATTAATTAACCACCCCCTCTGTTATTCTGGACTCTGTCAGATTTCTCACCATTCCCATTCAGCAATGGCACTTGGATGCTGCAGGTTTTAACTTTTTTTTTTATTTTTTCCTCCCTCGTATATGAAATAAAATGGTTGATTGGGTGGTGGGTCCTGCAGGGGGTTTTACAGCTCAGCACATGGGTTGAGCCCAGTGAATCAAAGGCAGGCACAGCTGGGTCTGGTGGCCACAGCTGCAGGAACATCAGGTTTGAGCATTTTTAACAACTTCTGGTGGGGTAGGATCCTCCTGTCTGGGCAGTGTCTCTCTGCTGGGCTGTGATTTATCGTGGCACAAGCCAGGGTTAGTGTTACCTCACCCTGCTGCTGCAAGGATGATTTTGTGCTTTACCTTGACATTATTGATGCAGTGCTCTCCCTCCCTGCACGGGGGTCACTGTTTGCAGGGCTTCTGCGTTTCTGGAGGAGCTTTGCCAGCATCTGCAACATGCACCTCTGCATCAGGAAAAAAAATAAAAACAATCACAAAACCACTATGGGACAACAGAAAGATCAGAGGAGCACTGGTCCTCCTTTTCCTTGCTGAATACAACATCTGCTCATAGAAACAGTGGTAAAAATACCCTCCAAACAAAAAGGAAAAAAACCCAAAACAACAAAAAATGCTCTGTAGTGTTTCAGAATTACCCCAGGAGGAGAAAGAAACAGTCTCAGAACTACCCTTGCTTCTGCTTTTCTGCTGCAGGGTGTTATTAAAGCTCTGGCAAATAAAAATTCTGTCCCCTCTGGTGCAGGTACCTGTCCTCAGTATCTCACCAGAAGGTCACCATCAATCACCTTACTGCAGAAACTGATTTTAGACAGAAAGGAAATGGCATTGCACTGAGTCCAGTGGGTATTTTAGAGCAGTCTCTTAGGATGGAAGTTTGTCTGTAATTCTGTAATTACAAATATTACAACTACAATTGTAAATTGTAACTATTGTTACAGCAAGAGTTGTAAATGAAATATTCAGGATGTGAAGGCTTTGGCACTAGTGTGGCCATCCTGATATCAGGTAGAGGAGCAAGGAAGGGAGGGAACCACCCCGCTATCAGCTTGTTCACATTCCTGCCAAGTGCACCAGGGACACTGGAAAAGCAGCACACTGCTAATGCTGCCATGTGAGCAATAAAACCTGCCAAATTCTGAGAAACACCTCCCTCAGGGGAGCAGCTGAAAGCTGTTTACAATAGATCAGAAACTCCTGTCTGAGATTTATCAGCCACTGTCACAGGTGAGAAGTGTTTACTAACAAAGCCAGAACAAGTGACAGAGGAGGTGATGACTCCTTCAGGATGCTCAGCCTTTGGAATAATTTATCTTTTAGCAAGTCCCAAACTGGAGCTTTCAGCAGGCAGCTGGGGCACAGCAAAAGCCTTTCCTTCCCTGGGCAGATCTAATCCAGCCCCAGTGTATTGCAGCTGCTGTTACCATGAGGGTTTTCCTGGCTGCCTGAGCATTCATATTAAAGGAGAAGTCAGTACCTTCTCACACTCCTTTAATGCAAACACCAGCTCTGTTCCACAAACACAGCCATTGTTTTACATTCCATGCTGGGACAAACAAGACTGTGTGACAGTCCCCTTGATCAATGTGGTGGGGAGGTGGGAATTCCATCCTCCAATCCACAGGCATCATAGGAAAGGTATAAAAGTGGAGTTTTGTAAATAAACTGGGTCTTCCTGCCCTGCATGCTCTGTGAACCCAGACCTGTGTCCCAATCTCATTTCCTAGTAAGGAATATATCCTTATATCCAGTTATCCTCGCAGTGATATCTGCCCTGAGGCAGGGAGGGAAATGGAAAATGAACCCGAGTGGATCTGATTCTGACTTCCACAGAGCACCACAGAGATTCATTTCCCTGTGTTTGATTTGACTAGATTGGATTAGAAGTTCTTTATTGTGAGGATGCTGAGGGAAGCTGTGGATCCCTTTGGAAGTGCCCAAGGCCAGGCTGGATGGGGCTGGGAGCAGCCTGGAGCAGTGAAATTGTTCCTGCCCTTGGCACAGGGGTGGGACAAGGTGATCTTCAGGGTCTCTCAATCCATTTGGGAATGAAACTCTGGGAAAGGATTTTCTTTAATTCCATGAGGAACACAGAAGGATCTGCCTAAGGCTCTGTATCAGCTGTGCCATACAACCAACACAAATACCACTTTTCTATCCTGCTCTCACAGTTCATAAATTTTACTCTAAGAATTGAATGGAAATGGCAGTTGGTAACTAATGAGAGAGGACTGAGGAGTCCCTAAAAGAAGCAGCATTTTTTTGATAGAGATCTCATTATGTTATATTTTGACTGCTCAACCAGGTGTTTTTTTTTTTTTTTGTTTGCCCACACGTGTTTTTTTTTTTTTTTTTTTTTTTTTTTTTTTTTTTTTTTTTTAAATAAACCCTTCATTCCAGGTTTGCTGCAGTACATCACAATTTCTTTCAGATTCCAGAGAGTGTCTCCTTCTACTTTTGGAAGCCTCTTTCAGGCCCTGACAAGTATTTTCCAGGAAAGCTGACTGCAAGTGCACTTGCCTTCTTAAATTAAACCCCCACTGCCATTTGCAAGCAGATTTCTTTAGAGACAACCAAAAGCATGCGGACCTCAGCCCCTCCTTTCTTTAGGCCTTTAGCAGCCAGAAAAATGCCAGGTTTTTATAGCCTCTATCACATATTTGTATCAACCTCTATACAATAAACTTTTCTCCTCACCACACCAACATTTACTGCTCATTACAAAAATTAACAACTCAATGAGCAGGAGGGGGGATCGTTATCAGCTCTGATAGCAGTTCCTGTCTGCTGACACCCTGTGCCAGGAAAAAACATCATAAAGATTCACCTCGTTTCTTTCCTGTGGCCACAAATTAAGTTTTCCAGCCTAAAGTCTGTTATAACATAAATATTCATCAAAAGCAGGCTAAAGGAAGGCAGGATAAGAACAGTATGTGACTACATCAAGAGGTATTTCCAAAGAAACTGGGTTTTTTCGTATCTATTTTTCAGTTATTGAGATCAATATGGGTCTTTTCTTGTGGCCTGGATCACAGGACCTTAGCAAAAGCAGATAATAATCCTCCTTTTTCTGACTCCCTGCTCTGACTGCAAGCTCTTTGGGAAATAGATGACTTTTACTGAACAGCTTTAGAAAGAACCAAAATTGCTCTCTTGTCNAACAACAACAAAAAACACAAAAAAACAAACCAAACAAAAACAAAAACAAAAACAAAAACAAAAACAAACAAAACCCCCCCCAAAAACCACCTGGAGAAAGATTGGTTTGGAAAAGGAGAGTTGGTTGCCAAGATTGTTTTGAGAAGAAGCTTTCTTGGGAAATTTTCCCTTGAGGAAAAAAGTTAGCAGCTGCTAGCAGGCTAAAATCTCTCAGATTATCCCAGAAATACCAGGCCCACACTCTCTAATCTCCATTTATGTTTCTGTGCTCTGGTCTAAGCATAAGATAAAAACTCCACCTGTCCATCCACACCTGTGTCTTTACAGCAGAGTCACCAAGAAGTTTCTCAGCAACACCTACATTTAAATTAAGGTTTAAATCACAATCCCATGGAAACTCCTCAGGTATCCCGAGGTTGCAGCAGGCTGTTGGAACCAGCAGTTTGCAAATGGTAGCCTGCAGCCATAACAAAAGGCTTGCCTGATTTCTGTGTTCAGGATAAAACAATAAATATGCAATGTGCTTTCCTCTGTGGGAAAGAAAGCGCAAAACCACAACAAACAGGAACAGACAACAGCATTTGGAGACAACTCTGCTAAAACAGAGACAAGTTGCAGCCTGAGGGCTTTAACCTGCCTTCCCTTAAAGTTCTGCTGTGTGCAATCATTGCCTACAGGCCCCTGTTTTACTGAAATTTTTAATATCCAATGATCATTAGGCAGACCACATCAAACCAAATGAACTTTTATCCTTCCATGTTATCTTTCCCTGCACCACAAATGAAACCAACTTCTGTCATCCATCCTTTATAAATTTATCACTTTCCCCTGCGTGTAATTTATCTATTGCAGCCAGGATTGATTTTTTTTTTTTTTTAAGGTTTTGAAGAGCTTTACAAAAGGAAGAGGGAAGAGAATAAAAACAGACATCTGAGAAAGCAATAATAAAACTGGGTGGCAGCTGGAAAAACATAATCACACAAATTAGGCAAGATTTATAGCTACTGAAAGGGAACGTGACTCCACTGACACCAACAATCCAGGAAATGTGTGCAGATATGCATTTTTCTCTTCTATTGCCATTCACAGCAGCTAAAGGAATCCCCTGACTTTCCACTAACACAGTGCAATCCTGTTTCTCTCAAACTACCAAACACATTTATACCTAAATCAGAGAATTCACTGCTTTATATTTCACTTTCTGACACACAGGCATGGCTGATTCCCAGAGTTACTTCTTCCCTCAGCAAAAACTGTATTAATATCCCTGCAAGTGAGTGTCTGGTGAATTTATTATAAGAGGAAATGGTTAGACACATACAAACCTCAGAGCAGTGTAATCCATGCATCAAAATACTTGCAGTGCTGAATAAATTGAAAATGGAAAATATGATGCAGATCTGTGTTTGGAGTAGAAGCAAAGGAAGTCACTCCAGTAGTTTTGCTATGACAGATTAAAGTACTTAAGGTTTCTTAATTCAAAGCTATAAAAATTCCTTCCTGTGGGCACTGCAGAGCAGTGCTTTTTTATGATGATAATAAACAGCTTGAAGTTCTATCAAATCAGATTTGGGTTGGTGTTCTTTTGTCATTAGGTTGTTTTTTTTCCCCAATCAAATTAGAAATGAAATGCATTAGAAGGAAGATAGTATGTTGAGGCTTCAGTGAAGCAGCAGAGAGATCTAAAAATCTTAATTTAGAAGTGGCATGGACTATTGATACCAGCACCCTGAAAAAATCTATCCTTTACTCCTTTTGGAGATGCCTGGAATTTCCAGTTTAACTCAGAGTCCAAAGTGTGATCTGCTAGGATTGAGTCTAACACATAAATGAGGAAAAATACATTACAAGGTTTAAAACCTTAAACTTTCATGCTTGAAATAGTTTTACCTTTATGAAAAAGCCCCAAGCACAATCACTACAGCTTTCCGAGAGGCTTTCTCTGCTCCACTAAGAGCAGCTTAAATGTGCTTTTTAAAGTTTTTCCTTTCAATGAGTCAGAAATTGCCCTTTCCATAACCTGAGGCAGCATCCATTTACTGCTCCTCTAGGTGCTACAGCACTGTCATCAGTCTAGATGTCCTGGTGCCCAAATGCCACAATGTCATCCAGCAGGGCAGCAGTGGGCTGTGTGGAGTTTGAAGGGTTATTTTTACTGTAGTAAATTAGTGTTTCACATGCAGGCACATCCCAAAATTACATACCAGACCAGGGGGTAATTCAACCCCAGAAATCCCAGGTCAGCACAGGAGTCTGGTACAGCAAAGCCAGTCCCACCTCCTGCCTGTGGTTTAATCAGGGATTAAAAGGGGAGGAGATTTCCCCTGCTGTTTGCTCAGCTCCCACCCCACTGCTGCCTCAGATCCCAAATTATTGCAGGAGCTCAAAGGCAGAAATCACAGCCCCAGGGATGGAGCTGTGTGGTGACATCACAGTGACAGCACAGTGACAGCACAGTGACATCACAGTGACATCACAGGTGACATCACAATGACATCACAGGTGACATCACAGTGACACCACAGGTGACACCACAGTGACATCACAGTGACATCACAGGTGACATCACAGTGACATCACACGTGACATTACAGGTGACATCACAGGTGACATCACAGGGCCACTGCACACCTCCAAGGGCTCCCTATGCAGATTTAACAGAGATGTGATATCCATGTGTCTTCAGGCTGTTACAGCACTGTAGAGCAATTAGAACTACCACAATTATACAATGCAGATATTAGATAAATTTTCTATTTAAATAAAACAAAATAAATAAATAAAAAATAAATAAACCTATTTTCAAAGGTGTGCTGGTTTTGCCTGTAAGAAAGATCTATTGGCAAACAAACAGGAAAAAATAAAAGTACAAAATACATGCATAGTACAAGCTCATCCTCCTGCCTGCCTTCCCAGTTCTTTCCAGAAAGCCTGAGCAATTTCTGTGCTCTGAGGTTACACAGCCTCATCTTAATGCAGGAATGTGAATACAGCAGTGGAAATAATGGGGGTACATCCAGATAAACATTCTGGATCTGTATCTGCTCTTTGTGGGTATTTTTAGCTAGTGAAAAACTATTCAACCATGTCCAAGGCAGCAGTCAATTCTGTGTTTTCTGTTATTTTTTTTTTTCAGAATGCAACATATTTGCATAGAATCTTGAATTCTTCTGGGGTTTGGTGTAGAATTCGCTCCCTTCCACTTCAAATGCCTTATTGTTTGGTTTTGGCTGTTGCCTTTTTTGTTTTTTAGGTCAGAAGCAGAAAAATTCTTGATGGCTCCAATCAGCACTCTGTTGCCCTTACATTGATTCTTTAGCTGTTGCCTTCTTGCAGAGCTGCTACACCACACAAGCAAAAGTAGATTTACTGGTGACAACACTGAACTGTGTTCCAGCTATAGTGCAGCATTTTTCTGCTGAGGAGTTTCCCATTCAAGCAACACCAAGGATTTCATGGAGCTGCTGAACCTGTGTAGAATTTCCAGACTGCAATTGTGGCATTGCCCCTGCTCAGGACACCGGGGTGAGCTGAGTGTGTAAAAGTTTTTCCTGAGGGATAAATACTGGATAATTTCTGTGACTGCTTGAATGAAAAATGTTAGTGAGCTCTCACTGCCATGAAATCATCACAGAGCCTCAGCATCTGAGCCAGTCCAGGCACAGCTTCCAACCTCCAGCTGCTTTATCCTCTAGTACTTTAATATTGTCACATCTGCATATGATTTTGTCTCCAGCAATTATTAAAATTATTCTTATGAAAAAGGTGCTGTATAAACCAGTTCCACTATTGCTACCATTAAAAAAAATGAGTTATGATTTCTTCCCTGAGGAGGATTCAATGCACAAGAAAAATACAACTTCCCTGAATGTGGCTTTAAAATTTATAAGGATTGGAAAGCTTTTGTCCAAGTATCTTATATTTACAACAATTTACAGCAGTGTAATCTGCTGCCCAGTGTGATTAGCACATAACAGATCTACAGCCCTGCCAGGGCTGCTTTGCCCATTTCTTGGAGGAAATAAACCATCACTAACATGTGGCTTAACATTCTTTATCTGAGTCCATTCCTGTGAGGTCACCCTGCATAAAATGCACCAGGGGTAGAGGGGCTTTAGTCTCCTGTGGTGGTGCACTGGAAATCCAAAGGATGAGGAAAATTAAAAACCAAATTATTGATCCATGTCTGCTCCTGCATTTATACAATTCAGGGTGTGTGTTGTATTTCTTGGTGTATATGAATATTTAAACCAGAATAATTGCCTTTGTATGCAGAGGATTTAGTACCTGGAATTCAAATGAGAAAGCAAAATCCATTCCCATTCCATTTATTGGGTGATGAAATTATGTCAATTCCTCTTCTCTCTCTTCATTTCAAATAACATGTTCTGTTTTGAAAACATAAAGAAATGTCAAACAGCCAGAACTGGTGTCCCCTACTGAGCAAATGGAGGGCAACAAAGTGAATGGGCATGAGATGCTGTCTGGAGTCGGGGTTTCAATTCTTGCCCTTCTTAACATAAATGTATAAAGAATTAAAAAAAAAAAAAAAAACTTGCACTGAAAAATGTCTCTTTTGGTGCAAATATAAACTCACCAAAGAAAAGACCAATGTGGAAATAGGAACACACAAATTTCCCAGTTACACAAGGGAAAAACAGACTATTTTTTACTTTGCACACCCAAAAAGTGTGCATTCCTAGCAACTGTCTCACAGAGAATGAAAGTGCAGAAACAATATTATCTGATTACAAAGCACAGAGGATTAACACTTATTGACAATCAGCTGGGAGGATAGAATTCATTCTCATTTCCTCAGCTCACATCAGTGAGAAATCAGTCTGCAGAAAATCAAAGCCTGTATTGATGACGTTCAGAAAAAGTGATAATTTCATTAGAGCAAACAGCTGTAAGTAGCCATGTGATTTTCAGTAACCTGCAAAAGAAGCATTACATTTTTGAACTGTATTGTTCAGCTTCTCTCCCAAACATTTCATCACAAATCTCATCTCAATCTGCAAGAATCTTTTGCTCAATGGCTGCACGTTTAAATGACCAGCAATCAGGATGGTTAAGCTACATTACAAATCCAGCCTTCTGGTTATGGGTTTTTAATTACTCTCAATTACTCCCTCTCTTTTTTGATCCCTCATTACTTGTTTTGTGCCAAACAGGATCCCAATCCAACAGCCATTCAAACTCAGCAGGAGCCATTCCATTAATGAAGTTTTGATCTGTAACAGCTTCTTTCATTTGCACTGCAGACTATCAGGATCAAATCACAGCTGAATGATGTGGTAGAGCAAATTGACTCCTGAGCAGTGCAAAATCTGGCTGCCAGACACCTCCTGTCCTACCTCCCATCTCCCTGGATAATTCCCATTTCCCCACATCCCTGTCAGTGCCTCTGCACATTCTCCTCTCCCCCAGCAGCTCCCTCTGGTCCCCAGGCCCTTTCCCTGCTGATTCCCCATCAGAGCAGCCCTCCTGCCCTGCTGATTTCCCTGCCCTGTGCTGTTTTTTTGGTTATTCAGCTGCTGTAAACCCAGCTCAGAGCAAGGGGGTGCTCCCTGTTTATCTCTCACTAAAGGCTCTCTGCCATGTAGAGAGCTGTCAGTTTTAACAGAATATTTAGGAGCTTAACACCTTCCAGATCTCTCTGTGCCATGAAAGCGGTGGATATTTGCAATTTTGGTCAGAGTTTGCTAAAAAAAATATCAAAAGCTGCTAGGGAGTGAATGACTCACAGATGGACAATGTCATCACGAGTGGTGTTTCCTTAAAAAGCCAGACTAAATGTTCCCAGAAGAAGGTAACAGTCTTATAAAATCACAGACCAGGTATGAATGATAGTGCACTGGCAGCCAAATCATCCATTTTCAAGAGCAGGGCCATAAAAGAAGAGTTGGTTTACTCAAGAGAAGTAATTCTGATGTGCATTTGCAGTAGAGTGCTTAAAGCCCTCAAGGTTACTGAATCTGCAGTGAGGGAAGACTTGTTTGCAGCTCCCAGCCTGCAACCCCAAACAAGTGATCACAGTTAGACAGCTAATCCTGTTTATTCTAGAATTTAGCTTGAAACAGAACAGAAAATCTCAACTACCCTTGAATTTTTTACCTGGAAACTGAGCTGAACATCACTATGCAGCCTTATGTCTTCGCAAGACTGAATTGCACTCTGAAATCTGAAATGCTCAGCTTTACGGGGAGTCATTTTCATTTTATTCACAAAGTTTACTTCCCCCTTCTGGTTTTGTACCAGAAAAAAGTGAGTTTTTCTCACCAAGACAGCTCATGCAGAATGTCAGACCATTGTCCTCTAGCTGCACATTCAACTGATGTTTGCATCTGCAAGTTCCACTGGAGAAATAAACACACTGAGCACAACATTGCCATCAGTTAAAATACCAAGATGCCTCTTCACAAGACAGGCCATGCATAGCTAAGCATCAAAACGTGTTCCCAGCTCTGCTGTTATTATTGTGATGTGACAAAGAGTCTTCACATTTTAATGATGCTATCTTCCAGAGGGATGATGATAATTTAACCTGCTTCAGCAGAGATAATAAAAATTTGTGTGCTTTTACACATCTCCCTGTTGCCAATACTGGATTTTTTTTCCACATTTTTTTTTCTTTATGTGGAGTGAATAACCACCTACCAAACACAAATAGCAACTAACAAGCTGAAATAACCCCACTAAAGAATTATTAGTATAGGAGCCTTGACTTTTTCCTCTCTGCCCTTCAAACAAAAAACCCTTAAAAGTTAACAAACTGAATTTTCTCCTCGACAGAAACACCAAACAATGCTGGAAACGCTGCCCACATCTGTGGAACTCTATGGGATCACATTCACGCCTGCATCCGTTGCCTGGGTAACAATCAGCCAGTTGCTCCTACAAACAAACTGCAAACAGCAGAAGGAAATGTGCTCTAACTGGGAGCTCCTGCTTCCCTGAGCTTGAGCCTTGTTAGCTGGAGAAATAATCCTGTGTAATATGATCTTATTCACCAGGCAGTGGATGAATGGAGGAGGGAGGTTATGGGCTGATTTGCTCATTCAGGAGGAATAGGAAGACACAGGAAAGGTTGTGAGCAAACTAACATAAAAGCTCAGCTCCGTTTTTATCCTTCTCTCCTTTTCTTCTCCCTAAGAAGCACAGCATGGCATTTGGATGGAGCTATACATCCCTGCATAAAGGGTGATTCATTGCCCCTTTTCCAGCACAAAACTGAAGTTATTGTCTCCATTTCCCCCTGGCAGCACAGGCCCCCGATTGATGGGCTCCGTGTCGGGCCCCTCCTGGTGCCACACAGCAGAGATGGGTCTCAGGGACATATAGAGCTGTGACAGGCCCTGCAAAGGTTTCCAGAGCAACGGGGATGCTGCAGGAGCTGCAGCCAGGCTGCATCCCCACCCCGTGCCCCCCCTGGCTCTGGCCACACAGGTTTCCTTCTTCGCTCCCCACGGGCGCTTCCGCGGATTCTGGCCACGTGTGAATCTCCCTCACACACTGAAATTCAGGGCTGTATACACAAGGGTTGGCTTTGGGGCCCACAGCATTGCCAAACAAGACAAGTTTGTTAGCCTCAAGCATCCAAAAATTATGTTTTGATAAGTAAGATTTGCCTATATAAAATCTTGAGGTTTGACTGACTTGTCTTCGCATGATGTTTAATTTGTCTTCTGGGTTAAAAAACTTTTCATATCCATATACACTTATATACACTTATATATCATAAAAGGGTTTTTATAAAATTCTTCTTGCACTAAGGTTGGTTTGAAAGTTAGACAGGTATTTTTTGGTAGTATTGGTTTAAATAAATAAAATGTAAGATGCTTACAAAATAAGTCAGACCCAGGGGAAAAAAAGGGATCTAAACAATTATTATGATAATATTCATAGTGGCATGCTATAAATTAGGCCTATTGCAGCTGTCCTGTAACATTGGTTTAAAAAAGGAAAGAAAACAGCATTGTCAAATGGCTGCTCCTTATTGAAACCTGAATCAATTACCTGCTAAAAGTAAATACTGCAGAGGAGCAGCCTTGTACTGCAGATTTCCCACACTTCTGTGTACAGGCTAAAGCCCCTAAATAGTGCCTTACATCATGGCTTTCCAGTTGGTGGGTGTAACTGCAAAACTGAACTCATCACTAAAAAACAAATATAAAGATGCCAAGCTGACTTTCTGGCCACAGAAGCAGAACTGACAGAAACAGAAGTGCAAAGGTTCACCAGCAGCGTGGTTATTATTTTGCTATAAAATGAGCCTGTGCAGCAGCAAGGATCAAATTCTGGCTGCTCCTCATGGTCAGTTTTTCCACCAGATTCACAGCTCTGTTTTTTTGGGGGAGTTTGCTTTGCCCTTGGCTGCCTGGCACAGAAACCAGCTCTGAAGTTGATGCTTTCTTCATTTTTACACTTGACACATTGGTATGGCAGAGAGATTTTGTACAGAAAGGCCTCACCTGTGTTGGTTTGCAGGCAGGTGTGTCTCACCCCAGGTAGTGCAATCAGCTCCCAAATTCCCTTACAACCCTCTGTAATTCCAAATCAAAGAGAGCTGCTGACCACAGGGTGGTCAAACATGGAACTTTCTAAAAGATTGCTAAAGGAAAGCTTCTTGCTCCCTCAAGCTTTGAAAGGAGCCTGTGGCTGCGTTCTGGAGGAAAAGGAGAATTTGCATTTTCCTGGTTTAAATTTAAACCTTAGTTTATTTTTTTTTAAAGGTAATGTCATGCTTTTAATCAAGAAGAACTGTCCAACAACGCCTCGTCCTTTTCCTCCTTCTCAGACCACAATCTCCTCATGAGTGAATTAATCAGATTGTGAAATAGCGTGCCCAGGACTGGACCAGGAGCAAGGATTATCTCCTGCAGATGCTGCCAGCACTGCCCTTGCAGCTCCTGCACTTCCAGCTTTGAACACGAGCCCTGGAGCTGCTGGCTCTGCTGAGCGTTTCTGTATCAAATCAGACACAGAGGAAAACACACAGCACAAAGTTGTGAACATGAGCAAAGAAATAACCAAAAAATAAATTTAAAAAAAGCATAAAACTTTGCCATAAAAGCAAGAGCAGCCCTCAAGTCCCCAGAATTAGAGCATCCACCACATCTGACTCTGCTGACCTTACCTAGAGGGATTTGCTATGTAAGATGAAGAAACTGTCCTATGTACTGACAGAAATCCATAAAATACTGAAATATCAGAATTTTTAAGGGCTGCTTTTTGTTGTCTGTTTTTTTATTCCAACTGTGGAAAAATTGTGGGCAATCTTCAATTTCATAAAAATTTTCCCTACAGGCTTTTACATACATATCAACCTGAAGCAGATTATCCCTTTTTCAGCATTGAAAAATGAAATTCTTCCCAGTGGTTTAGCAATAAACACTTAGAAATTATTTTAAGCTTATTGCAAAGCAAAACACTTTAATGTTTAGTGCAGTTTGAAGAACACTTTCTTCCTGAGAAATATATTTTTTTATTTCTTCCCTGCACTCATAGTATGGTTTTCAAGTTCTAGAAAAAAGCCAGCAGGTCATGATGATACTGATGTGCTCTTTGGGAAAGCATCGGGAAAATGAAAGTTGCCTATGTGCTGCTTATTTTTTAATGAGAGATCTGGGTTTTTTTGTTTGTACATCTTTATTTATTGCTGAGACATTTTATAGTGTTAGCTGGGCAGAATTTGTAAATCTATCTTGGAACTGAATGGTTAAAATGAATGAATGAATGGATGAATGAACAAATTAATGAATGAGTAAGACATTAACCTAGATAGAAACTGAGTAGAGTATGTGTAGAACTCTGCCTAAGTAGAAACTGAGCCAGAGTATGTGTGCTCTGAAGCAGTATGGAAAGAAAGAGATGCCAGTAGAGTCCTAGAACTCCTCATTGTGTCTGAGAAGACAAAAGTCTCAACAAATTAGTGCTAAATTAAAAATACCTTTAGGAAACTGCCTTACATAGGGAATTGTGTTAAGAGACAGCATCAAAAAGGAGAGACAATACAAATAACAGATAAAAGGCATGACATGTACACATTAAGTTTTGCTTTTGAAATTATATTTTTTGTGGGACAGTTTACTATTTGCACTTACAATAAGAAAACCTGGGACATTTAGTACCAACATTACATTTTTTTAAATCCAATTAACTCATTATCTGATACAGTATTTTCTATGAAGACAAAAATATTTCAGCAATATTTTGGACACCTCACACCTGACTTTAACTATGAAATTGGTACATCAGAGTCTGCCATGGCCATCCAAGCCACAAACCCACAGCCACCCACCTCTACTCTAGTCACACCAACTGAAAGTAGGACTTGCTAGAGAACACTATTTCCTAAAGGTGGAGGAGCATTATTTTTACTGTTTTTCTCCTGCACATATGTCCCAGGGAGAATTCACAGTCTGTGCTTCCCATTTCTGGAAACAAGGCACTTTCCTTTGTAAACACTGGTCATATGCATCACTTAGGTATCCGTGGTTACAGAGATGGAAAGAGCTCTTGAGTCACATCCCACTTGTTTTCCAGCTCCTGTGCCTGGGAGGGTTGTGCAGCAGCAAAATCCGTGGGTCTGAACCAGAGTCTACCAAGGCTGACAAGGAGATGACATTAAATACAAATCTGAATATCTGAATAAATTAGGCAGCTGGTACAACCCCAGTTGTCTTAATTTACAACGCAGTAAGCAAGGGGAGAGGAGAGAGGAAGGCATTAGAGACTAAAGGATCTGCCAAGCCTGCATCATCTTTCAGTGGTATCCAGTGGAAAAACCTGTTGTTTGTTCTTCCAGCACACTGCACTTCCATGGACACCAGTGACAATTGATGGATTCACTGGGAAGGTCACCCTGGAGCTCTGCTGGCCCCACCAGGTGCAGGAGAGGCTGAGGGTCCCCACGCCAATCCCACCTTTCCCATCCCCACAGTGAAGCAGGAAGGACTCCTCCCCAATCCCATTGGTTACAATAGAGAAACAGCTAAAATGGGATTTTTTTGAGAACTAGAAAGGCAAAACACCACCTGGAGAAAGATTGGTTTGAGAAAGGAGAGTTGTTTGTCCAGATTGTTTTGAGAAGAATTTTTCTTGAGAAATGTCCCCTTGGGGTAAAAGTTAGTAGCTGCTAGCAGGAACACCCTCAGCTTCTTTGCCAGGGAGAATTCCCCAACACACATCCAGTAAATTCAGGGAAATGTCCACTGCTGCCCTTGGAGTGGGCACAGAGAAAGAAGGAGGGTGAGACTGGCATTCCACAGGCACCCTTTGCTGCTCTCTGGGTTAAATCAAGGAACTTCACCATTCTCATATGGGAGTTAATTACCCAAAGAGAGCAAAGTGCTGTTCAAGAAGCTGAAATTCCCTGTTTCTGCAGGGGTTAAAACAGGCAGTGGCTCATTCCAAGCTTTGTTACTCAAAAAAAGAAGGTGATCTGTGTTCTCCCACCGCATTTTGAAAATTGCTGTTTGGTCTTGGATCAGAGAAGAGCTTGATGACACCTTGCTGTAAAAATAAAATGATAGATTCAGGTCTGCATTTTACAGTCCCACAACACTGATCTTTGATATTTCTTAAGCAAACTTTCTGTTTGAGCTTTGCAGACGGTTTTATTGTTTTTTTCTCTCCTAGAAAAGGTTTGTTGCTCATATTCAACCTCTGAAATCTCTTGTGCATTCCCTGTCATACTATTTCTCAGAAACAGCATTTGATCTTGTGAAATAAATAATATGAATAATGCATGAGAAAGACATTTTAAAGCCCAAATTCCACCCTTCCTTTCCTCCTCCTACTTTATTTTTTTCATTTGGCATTAAAGCTATTATAAACAGGCACATTTTGATAGCAAGCAGGAGTGCCTGTGGATAGCAGGGCTATCATCAGTTGGAGGAGCAAAACCACACACAAAAAAAAAACCCCTTAAATATAACACTGGGACAATAAATAGTGCCAAGAGAGTATTGATTCAGCACACTCTTGAAATATGTTAAAGATTTTAATTCCATGCTCTCTCACTCTTTTTCCTTAACACCATATCACATTAAGTCATGTAAAAGACCTTTCTGAGACCTTATACTACAGCATTTAAATGTCACTGCCAGCATTAGCAACATTCTCGGGTTTGTGAACAAAAATCAATTTACTGTAAAAATTCACCTCCACAAATCTGTGTTCCTAAGTTAGCAATTTGTTCTGTTAATATATTTGGTAGGACATTATTTATTACTTTTTAAAAGCATGTGACATACTGCAAAACCTTAAATTTACCACATTGCTTCATGAGTGACAGACAGTGGTCAGAATTTTATACCAAATTCTAACATATTCATGTGAGTTTTTGGAATCTTTCAACCCCACAGCAAGTCTGGCTGCTCTTTAAGAAAAGGGAGTGGTTGTGAGGATCCATGAACAGTTTGTGTCTCCTCTGGCTCGTCAGAAATGCCATCAGGAGAAGAGCACACTTCTGTTTCTAACTTCCTACAGCACAGACTGGGTGTAAGCTAGGAAAGAGCTCACTGCTCACTGCACAGCTGTTCCTTGGTGACAAATGGGGGAAACTGATGTTCCTCTGTTCTGTTCCTTGTAGGGAATTGAGACAGCACCAGGGATGAAGAGTTGGGCTGATATTCCTTGCAGAGAGGCTCCCCTGGTCAGTCTCCAAATCTACAGATTCCCAGGGAACTCAGAAACATCTTGAGGACTGGAACCATTGAACTCTGCCCCTTGCTTGCTTTGGAGTCCCCTTTCCATCAGGATCCCTGCTCTCACAGCTCTCCTGAGGTCATGGAAGAACACCAGGGTAAATTACCCCATCTATTCTCATCTGGCAGGCATTCAGCAAGACACAGTTTAGCAAAGAGTTTAAATAAATGCTTAACCTTAAACTGGCTATTAGAGACCTAAGGAAATGCTTTCCTGGATTAAGAACAAGAACTGCTGAAAAATAAAGGAGATTTTCATTGTCTGCAGCACAGGCCTCACAAGAGAGAGGGAGTGAGGTGAGATCTGTGTGTGGGATGGGACAATCAGGAGGTGGACAAGGAGATGATGCCTTGAGTTTGAGTTTTCCTGTATTTCAGGCTCTGTGGTCTCCAGGGTGCAGCTCTGAGCTCACACTCAGGCTCACTCAGCTCTGCACACAGCAGGGACACAAAACAAATCCTTTTCCTGCTGCACACCAAGGACAGCTGGGACAAGTGTTCAGCCCAAAAGCACAAACAGGGGGGGCTGAGGAGAGAAAACAAGAAGGGTGGGACTGCAGAACCTGCAGCTGGAATTGGACAATTCAACCCCAAAATGCAAATGGACCAAAACTTATCAAAGTGTGAGACCTGGTGACCCTTTGTCCATTTTGTGCCCATTTTGGGTCCATTTTATGACCATTTTGGGTCCACCTTGGGTGCAGCCCTGGCCAGGCTCTTGTCCTGCCCAAGGTGTATCCTAAAGGCCTTTGAATAAATCTCTGCTTTATTCTCTGGCTCTGTCCAGTCTCTGTTCCTGGTCCAGCTCCCCAAGGCAGCAGTTCCTGGCACCCCAGATGGGACAGGGAGGACCTGAACCCCCAGAGGATCACCCAGCCCTGCCCCTCTCCTGCTGTACTCTGAGCTGGGGACATCAGAGATGGTGCCCACAGGACAGGACCCAGGCTGTGCCATGGAGCTTTCACAGGCCATCTCCATGAAATAATAAATGAAATAGGGGGAGCATTGCACAGCACTGCTTTTTGACAGTGTTTAAGCTCTCCTGGTTTGTGTCTTGGGCCATCTCACCCTCCAGAGTGGCACAAATCCCAGGGAGGCACAGAGGGCTGAAGTCCCAGGGATGCAGGGACAGCCCAGCCCCTCTCACTGCCCCTGCTCCCTCAGCCAGGGGAGGCAGGAGCAAACAGCCCAGATTTTCTGTGATGATGGGGGCAGTGAAGATCCAGGTGGCAGCTCCTCTACAGGCCTGTAATAACTCTCCCTTTGCAATACAAATGCTGCCTGCAGGTGTTTGCTCTTGTCTTTTTTACAAACTAAAATGAGACAGCACGTTTGCACATGACTAATCCCTTCATAATGCATTTTACCTCCTGCAAACTGCTTATAAATGTAATTATTTTTCAAAAGACTGAGAAATCTGCCACATCTTTATATATAGGTCCTTGTGGATGACACAATCCATCACCTTTCCAGTAAAGAACTATACAAAATGAAATATTTAATAGGTGATAAATTAAATATTAACAGCCAGTGCATCACAGACATCTCCAAATGTTTACACGAGTCTATAAGTTAGAGTGTTTCCTTTTGCAGCTCACTCTATTCCCACCCATGCCTGCTTCACAGGCCTCTGAGCAATCCCACAGCCCCAAAGGCACCTCTGAGCAAAAATTCCAGCTCCACAAGTTCAAACCCAGGTTTATTCAGCTCTTCCTTCTGTGTCTCTCAAATATCCCCCTACCTTACCCCAGAATTCTGGGTTTGCCTCTCTGTCCCCATTACCCACAGTGAGTTTTTACTGCAGCTGGAGGTGGTGGTGGCACAAACAGAAATAATTTTCATTATTTGTGCTTTCATTCACACAGGGACAAACCCAGCTCCTCCCTCAGCTCTAGAGGTTCTGTGGGAGGTTTTGAGCTGGCAGAGGAGGCTGAGGGGGCTGCTCAGGCAGTGCTGTGTAAAGAGCAGAGCATCCTGCTGGGGTAATTAGAGAGCTCCTACCAGATTTGTTCCATGATCAAGGCTCTAAACTCATTTAACTGCCATACCTTTGAAAAGCTGCACACTTACAACACTGGACTGCAGGAGAAGTGCTCTGGCAGCTTGAGAGGGGAGTTTTGAAAAAGCCAAAATTTTTCCTCCCCAAAAGCAGTTTGCTGACAAAGAGCATTAGGTCATCTGGGACATGGAAATGTCTCTCATGGAAATCAGTGGGGTTTTAATCCTGCAATTTTTTCTCAACACCTGAAAAAAGATTCCCATTGTGGCAGTTCACACAAATTCTTCCACTGACTTCTCTCGAGCAAGACAAAGCAAAAAGAATGTAAAGTTTCCATTTTTAATCCCCTTCAAAACAGCTGAGGCTTGTGTGATGGCAGTAGCTGTGAGAGGTAATTGCTGCACAGTGGCCCAATTACTCACACACTTCAAAACAACCCAAAACTCCCACCTGCTATGAGTGAAGGGCTTAAAAGGTGTGGGTTATGAAACAGAGAAAAGCATCATTTCAGACCTATGTGTCAGTTTAAATGTTTTTTCTTTATTCTTGCTACAAATTATCATTAATCTAAATGTGGCTGTTACCTGTGACTGGTGTTCTTTGAGTGTGGTTGCTTGGTTGTTTTTCTTTTTAACTTGAAGTTCCTGTTCCAGATCAATTGAAGCCTCCAATCTCTATAGGAAAGTGAATTTTGGAAGATTTGTGTAGTGCAACTCATAAAGCTCTGCTCCAAGGTTCATTGGGTCTTTAGGGACCTGCTGTGGTGTTAATGTGGCTTAACATGGCCTGCAAAGGTTACAGACATGGAAAAAATATCATTTATAGAAAGGATTTTCTTTGTTTTCATTGGATTTCTTCTTTTTTTAACAAAAAAACCTCTCATTATGAAGACCAACTATAAACTATTCCACAGAATTTGGGTTGAATGGAGTCTCCTTGTGATAAGTCCAAGTAACAGAAAATCTTCTTCACCCTTAATTACAGTAGCAGTGTTGGGTGGTGCTGTATTAAACTGACCTTTGGCTTTATGTTAGCTGTGCTAAATAAATAAAAAAATCAGAGTTTCCCAGTAACAAACACAAGCATATCTTATCATTCAGTGTGAAGTTGTTACTACAGTGCCATCTTCAGTGCGTTACACAAAGTGGAGTTTTCCTGTAGAGGATTTTTCCCTTTGTTCTTTATGGGTTGGAAATGGATTCACAGAAATGGATTCACAGAAGTTCAACTCCATAGGAATGAATGAATGAAAAAAAAAAAAAGGGTGAAAGCCTTCTCCCTTTGCTAAAAAGAAACAGAGTGTTGTTATCAAGAAAATAAACAGTTAAACATGATGCATGTGTAATTATTAGGCAAAACAATCTGAATTTGGCCACCATAATAGGTTTTGAGATAAAAACTGGTTGTCCTCATTTACTGCCAGTGACACTCAGCAATACCACACAGAAATCCAATTTTGCACGTGCACATGCATTACGTGTAGCACACAACCACTGGAACTGTTAATACAAGTTTGACTTGTGTATAGTCCACTGTTATACTATTTATACATTATATTATTTACAGACAGGGAAAAATATGTATCTTCAGACATCTGAGAGAGATCCTGGGCTAGCTGTACTGTGGAGGAAATCTCATTTGGTCACAAGCTCCTTCCTACCCCGTCCCCAGACTGGAGCCAGCTGTGAAGATTCTTCTATTGCAGAAGGGACCAGTCCACAAATTTAACAGCAGGCAGCCAAGGACAGCCTGACACCCTTGATCCTGTGTTACTTTGCTTTCCTGCAATGCCAGAACAAGGATGAGCCCTGCCACAGCCTCATTCCTTGGCCCAGGGATGCTGTGGAGTGCTCCAGAGGGTGACGGAGAAGGCATTTTGGCACAGGTCCCTGCCGTGCTCCTGATGGCTCTGATGGCTTTTTCTGGTTCATGGTATCCCTAGTTCCAGCTCATTGCAGTGTCTGCAGAGTGGGGATGAATTCCTGTCATGAATTTGTTGCTTCAGCCCCTTCTGGCACTGAAAGGGACTTGGGCAAACTGAGTTTTTCCATGGGTAATGGCAGAGGGAATTCCTGTGTGGAGAAACAGGAGCTGAGGCCAACTCCACATCTCAGTCCCACAACAAAAACGCCCAAAGGGGCCAATGACACCAGCAAATATGAGTGATTTTATTATTAAAATGCAGATGTTCTTCTGGGAGGGGAGGAATTTGCTTGTCCTTTCCAGGCTGGTGTATTTTCTCGAGGACTCTCAGAGTTGTATTGCTCTGTACAGAGTAAACAGCTCCATTTAACAGCTGAAGAAGAAAAGTCTGCAAAGAGGAAAACACAGCTTATCCACTTGCAGTGATATTTCTCAATCTGAACAATAGAGCCCTGTGCAGAGTACAATGGTGCTTCCCTTTTGAAATGGATTGTAGGCTGATAATACTCATCATTTGCATGCTGCTCTCATTTTGAAAGCACATTACAAATGTATAGGAATCCTTACCAACACTCTTTACAATTTATAATCCTTGCTATCTTTGCTGTCACAAGAGCTATAAATTACTTGACAAAGCTACAGAGAAAATGCGTCACACTCTTGTTTTGTTGACCAATACAGCAAAATCACAAAATCATCCTTGTGGCATAGCTCCAACAGCTGAATTGAAACTCCAGATTCTAGGGAAGCTACTTAGAAGATAAAACCTCTTGTGGCATCATAGCTCATATTCTTGAGAAAGGATTACAGAATAGGGGTCTTGTTTGTTGGCACAAACCAAATTTTCCCAAATTAATTACTAAATATTTAACTTGTACTTTCTGAATATTTCAGTTTGTTAAAGCAAAAGTAATTTTCACTGAACAAAAATCTTGAATCTAGGTTATTCATGATGCTTTCACTCTTTCTTTTCTTAAAAAAACCCCATGAAAATTAAAGGCAAAGCTTTTTTTCCTAGACATTTAGACCCAATTTCATGATCATATTTGTAAAACCACAGATTTATTGAACTGACCATGGAAGTAAAGACCTTCATAAGTACAAAACAGTGCAGTGACATGATGATATTTAAGAAGAAAACTGCATGAACCCAAATTATTTCAAAGTGTTAATCCTATCCAAAACATCACCCTTCGTTTGACATTTGTATTCTTGTATTTAACCAATTTCACCAAACTGCAGGCACAACTCAAGAGGAGCTTGAAGTCTGGCCCCGAGGAAGCCCTGCTGATGTGACTTCCATTAAAGCAGAGAGGGAACATTCCAAACCTTGCATTTCATTTCTCCCACACAAAAGGCAAAAAGACATTGAGGATGAGCCTTTGCAGCTAAATTGTGCCCTGAGCTGCACATGTAAATCCCTTGGCACCCAAGGGCACAATCCAACCCAAAAATAGAGTTTGAAAAGTTGCATGCTAAAAATATAAACACAACTGCTTTCTTCCTCTCTCCCTTAATAAAATACTTTAATAGTACAGATATTAACCAACAATGCAACCATTCTTTAAAATAATTGTATTTTTCTTTTTCAGTCTGGAAAAATTCAAATTCAGAAAAAAAAAAAAGAAAAAAAAAAGGAAAAGCAAGGAAAAAAGGGTGTTATTCTCCTGCCCTTCTCCACAAAACTATTTTTGGGTCTGAGCAAACACAGACTGCACATACACGACACTGTGACCTGGAGCCTTATTTGCAGTGTACAGACAAGGAGAATGCCCTGCTGAGAAGGACTCACGGGGTCTATGAAATCCTGCCAGGGAGCAGGAAAATCTGCTGTATGGTACATCCTTTCCTGCAGTTCCTTGCAGTGAGGAGCTCAAAATCTGTCAAAACACTCTGCCCTTTGTGGCTCTGCTCGTTGAGATGTGCAGTGCCTTGCATGCAGATGTGAGCACCAATGCAGCACATGCAGAGAGCCCCTGCCAAAGCCACAGACTGACCCCCACACCCAAACAGCTCCCAGCGTGCACAAAAATGCATCCACACTCTGAGAAAAAGGGTTAAAAAGGTTAAAAGCTTCCCTGAGAAATCTGTGTCCTGTCTGGTTTAACCTGAGTAATTTCTGCAAGGTAAATTCTTCTTTTTTCAGTGAACAGTGACACCAAAGCCCAGCTCAGGTAAGTGAGTGCAGAATTCTGCAGGATTTAGCCACAGCCTGTCAGAATTCAATTGGCTGCACCACATTTCCTTTGCACTGCACAACTCACAGTCATGGAAAGCCACAATTGTCCAGCTTCAAAAGCCCAGCACAAAACTTCCCAACAGAAGCTTAAACCATTTCCTTTTCTGGATCATACACCATCTGATGTGACTCAGAAAACATCCAGGACAGGCTCTAGTTTGCCTTTTTTAGCTGTTTTCTAGGAACTGGCAAATCCCACTTTTCTGCCTCTTTGGAAGGTGCCACCAACCCAAGCCCAGAAAAGCCCTCAGCTGTGAAGGGCTGGCTCACCCAGGGTGAAATGAGAGCAGGGAGTGGGAGGATGCTCTGGAAGGTCACAGTGCACACATTTCCTGGAAATTGCATGAAATTAAACCTAGAAATGAAATCCTCATGGATGAGGGAAATTCAGGAATATTCTTTGTTGCTTTACTGTTACAAAATGATGAGTAAAACATTTAGAGATCACTTTGTTTTCTGACCAAAGAGAAGTGAGGTACCACTTGTTACCCATCAGAGTAAGCCTTCCCTAAACACATACAAAAAAAAATCAGATTTAGTAACAACTAGGACTTTTTTTTCTTTTTTTTTTCCATATCTTATTTTTATTTGTGCTTCTGAGGAACTATCTATGGAATTATTAATTATGGAATGGGAATTCAATGTAACTCAGTATCTGTCTGTTACCAGTGACTGGTATTTTAAAAATAACAGACTGAAATGCACTGCTCCCAGACAATGAATTAATAACCTCAAGAATTGCTAGTGAATACAAATAAAATTAGCAGTAAACAGAGATATTTGCAATAAACTCCCTCCTTAATGAAAAACAAGAGCAGAGTAACTTTGCTCCATTACAGGGAGAAAGTAAATTGTACTGTTAAGAAAGCATTTGTATTTTATGTGAGATCTACCCCAAGTGTGTGTATAAACCAGCAAATTTACACAGCTTTGTACCCACAGTGCAGCTCTGGGATGCTCACAGCTCCTGAATCACTGGAGAGCTCCACTGACATCAAACAGACACAGGGCTGCTCTTGGTCTGTGCTCTCCCTGCAGCCCTTTGAAAACAGGAACAGCTTCACCACACAAATCAACAGAGTATAAAGCAAGATTATATTACATTTCAAGTCAGAAATTACTTATTTTTATTTCAATGGTGGATAGATCTTTCTGCTTTTTTTTTTTATTCACTAGGGTGAGGCTGATTTGACTCCACTGAAGTCTGTTCAGTCAGCCTGGATTTACATTGGTAAATTTTCTGAGAAGAGTTTGTCCCTGAGCAATAACATTCTTATTTTTGTTTTCCAACACAGCATAAATCATAATACATAAGGACAAGTGATTTGAAACTGGAAATAAAGACTAGTAATGACAAAACACATGAACAGAAAACTCTCCAGTTCCTTTGCATTCAGGAAAGCAGTGCACACTTATTATCAAAACATGAATAATTAATTCTTGGTTCTCCAGTTTTTCTTTAGAAAGAAATTATATGGATTTTTATATGTAGGCCTTTCTCAACTAATGCTGCACTTCAACCTTCCTAATGTTACACTTCAACTAGAGGTGAAAAAAATCTGTATCAAGTCCTGATTTTCCACTCCATATCCCATTCTGATTCTCATTCTCTGCCATTATAATGCATTTTAAACCCTGCACAACAGGGAATGTTTAATCTAAATCTAATTCTCTTCCTGCCCTTCTCTTCTCTCTTGCCATGAAGATTTTTATGAGGCTTTGTAAACCATTTTAACTACAAAATATAAATTTGGAAGTTGAACTACCTAAAGATGTCTTTGCAACTTTCAGTTATGAAATGAACCAAATGAAATGGTAGATGGATCGGTGTTTTTGCTTCTTCTAAGGACAAATTAACTTTTCTTTCCTCTGGGAATTTGTTATTGAAAATGACTAATAAGATGAAATCATAATCAAAGCAAATGCCCCTAATATAATGTAATTATTCCTCTAAGCACTTCTGGGTTGAAGAACTGAGAATCCAAGTAAAAACTAAATTCTGCTTGTGGTAGTAATGTAAAAAAAACCAACAAAACACTGAATTTGGAGGGATTATTTGCATAACAGGGAAAAGGAAGATTTTTTTTGGACAATAGAAGATGAGAAAAACTTTCTAAAATACAACAAATTGTTGAGGTGGTTAGAAAACATCACTGCATAACTGCTTTACAGATTCCTTCTCATCCATATACAGATAATCCAACAGAGAATATCACAGGCATTTAACAAAGTCTAGTTTCAGAAATACAATAGTACCAAACAATTTTATTAATATTTCATACAAATTTTGAATTCAACACTGACTAGTATTTTGATGTTGATGAAGGCAAACAAAATCAATAAACAATAGATTTCTGTGTTTTACATTGGACTGGATGTTGTAAGTAATTCTCTTAATTATAAACTAACCTAAAATAGTAATGATCAAAACAGGGTAAAGCCAATACATTTTGTTTTCTTTACTTTATTTCAAAATAGAGTGATTATAAATACATTCTTGTTATATTTCCTTCCTAACTCTTTGGATGCAACCAAAAAAAAAAAAAGTCTCACTGTGCTCATTTCATACAATATCAACATACAAATCATGCAAAAGATATTATAGATATTATACCACCATCAAGTTCTGGATGTTTTTTTTCCTTGATTCTGAAACATTTTTTAACATTATTCACAAGGCCATGCCTTTATAATTTATCATTATATCATTATAATCATCATTATGGCTTTAAAAAAAAAAAACATTTAAAAATATATTTATACTGGATTGCTGCATTATTGTCAGTCTGGAACACTAAATGCAAAATGAATCTCCTGTTCTTGTGTGCTTGCACGGCGGAATTTGCTTTCTGATAAAATTGCACAATCTTTTTTTTCTTTTTCAAGGAAACGATTACACTTTATTGATTTTATTTAAAAATGGAAACTCTTTTATAATACAATGGAGACAACAGATGATGTCAACACCTTCACTGATTTAATTTATGGGTCTTAACAGCCATTTTACAAGCATGGCCACTCAAATATAATGAACAGACAGACCCGTTAAGCCACACCCAAGTCACCTCCTCAGAAAGATTGACCAGAGGTCTGAACGGACATCACACCAAAACTGCTGTGCAGACACAAACACCATCCCAAAATGTGGAGAAAACAAACCAGGGCTGCCATTCAAAGTGACAATTCCACAGGAAATCAGTGCTCTGCCAGCCTGTGCTCTGCCACACCTCAGTGTCACCTCCTCAGAAGGACTGACCAGAGATCTCAATGGACATCACACCAAAAGACACAAACACCATCCCAAAACGTGGAGAAAACAAACCAAGGATGCCATTCAAAGTGACAATTCCACAGGAAATCAGTGCTCTGCCAGCCTGTGCTCTGCACTCACACTTTAATGCCCACAAATTGCACCGTACATTGTGAAACACTCAGGGACAATTTCTAAAGAAAGGTCCAGATTGTGCAACCTTGACTGATGCTGGTGAAGCTAAACTCAACCTAAAATCAACCCCAGACAGACACTGGGCTCCATGGGTTATATACAATGGCTCTGAGCTGGCTTGATTTGAAAAGAAAACAAAACTCTAGCTAAGCCCCACTCCTGGGCAGGTATTTAATTATTTAATTGAATTATTACCTCATGAATGGTACCTCTGCACATGGTTTGCGTTGAGGGGAAATGCTTTACTGGGACTGGGCCTTGGTGATCAGAAAATTGACCCAGTGTAATGGTACAGCCTAACAGTTCAGTTCTTTTGATCAGCAAACAGAATATACAACTCCAAAACCCAAAAAAACTCAAACAAATTTAAAAAAATCAAAGCAAACCGGAAGAACACCCCCAGAAAGCCTCACAACACAACATAAAACAAGAAAATCCTCTTTTTTTCAGCTGAGGAATGTATGACCATTTATCTTTGACTCAGGGCAACACAAGTCACAAGAACATCAGTTTTACCATCACTTAGAAGTATTTCCTTGCTTGCTGTTTTTAATATTTTTAGCTCGTTCCTCTCAGGAGGATCATACAGGACATGCCAGTGAGAACAGACTGAGAGTGTCAGACACATTCTGCTTTGGAAAACAAAGGGAACTTGGACACACAAATTCAAATTTCAAAGAATTTCCAAATAATTTCAAATAAGTTCAAATTATTCTCAGGAGGATCATACAGGCCCTGCCACACTGTGTGTGTCAGACGTTCTGCTTTGGAAAACCCCAGGGAACTTGGACACACAGATCCAAATTTCAATTTATTTCCAAATAATTTCCAATTATTCTCAGGAGGATCATACAGGCCCTGCCACACTGTGTGTGTCAGACGTTCTGCTTTGGAAAACCCCAGTGAATTTGGACACACAAATCCAAATTTCAAATTATTTCCAAATTATTTCCAAATAATTTCAAATTATTCTCAGGAGGATCATGCAGGAAAAGCCACACTAAGTGTGTCAGACACGTTCTGCTCTGGCAAACCCCAGGGAATTTGGAGACACAAATCCAAATTTCAAAGAATTTCCAAATAATTTCAAATTCTTTCAAATTATTCTCAGGAGGATCATGCAGGAAAAGCCACACTAAGTGTGTCAGACACGTTCTGCTCTGGCAAACACCAGGGAATTTGGAGACACAAATCCAAATTTCAAACTGTTTCCAAATAATTTCCAATTATTCTCAGGAAGATCATACAGGCCCTGCCACACTGTGTGTGTCAGACACATTCTGCTTTGGCAAACCCCAAGGGAATTTGGACGCACAACTCCAAATTTCAAATTATTTCCAAATAATTTCAAATAATTTCAAATTATTCTCAGGATGATCCTACAGGACCTGCCACCCTGAGTGTATCAGACACATTCTGCTTTGGCAAACCCCAGGGAACTTGAACGCACAACTCCAAATTTCAAAGAATTTCCAAATAATTTCAAACAATTTCCAAATTATTCTCAGGAGGATCCTACAGGACCTGCTACACTCAGTGTGTCAGACACGTTCTGCTTTGGAAAACCTCAGGGAATTTGGACACACAGATCCAAATTTCAAATTATTTCAAATTATTCTCAGGAGGATCATGCAGGAGATGCCACCTTGAGTGTGTCAGACACGTTCTGCTTTGGCAAACCCCAGGGAATTTGGGCACATCCTTGGGGCCACAGAGCAGACCCAGCCCTGCCATCCTCAGCCCTCTTAACCCACAGCCAATAAACTCACACCTTCCATCCAAACTGCAGCCCTGCACTGCACCATTGGTCAGCCAGGAGCTTTTTATGCCAGATCTGCAAATGTATGCAGCATCCCTGTCCTCAAAATCCCCATGGCATTCTGAATTAAGTGAATTATTGTGCACGGGTAGATGCAGCTTTTTAAAAGAAACTCAGCCATTAATTTCTCTCTCGTAGTTTTATTATCTGAAGTCATGTATGTGCTTTGTAGTATGGAGAAAAAAATAATAAAACCACCCTCTTCCTAAGCCAAAAGAGCATGAACAAATGTCTGAAAGTAGAGAAATGTTTTGTTTGCTTTCTCTTAAATAAAGAAGCAGTGGCTTTTTTTCTTTTTTTTTTTTTTCTTTTTTTTTGCCTATTTTGATAAAAATATACTGCAGGCTGTTTGCCAAGTATCACTCCAGAATGAAAATTTCAACTCAGTGTCATAAAGCCCTGAAATTAGAGGTTTATATTGGAAATAGCTGACACAGCCTTCTCCACAGAATTATTATTGGGTCTTGCTCTAATTTTTGCCAGCTTCAAATCCATGAAAAACATCCATGTTTATACCCTACTGTCTTAATTGACTTATGTATTGATTATAAAAGGTAGGGAGGGGTAAAGGTTCTGAAAGGAAAGGAGATAAGAGAGTTTTATCCAAAGCTCATCAAGTCAAAGAAATTGTGTTAATCTCATAGCATAGATTTGCTGTAGGCTGTTTTACCAATGTATCTTCATTTTCTCATGTCAAAGTACCCTCTGTCAGTGAGATACAATGGGGATTTTCCATTCTCCTGCCTTTTTTCCTGGCTGTTCAATTCAGCTTTCACAAAGGGAAGCTTTTCCTCTCTGGTTATGAGCTACACAGTCCTCTGAACTGAGACCATCATTTCCATTTTGCACTGAGGTTTTAGACAGGATTTGCCACATTGTTCACTCTTCTGACCAGGTTTTGCTGACTTAACAGCAGCCAGAGAGATAAGAACAGCAAACTTCTGCATGAACAATAACAATACTACCCTCAGCATGAATTCCTGTAAATACCTGTGAAAAGTATTCAGATTAAGCTGTAGAGACCTGAAAAGCAAGGAAACTGATGGCAAAAAACTGCCTGGGACACAATACCAAAAAACTAATCAATCTATTTTAAAATGCACCATTGGTAACAAATCTGAAATAAGGTGATATGTTAATCTCACAAGAATAGTACAGAACAATTTTATTCTTATTCTTATCAATATTATTATATCTGATCACTTCATTCTGGATGATGCTATACATTACATCCCCCATTGCTGTTTGGTATATTGTTCTGGTTTTATTTATACTGAATGATTAATGCATCGTGATCAGGAAAACAAGTCAGGCATATTAAATACATATTAAGGAGTACATATTTTTTTTCCTATGTAGTATACAAAGTATTTCATAAATATGAATTATATTACAAAAATAATTTCTGCTACGCTCACACAGTAAGCACTTAGACAATTTTGGACAACCTGTTGGGGTTGTAAGAGTTTCACATAACTGAGAAGGAACTCTAGTTTTAATTGGACATGAGTCTTAGAACAGATTCTGCATAAATATCAAATATTTTCTTCAGATGTCACGAATACTGCAGAAGTCAGCTTGAACTATTTTCTTCCTTTTTTTTTTTTAAATTTTCTGTATAGACATGTATGCTTCAAGTGGTCAGATTTATTTCATAGGTATGCAATGCATGGTATATTTTAAACAAATATTTGCACAATTTAACATTATAATTCCAGTGGTTTCAAGATGCAGCCCATAAATGTAACCAATTTACACATACTATTGAATGTCCTCTCTTTGCATGCTCGTTACTTTCCAGATAAGGTTTAAACAGTGCCATTAGAACACCACAAATCAAGGGATTACTCCAGTTCCACCAACTTAAATCCACGTGCAGGATGAAGGACCCAGCTGAAGTACAAATATCAGTACCAGGTTTCTTGTGTTTGTTCTAACAAATCACAAGGAGACGATGGTTTGCATTTAAGATACAAAACATATATGCCTCTTGAGGTTAAATTCAGTGTACTGTGTACAAAGCATCCCTTTGGCAATAGAGTTTGCAGTATCCCTACAGGATTCCACAGGGCATGAGCTTTATGGAGTAAAATCTATTAAGGAAATTCTCCTCTACTGGACAAATCGTACGCAGCTACAGTTAAATCAGACACCCTTGGACACACCTGGATATACCTCTATGCCTACCAATAGAATATAGGATTTGGAAGTTAAAAGTCAACAAAAGGCACTTTCATCATTAAATAAATGTCCTCTGTAGGCAATAAGATTGTATGACCTATATTTTATTCAAAGCTGTTTGTTCTTCAAGGACTTGTAGGTAGTCAGGTGAACCTTGAAGTTTAGCTTTTAGTTCAAAATATTCACTTTTCCTTTGTTCTACTACAATTTTACTATGATTACCACCTATTAGAGATTTCTTGTTTTTTTTGTCTTGCAGTTTCTCTGGATAACGTATTTCAAAGCCACTGACCCCTATGCTGTTGTACTCTTTTTTACTTTCAAGAAAATTTTGAATAAATACATTGGAATCCCTTCCAGGGAACAACTCATCCAGTTCATCGATTGTGCTAAGTCTTTTTCTGGTATCCACATGCAACAAATCTTTCTCCTTGTCATTCATATTTCTCAGAATGACTTTTTGCCCTGGTGGGTCAGCAAACGTGAAGCCTGTTTCAGACTCTTTCAAGCCACAGGTGTGACTTTTGCTCATCTGCTCAATGGTTTGAGGAATGAAGGCCTCAGCACCCAGTCCATCTTTTTTGTTTGACTTGTGATCGTGCTTTCTTAGCTGCAGTTGCATAGAACTGCACTCCTGGTTTCCAATCCCTTCATGCTTTATGGTTGGTTTTTTGTTGCGCCGAAGCACAAAAACAAGAAGGCAAAAAGCAACGAACACTGTTAAAATCAGCACAACCAGTATGCTCAGGATTAGGATGGACAATGGAACTGGGCCACCAGGAGGACTCCGCACTGGTCCTGGGGGTGTTGTAAAGATAACAGCAGGCATGGGACTAGTGAACAGAGCAGATGGCTTGTTTAAAAGTTTAGGGCAGAGGATCTCATTTTTCAGAGATTTAAGTTCTATGTTAGCAAACTGCACAGGCGTTTCACATTTCAACTCCTTCACCACAATACCGTCATTTAGCTTTTCAAGCCACAGTTTTAAAGCAACTAAATCACAAGTGCAGTCCCACGGGTTACCTTCCAAATCTATTTGTGTAAGAGATTTTAGCTGATCAAGAACACCACTTACAGGCAGATACATGAAGTGATTGTTCCTCAGATTCAGCCTAGCAAGTGGTGCACCAGCAAAAATATAGGCTGGCAAACTTCTCAGGAGATTGTTGTTCAGGTAGAGCAACTGCAGGTTTGGCATTAAGTCAAAGGTGCCTGCTAGGATTTCTTTGATAACATTGTATTCCAAATACAGATACTGCAAATTGTGGAGGCCAGCAAACATTTCTGGGCTCAGGCGCTCTAGCTGGTTGCCGTTGAGATACAATCTCCGTAAATTTGTAAGGTTGCGGAAAACATCTCCTTTGATCACTGAAATCCGATTGCTGCCTAAGTGGAGCAAATCCAGCCCTTCAAACTCAGCGAAATCTGTAGTATCCACATCCTTGATATAATTGCCATTTACATGCAGCTTCTTGGCGTTGAAAGGTTTGGGTACCAGTTCAGCCATGGATTCTATGTTCCTCTCTTGGCAGTTTACGCTTAATCCCAAATCTGAAGGATGAGTTTTGCAAACACAAGGGACCGGGCAGGGAGTCAAAGGAGGCACCCTGGTCTGGTAAGAGACGATCTGGCTGAGGTTGCGATTGGACAGCGCTTTTCCTGCCACTATCCCCGAGATCTTGGAGGGGTTTGTGGTTTTTGGAGGCTTTGTGACCAATCTGTGCACCGATGCTTGGGTGGTGTGGCCGTTGGGCGTGCTGTAGCCGGGCTCCAGCTGCGATGGGGGCAGGATGCGCACGTCAAAGTCGCTGCCTGTCCCCATGGAGCACAGCTCCTGCTTGTTGGTCTCCTTCAGCAGCCTCCCGTACAGGTCGCTGGGCGTTTCACAGATGGCCTCTCCGATGTAGATGTTGTAGGGCATGTTCTCCAGCCAGGCTTTCAAAGGTAACAAATCACAGGTGCAATTCCAGGGGTTGTCCTCCAGCTGCAGCTCCACGATCCGCCCGATGTGCTCCAGAACTCCAATGTAGGGGAGCTTCTGTATTCGATTCCCCCGTATATCCAGATGGGTTAGGGAAGCAAATCGAAAAATATTGTCGGGAAGGAATGAAATCAGATTGTCATTAAGTATCAGGACTTTCAGCTTGTGAAGCTTATTGAAGGCTCCCCGTTCAATAAACTTGATTAAATTGTAGTCAGCTTGGAGATACTCCAAGTTCTCTATGCCAAGGAAAGTGTCAGCCCGGAGAATCTTTAATTCATTGTTGTTCAAGTGCAACTGTTTTAATGCACTAAGACCCATAAAGGCCCCTCCCTCAATGTTCTGCAACTTATTATTACCCAGTTGCAAGGACACCGCATGTGTAAAATTAAGAAAGGAATTTGGATATAGAATGATTAGCAGGTTGTTTTGAAAGTTGAGGTGGTAAAAATTAGACCACGGTGGTTTAAGCTGATTTGGTCTGTAGACTGCGACCTTCTCACAGTTGACATAGAGTACATTCTCAACTGACACACAGGAGCAAACATTGCAAATTTCCACAGATATATCAGCATCTGCAGTTGTAGAAGAAACTGGAGATGACAGAACCAGAAAGAGCCACAGAATCATCTTCTTATGATCAGCAAGCAACCTTAGGCTCCTGAACAAAGATAAAGAATCTAAAGAAGAAAGAAGGAAAGAAAAAGAAAATGTTTTTCAGTTGACATTGTTCCAAAACGTCATTTGAGTTAGAAATTGTATACCACTGAGCTACTGTACCTGCCAAGGATTATAGACAAACTACAAGAACTGAATTTAAAATAACATGAAAGACTTTAACAACCAAACAAACGCACGGGAGCCGGGATGATTTCAAACACGGAATGGAAATTTCTGTAGACAAACACAAATAACTCTCAGGTCTGTCAAATCTATTTCTCTCTCTTGTACATGCCAAGCATGCATAACTAACAAAGTAGAATAACCAAAGGAGATTCCAATTTTATGCATATTTACTCCCCTCAATTGTGCACTGCTCATATGCTGCTGTGCATTTCAGGGATATTAAACACAAATGCTGATGTTATGCATGCCCAAACATCTGGGATAGGATAGCACAATATAGAAAGGATGGAGATGCTGACACAAAAAGCAATGCCAGTGCTCAGTCTACGTGTCTAAAGCAGCAACACACACAGATATATCACTATGATAAAGATATTCACTCAAGGGCTGCACAGGCATGCACACACATTGTTTCTGTCACTTCTGGTACCTGCTTTAAATAAGTAGGTGGTAAACTGACTGCAGAAATACAACTGTCCACAAAACAAGATCAGCCCTGGGTGACCAATGGAAGCACACAGACATGGAAGAAGCATGCACAGGCATACAGCCCCATCCCCAGGAATAGCAATACACTGACTTGCAGGGCTAAACAAAGTCACAGTTTGCCAGCCTGACACTATTGAAATCTGAGAACTATATTTTTCCCCTTAAAACATTATGTAATTTGCTTTTAATCCTGCATTGATAAGAACCCTTCACATATAGTCAGGCCAGCTGAGCTGCCATTTTTTACGCAGAAGAACTTGAGCCACAGCATTTCCTCTGAGCTATAAGGTAGTTTCTCCCCCCACCCCCTCTTTTCTAATAAATCAGTCAATAATCAATACATTGCATATACACACACATTCCATCTTCCCATTACCCCCATTTCCCAACTTGTCCCTTTCATTTCCTGCTGTGGGAAGCCACTGAGTTGGCAGGAGGGAGCCAGAACGAAAAGTGGAGAAAGCAGGAGCCAGCTGGAGGGAGCAGAACCGCGCTGGAGGGAGACACAAGGGGACGATGTGCCGGGGGGACCTGGAAGGGAGGGGAGAGGGGGGAACAGGAAAGACCGCAGGACAGAAGGACAAGAGGGAAAGCACAGAGGAGACAAGGAAGGATGAGAGGAAGGGATGGCCGAAGGGGTCGAGGGGGCCGCTTATCGGGAGAAGGAGGAAGCGGAGC
>VXBR01005279.1:11735-37119 GCA_013400215.1 Cisticola juncidis | reverse complement strand
CACACACACACACTCACACACTCACACTGACACTCACACTTTCACACTCACACTCGCACTGACACTCACACTCACACACCCGCACGCACCGAGCGCTGCTCCGCCGGGGAGGGACGCGCCGCTCCCGGGCAGCGNCGCTCTCTGCTGGTGATCTCCCCTCCCCGGCTTGAAACAAAAGTAGAGGTGGAAACTGAGTGGGCAGGATGGTAACGTTTGCTGCATTTAATGGGAATTGCAATTATGGAGCGAAATCGCTGCGAGGAGACAAACCCGAGCCCGCTTACGACAGCGCAGCTATTTGTCTATCTCATTCTTTGTGGTTAGGTGAAATTCCTTCTCTGCTTAGGTAACAGCTGCAGTCTGATGGAAAAAAAATCCTCAAATGTTATGCGCTGGTGCTAAACAGATCCTGCTAATTAACAACTCCTATTGACTCCAGTGTTCATAATACACTTTAAAATGGTAATGAACACCCTCAAACAAGGTGACATCTCATTCCAAGGCAGAAGAGTCAGTTAACCAAATGAAATCTTGCAAGGGGAGTTCAACTGCTTGTCCTTTACCACGAATGCTAACGTGATCCAGTTAGAGAACTGTTTGTGTGCTGCACACAAACCGATTGTGAGTGCTGCTTCTGGGCAATAAACGCCAGGGAATGGAAAACAGCAACTGCTTTCTTCATTTATTGAAATGAAATAAATAGCTTGCATCGAAGGCTGACTGCATCTAATTGAAATAATTGCAGAATGTTATTTTGCATTATGGGGTTAGGCTGATACCTGCAAACAAATGCAGCTGAGACAGCAATAATTTGCATATCACAACAGAACTGAAAGTGATCTGTGATTAATATTCAGCCAATTAAAAACTGAAGTCTTTAAAATGTAAACTCTCTTAATTATGGAGCCATTAACAAAGTACTGTTCACATAGAAGGGGATGTGTGTATATAAAGGGCCCAGTTTAGAAGGATTTGCATACAGTTTAAACTAAATTTTTCAAACACTATTTAAATAAACTAATGAATTAGAGAGCAAAGGTCTGGAATAAAATTCATCTAGGAAGATGGCTGGTTTATAAGTATTTTAGGAGCAGGCATAGAAATGCAGGTGTAAAGATCAAGATACCCATTTTGTTTAATCAGCAACCTCATCTGGATGCTAAACTAATTCCTTGCTTATTTAGCAGGTGAAAGAGCATATTGGTAATTTCAAAGACAACTCTACTCCCACCACATTCAAGCAACTACTTAGAGACTGAATTAAACATCAAACAAGAAGCAAAATAAAATATTGTATTTTAACCAAGTGAAATGATGAAGTACTTGAGAACTGAAATTACACTCTAAATAAATAATTCTTGATGTTTCTATTATAAGTGGCTATTATCAATGGCGTATGTTTATGGTGTTGTAGAACTTATCTGAGAAGGAAACTTAGTTATGCAGCACAATTTCATTATTAGAGTTTCATATATATATATATTTCTAGTTTACAGTCACTAAAAAGAACTTCTCCAAACCTTAAGTGATTTCTAAGCTATTTGCCCCATCCAACGTCATGCCAAAGTCACTGACATTTAGGTTTACATGTCAGGGCCACAATCCAAAGCAAACTGAGGGGAATTTGAAGTAGAACATAGCACAAGCTAAGGTCAAGCACACAGACCTCAGCACAAGCCAGGGTGAAGACTTGGAACCAAGATGATGATGTGCTTCAGGAATAAAACACTTTCAAGGGCTGCATCCTAGACTCACTTGCACCATTTTCTGGGATCCAGCTTGAGGTTCTGTCACTCTCAGGAGAAATTTTCTCCATAGGCTGATGGCAGGCGGTAATTAAAAGAGATCAGAGCCAGACAGGGCAAGTTGGAGTACCTGGTCTGGTTCCTTGAAGTTTACAAGATTCTTTTAGGCTACAAACCATGCCCATTTCATGTCATCTCTAACCTTTTCTTGAATTTCCTCCTGTGATGGAACCTCATTCATCTCCTTTGATATTTTTTTTCCCCCTGTCTGTTGTTTGCCACAGCAGAGTGCATTTTTTCCTTCTTCAGCTTAGCAAAAGGATAGTAAAAGCTAACAGGAAGACAGATTAATTACAGGAATTTCTGCAGAGAGAAGGAGCTGAAGAAAAGGTAGGAATGTGACATATAGTGCCTCCCACCCAAGCAGACACACTCAGGGTGGCATTCAGTATCCTGTCAACAATTAGCTTGTTGATAATGTCATTACCAAATCTAAGTAGAAGGTCTTGGGAGAGGAAGGTGCTTTTTACTCCTGGCTACTGGTATTCATCACTGAATCTGCTCAGAAATTACAGAAGCCTGTTTATATTTTGTTTCCTTTCACATTTTTCTGACATCTTCCAAACAATACTTTTCTTTTAAGCACACAGACATGCCTGGTCACCTACCTCTCCCAATTTAATTGTGGCTGATGTGGGAACTTGAGACTGAAACTGAGCTTTATGTGCCTTCAAAGCCTGTCAGGAGAAAAAGCTTCCTGTGACAGAACCATCAAAATGCAGAGGCCAGTTGAGATGCTGAGCCCACTGCTCACAGCAGGGAATTTTGGAGAGAATTTTCCTCTAGCCCCTCAGCACAGATGCAAATGGGGCTGCAGCTGAGGGCGAGGACAGCTCCGTGCAAGGACTTTGGTTTTCTCATCCACTGTAATTTCCTGACTGAGAAATGAACTGACAGGAAACAGGAGTTTAACATCCCACTCACTCCTGAGCACTTACCAGTGCAGTTTCAGATGCAGTACCTGAAGCCAGGCTGTTCCATACATTTGCCATTCATCCCACCCTTACCATGGATTTGTTGTGTGCATCCTGCTCTCTCCACACTGCACTGCCCTTTCCTGCTCTCTCTCCAGTTTGTCTGTTGTCATCCTGAAAATCAAGGGTTAGTCCTCAGCAGTGAGAACTAACCCAAGGTGTCTATGACCCCCAAACCCCTGGCACTTGAAATCAGCAGGCCAAGACAAGAAATTGCAGTTGGACTTGCAGCAGAGGAATGCTCTTTCCTTGGTCATGTGCCAGCATCTCTTCTGGCCAGCAATGAGCAAGCCTGGTGTATCCAGATGGCAAAAACACACCTGGGAGAGAAGCAGTCTGCACACACATGTACCTGGGTTGTTCTGTTTGAAAAGGTTCATGCCAGGAGTAGAAATTCTTATAAAAAGTGTCCAGAAATCAATGAGATTCCATTTGGATCAGACTCTATAATTTTATGTAAACAGTACATGTTACACCTTCCTTTTCCCAAAGAATGGTAAAAACAGCCCAACAGTTAATATTTTAGCCCTTCACATAGGTCCTAGGTAAAGAATAAACTGTTTTGTTTGAACATGTAGGAAGCTGTTTAACAACTCTTTGGATAAGAAAGCAAAGGTTTGCATGGCTCTGTCTGTTGCTGGGGTTTCCATGGTTAAGCAATTTCAGTTTAACAAGTCTACAACAAGTTTCTGCTTTCATATAGATCAGTAACAGCAGCAAACAACATCCAACACAGAAGAATACAGAAATGACTGTGCAATCTTCTAAAAAGGCTTCAACTAATAAGTCACAGCCTTTTGAGGAGGAGAAAAACCTCCAAAATCAACCAACAGCTCCACCCAACTGTCTGTATTTTGCCAGACTGCCAGTCAAAAGCAGGGGAGGAAGAGCATCCTTGAAATCTCAGCATGCACTGGAGTGAGTCCCAGCATGCACATCCTTTAAAGACAGAGTGATAGGAAACACTGCAAGTCTGCAGCAGAGCAAAGTCTGCAGCACTGTGAGAGGCACTGAGCTAAACCAAGTGAAGAAACTGTCAGATACACATCTCTGCCTGTCTCTGTATTATTTCCACCTAACTTGCTCCATTTTATGCAGGACCCCTCCTCAACAAGCAACAAAAACCCATCACTTCCATCCAGGAAAGCTGAGGAATCACTGAAGTGCCTGCATCCCTCCCACAGGGATTGCTGGGGGGGGTTAATTCCATCATTTGCTCTTCATTTGCAAAGAGTCTTTGTCCTGAATGCTTGATCAAGTGGTCCTGATGCTGGTGTGGGTTTTCTCACCAGTTCTCTTTGTAAGCTCAGTCCGTGGGGTTGTCCAGCTCCATACCAGTGTTTGTGTTTGTCCAGAGATTTCCATAATTTTGGCAGAGCACAGTGGGCAGGGATTTCCATAATTTTGGCAGGGCACAGTGGGCAGGGATTTCATTTCACTAAGGGGCAAGAGGTCCCATGTCTGATTAATTTTCTTTCTCTGTGTTCATTTACCCAGGGGTTGCTCCCCCTCCAGCTCACTGTCAGAGCTTCAAGCTTGGCCTCTTCTCTTGACTCCTGGAACAACCAAAAAAGTGAAATCAGGAGGCAGAGAAAACTTTGGAAAATAATTGGTAAAGAACTTCCAAGGGACGTCTTTCTATAACGTTTTATGATATAAAGTTAAATGCAAAACCTACAAGCAGCTGCTCTTGTCCTACCCCCCTCATGTGGAAACTGCTCACTAAATGATTTCTCAAGATGAGGAATATGTTTAAAATAAGGACCCTGTGCTAGAAAACTCTGACATTATTGAATACACCAAATCATGAAATAACACTTCATTCTCCCTGAGCAGACAGGCTATTAACCAAATAAAAGAACTGCAGAGAAAATTTAAAGAACTTTGACTGTGGTTGGAGAAGTTGGAGGATAAGAAGTGGGGGGGGAAATGTAGACTTGTTTCTTTGTTTGCTCCTAATAACTTTGTCTTCAAAGTGGAGCAAGGGAAGTCTTTTATGCCATGAATACCATGCCTGCTATGCTTGCAGTCAGGATTGGGTTGGGACCCTTGACATTAACAGAATATAAATTTAAAATATTCTAATTTAAATCCTCACTTCTCCATGTTTTTTCTCACACATGAGATTGTTTCCCATCTCCCTCTGGAATCCCACAGTCCTAAATGGGGCCTCTCACACATGTAAAGGTTGATGGAATCCTCCATAAAGCTACCTGCAGAGAGGAATCTTTATTTCTGGGACAGCTGGAAAATAAAGCTTACAAGAAAGCAAATCAAACAGTTGTCATTCACTCTGTACAATGAAAAACAGATTTTTAGTTTTGCTGAAGCTTAGGCTGGTGCTGTCTCCTGCATGAAGAGCTTCCAGCTGTGACCTGGTGGGATGGGGAACAAGCACAGAACAACTCTGCAGATACTCCTGTTTCTCACCCTTGGAGATTCACTCCCATCACTGAAGGAGCACTGGGAACAACCAGCAGGAGGAACCCTGTGCTCCAGACTGGTTCCTGGGTTTAGGGAAGAAGTTACACCAAGGGGGAAACATCTGAAGCAAAATTAAGTTGTTGCATGGGTTTGCTCATTGCTCTACTTTAATCTGCTTTTGCTTCTGGGGTTTCTTTTGCAGCTGCCCTCATTTCCTCTGCTTCGCGTTTTCTGGTAATTTCAATTAAAGCCTCCATAGGCTCATGAGCTAACAGAGTTTTTATTATTGTTTTTAAAAGAGCTGGCCAATCCTGGCTTTCCTGTTGCCTCTAGATTACTGCAAAGAAATGCAGGAACAGGATCTTTCAAGAAAGAAACTGCAGCTACTTCAGTAACCAAGCTGTGACATTTTTTTAACCCGGTGGTTCAAGACAAGTGCTGGTCTGATGTAAAGTGTCTTCAGGGAAGGGATGCTGAACCTGTAGTTGAAAAAGAGATGTTTGCTTTTAACAACAAATATTTTGACACTGCTGGCTGCTCTTACTGATCTATATGAAAGCAGAAACTTGTTGTAGACTTGTTAAACTGAAATTGCTTAACCATGGAAACCCCAGCAACAAAATGATAAATGGAATAATAGAATATCCTGCATTGTGAGGGGCCCACAAGGGTCATCCAAGGCCAGCTCGTGGCCCTTCCCAGGAGAACCCCTGGAATCACAACCTGTGTTTTCCAAATGTTCCTTAAGCTCTGGCAGCCTGGTGCTCTGCCCACTTCCCTGGGGAGCTTCTTCCACTGTCCAGAGACCCCTGGGTGAAGAATCTTCTCCTGATATCCAACCTGAATCCTCCCTGACACTTCTCTTCCCAGGAAGGATTGTATTTGGGAATCCTATGTTCCTATGGGCATAGGAATATAGGATTCCCAATCTGTAGGAATTCCTCTGTAGAAATCCCAGCCCCATCTGGGTGAAGGGAGAAATGTCCCCTCCTGTCACTGCCTCTGAGGCAGGAGCAGCCAGTCCAGACTGTTCCAGAGCAGGGAAAATGAAATTTTCCTCCCCTTAGCAAAGGCTTAAGCACAGCAAGATGTGCAGGCAGCTCTGCTGCATCCCACTGGATGGGCACACCAGGGAACAGGAGGTGGGCCATCAAAGGAAGAGAGAAAAAAACCCCAGAAATATATTTTGAAAAATGTAAAATCAAATTTTATTTGTGTAAGATAATTTTTCAGAGCAGTGAAGTTTTCCAAATGACAAGCCGAGGAGTTTTGTCAAACTCTCAATGCCACCTCTGACATTCATTGGATGCTCTTTGAACCAGCTCACCAAATAATCCCTTTTTACTTCTTTAAATCAGACTAATTTCAAATTAGTGAACTGAGCTGGCTTGTGAAGGCTCCAGCATGTTTTATAGCTGGGGTGTGATTAATGGTGTGGGCACCCAGACACTTTTGGGGTGACAGAGAGATGGGACAGGTTCTGAGAGGAGGATGAGCTGGACTCAGCTCACAGCATATATTAAATATTTTACAATGTCTATTGCAGCTCACAGTCATGTAAATTTAATTTTAATCAAAGTTTAGATGGGAAAGTAAAGGAGAAAAATAAACTTCTGTAGAGTTCCCTCATTTCAACAGAAAAAAAATCTGTATTTTCTCATACTTGTGCCTTTTAACATTTAAAAAGGAAAAATATCTTTTCTTCCCACATGTCCATGAAATCTCATTTTCAGAAGCAACATTTATGCATATTTACTAAATAGTGAAAGAATCAAAGGCAGATTAATGTGAAAAGTCTAAACTGGTGCCTGAATGATTGAAACCTTGTAGTCTAAAGGCAAATTCCAGCATTACTGGGATCCTCTTAAGCCAAGAGGAGGATATGCTTGTTGAGCATGATAGAAAAAGAGAAAAAAAACCAATGTATTGCCTAATCTCAAGATCTACAACCTGAATACTCTTCTGACATACAACATTTCAGGTCTTCTCCAAGGTGTGAAGTTTAATCAAGGTGTGAAGTTTAAAAAATCAGATTTTGTCACAGACAAATCTGAAACCAGCATGCTCGAAATGCAAGGGGAAACGGATTTGATTAAAAGAGTGATTGATAAATAAATAAAGATATTCAGATATTCACATATCATTAAAGCAAGCCAGAAGCAGTGCAGAAGGTGGAAAAAACTGAATTTTTGTATTAAGGGGAACATGGTCAATGTTTGAGAGTTTGAGGGGCTGGAGAGAGCAGCAGAGGGATGGTTTTGGGAGAGTGCAGAGTTTGGAGAATTTGGGAGTGCATGAGTAATATCCAGAGACACCTTCATCCACTGATGGAACTGACAGAAGCTGACAATTATGACAATGGTAATGAACCTGTCTTATCTATTTTAAGACACCTTGTATGAAGAATTCAGCGAGGAGGAAAAAGGAGATTATTCTTTGGTTGGTTAAAATACCATGACTTCAAGGGATTCCCTTTCTGTGAGCTTCACATGGAAAATATACAAAAGCACCATAATTGCAGAACATTTAAATAGGTCATTTAAAATAGATCCTATAAAGTGAGAGAAAAAAAGTCCACCCTACTTTAAAGTAACTTTTTTTAACAAAAAAGAAGGAGGACTTCCTTTTATCTTTTTATTCTTCTGTTATCTTCCATGGAAGATCTTCTTGGAAGGCCAAGAAAGCCCAGAGATTTACTTTAGCTAGAGTGTAGATTTACTTTATAAGGCTGATTTTCCTTGGGATTAGCCCAAGTGTGATTTCTTCTTGATGTTTACAGGTGCCAAGGGATCTGAGACATCTCAGTTTTTCCCTTTTCAGTTTGTTCTGAAATCAGGCTGTATTGACTTCCTGCCTTTTTCTTATGTTTGGGGGTTTTTTGTGCTGTTTATCTCTAAGATCACTGCTTGTACTGAAGGAAACTTCCATTGGCATTTCAGTGGATTTAACTTTGTTTTCTTGATAGCATTCCTGCTAGCAAGCCTGAGGTTTTCATTGAGGTTGTGAAGTAATTTTTGGATTAAGTCAAGACGTAATGCATCTTTCAGTGAAGCCAGTCAGACTAATCTTCCTTTAAAATAAAGGGGTTTGATGCTTTCCTGTTTCAGTCTGTAAATTATTTCAGGATGTGATGTCTTTCAAAAATCCCTTCCATGTGCAAATCAGCTGTGGCTCACCCTGAAGGTTCAAAAATCAGTTTTCTACCACCACAAAATGATACTCAAGCACTGTTTCCCTTCTCAGGTTGTGATTTTTCCTGTTGACAGGTGCACAGTGACATAATAGAAGCTGAAAAGGTCTTTATCTCTTTCATTGGGCTCTTTAAATCTGATTTATGGCTGGCAGGCCAATATGGGCACATGCATCCAGTGGTTCCAGCTGAGGTCAGTGGTCAGTGGCCTTCACTCAGGTCCTGGTTTGGCATTTTTGGAATTTTTTTGGAGCTGCTTCCCAGCATTTTAATAACATTTCTCCACCTGTACCCAAACATGGTTGGGCATTCAAAAGTGCAGTTTGGGAGCAGTCTATGAAACAGAGAAGTCAATCTCAGAATATTTATTATTCAGTTTTGGGAAGCAGTCACTCACATTATTTGGGAAGTAGTCACTCACATTATTTGGGAAGTAGGCACTCACATTATTTGGGAAGTAGGCACTCACATTATTTGGGAAGTAGGCACTCACATTATTGTTCTGCTTGGTGCATGCCTTGACTCCATCTCACATTAACATAAATTTATTGTTATATTCTCCTGTTTGTTTTCTAAAATCATGAAGAAAGGATATTTCAGTTCTAGAGATTCACTGAGTAGGTGTTACAATGGGGACATTCTTGAACCTTCCAGAGCCAGTTTTATTACTGTAGGCAGAGCTGAGAGTCAGAATTCCCCAAGGACACCACAGAGGCAAACAGCTGAATTTTGTGGCCTTTATTCTGTCAATTCTTTGGATTTCTTTCAAGAAGTGACATCTCAATCGTGTGAAAAATCCCTACCCAACATTTAATAATTCTGTTGTATTTCCCTGATGACTTGATTTTTAATTAAAAAAAAAAAAAGTATATTTAAAAGAATTGTTATTTTTGAAAAGCTAATTCTCCTAATGCTAAGCAGAGCTGATAATCCTAAAGCTGAAATGTCAGATATTAAGTACAGGAGAACACAGTAAGGAAATCTACCCCAAAACATTTATCCTGGGACTATTACATTGCAGTGGCATCACTACTGGACACTTCTCTGAAAAAGAACATTAAAAATGAGGTTTATAGATTCTTTCTCCAGACTAAGGCATAACAAAGCTATCACATAGGAAAATCTAACCTTTTGCTGGCTTTATAAATTCTTAAAACTTCCTGCATCTAAAAGGAACTGAGAAAGTAAATGGATAAACATAAATTGGAACAAGCTAGGAAGGCAAATTCAGGAAACACTTTGACAGTTTTGAATGTAAATTTGCAAAAAATCATTAACATTTGAGAGTTAGCCAAAGTTCATAGCTGGAATTTAAATTTTAGAAAACATTTCCTCTTGCTCTGACAGTAAATATTACACATGATATAACATTAATCTCAGCTGATAATGTTCCTTATAACACATTTTATGAATCATCACACTTCTCTGTTTTTAACACCCCATCACTTGTCAGAAGGAAAACCTGAGGAACAGAGAATGAGATTATTTTGTAAAATCAGGAGTAAGAGCTTCCTTAATGCAATGGTTTTTGGAGCGGACTGATCCATGAGGGTCTCTCACTGCTGAACTTTTATTCAAGTAATAAAAATTAGGGATGTGGTTTTTTTTTGTTTGGTTGTGTTTTTTTGGGTTGGGTTTTTTTTTTTGGGGGGGGGGGGGTTTTTTTTTTTTTGGTTTTTGGGTTCTTTTTTTTTGGGGGGGGGGGGGTTTTTTTTTTTTTGGTTTTTGGGTTCTTTTTTTTTGGGGGGGGGGGGGTTTTTTTTTTTTTGGTTTTTGGGTTCTTTTTTTTTGGGGGGGGGGTTGGTTTTTTTTTTTCCTTTTTTTTTTTTTTTCCTTGATTGTCTTATTTATGTAAATAAACATGGATATGGAGTGTAATCTGATCAAGGATTTCAGCTCTCCAATTCCTGTCAATTCTTTGTTTAAGCCACAGCTCCTGCAACCTCTGCCTTTGTGCTGATCTCTCTGACTGAAAACATCACATCACTTTCTCTCCTGAACCACTTTGGGGGTTTCAAATGACAAGGAACAGGAACTTTCATCCTTCTTTTTCCAAACAATTTGTAAATCAGAGCCATCAAAGCCCACGTGCAGCGGGTGAGTGCAGCCTGTGGTTTCAGGGGTGTTGTGGTTCACTGCAGCTCTGAAGTGCTTTAAGCTCACATGTCCTGTGATTTTATCTCAATATTTCTCTTCTCTCCAGCCTGTTTCTCAAGAGTCAGGCAGCAAATAGAAATACACAGAAGAGCACCTGGTAAGGCCATTTGTTAAGTGAAATTCTCATCTCCATTACAATCTTGCAGCTTCCTATCATTATGTCTAGGTTAATCAAAGATAATTACAGAGCCCAGTGAAGCTGGCAGAGATGTATTTGGATGCACAGCAGATGCCTGTGTTGATATACACCAAGACTGCTTATGCATCCTTTGACACAATTATTTTCCCTGCAATGGATGGTAGCAAAACCAGGGTCTGAGAAAGAGCAAGCAGTGATTTTTTTGGGTGAGTTATTGTTTCCTTAATGGCTCCTTAAAAATGCTAAGTTTTTCACACTGCAGCAATTAGCCTGCCCTTGTGCTTCACAGTGAATTAATATTATAATTTATTAATTAATAAATAATTTCCAGCAGTGTGGAAAATGCTCTACATTTGTGTGCAGACCAGGGTGGGTGTCTGGATGCCACCACCCAGGGTGGCCCTGTGACCCAAACTGGCCATGGGCACTGGATGTGCATTGCCAGAGCACAGAGCCAGCTGGTGGGAGGTGGGAAATGGATTTGTAGAGGATTCCCAAAGCCTGGCTCAGCTCACAGAGTCTTCTACATCTGTGTGCAAACTCTGGGATGAGTTGTGCTGATTTGCAAGGGCCATGGGATAGAGAGGACATGGCTGAGAGAAAGATTGAGCTGGAAATAAGTCTCAATCCATGGCCTTGCAGACAGATCAGATATTTTTGAGAATTAGAGCTGTGAAAGATGCACTGGAGCAAGGCCACGTGGGGTAAAATAATAAATGATTGGTGTTAGAAGTATTAGCAGCATTTTGTGGCAAAAACTGATAGGCTGAGAAACATTTATAAGGTATTGTAACAAAGGAATAGTTTGGATTCTGCTAGAATGGCATTGAGTTTTATATCTCCTGTGTCTCACCCTTCTACAAGACTGATAATGGAATAAATTCTTTAAAAACCTCTCTCAGCTGCCACATCTCTGCAGAGCTGGGATTTTCCAGCAGTACAAGGTGCTCAGTCCCTGTGCAGGGCATCCAGGTGGGTAGGAGGTGATGGGCAGAGGAAGCTCCTGGTACATTTTGCTCCTGCTACAGGCAGAGCTGTTCCAGTTTTACATCTGCTGGGTCCCTTACCCTGACACTTGAGCACCAGAGGAACCCAAAGTGAGCTCTGAGATCCGAGGCAATGGAAGCTCTGTCTCTGCTCCCAGCTCTGTCTCTGCTCCCAGCAGTTTGGGTCTGCTCCTCATCTTGGACAGGATCAGCCAACACAGACCCACGGCCTGGGATTGCATCCTAATCCACCTCAAGCTCCTGCTGGCAATAGGAGGGGCTCAATATCAGCAACCACTTCCCATCTCCTCCCAGCTCCACTGTCAATCATTACTGAACCCTTCTTGGTGTTATGTTTTTGGTTGTGGGGTTTTTTGTTTGCTTGTGGGCTTGTTCAAGAGAAGAGAGAATTGTATGAACTGTATGTACAAGAGCCAGTCTGAAAAAGCAAATTATACTTGGTTAAAATTGGAGCCTGCAGTACCAGTGAGGATCACACATTCAAGCACTGTGGTATTTGTAAACACCTTCTCAATGCCTGTGGAAATGGAACAGAACACACCAGACTGCCAGGGGCCAGGGAGAAGCATTATCTGCAAGTACTTTATCCTGGCACCTCTGAGAAATGGAGGAATTGTGCTGGGAGTCAGCTGAAGGGAATGCAAATATCTGTCCTTTCCCTCTGAGGAGCCTGCAGTGCTGTTGCAGGTTTATTGTCATTAGCCTCATGCTATTCATCCCAGCTTTGCACAGAAACTGGAGCTGAGGGTCTGGAAAATCTCTGGGAAAGATCTTGTCAATTTGAGACACAAATCGTTGCCCAATTGAAGAGTTCAATCTCGGGTTTCAGGTTGGACTCAGTGAACATGCTCCTGTCACAATTACAGGAGTAAATCTGATTTTAGCAGCCACCTCTGGTTGGGATCCTTGGCCTTTCCAGCAGCCCCTGCTCCACAGGTCCTGGAAGCTTGAACAGCACACATGGAGAGCTGGGCTCAAACACTGAGGGAGCCAGAGAGCATCACAGATCTGCCCTAAAATCCTGTTTGGAGTTCAAGGACAGGATAAACTGCCTGTATAAATACATGGAAAGTGTTTATGGGCAGTAAACTCTGACCCAAAAATGCTCTAGCAAGATTTTTACTTTTAAAAGTGCCTCTTTTGAAACTGGATCTTCAGAGATTTGATCATTGTCTATTTTACTTGTGCATTAATTCCCATGAAGGAATATTCACTGTTTACTGTGGCAATCTCCACTCTCATTTTCTCTGCTGGAGTGGCAGCTGGATCAAACCCACACTTTGTTTCATCAAGGAAAGGGAATTAATTCATTGTTGAAAAGAGCCACCTTCTGTAGTTTCACTAAGGAAAAACATTCCTTGGCTATTTTTGTTGTTTCTTCTCCTGGAGCTGGCAAACTTCAGGAATTCTTAAAGCATCAGTGTTTTCTAAAGAGCTTTTTAATGCACTGTGCATTAAATTTCAACAATTCTGAGTCCAGAATAAGGTGGTGGCATTTCAATGTATTAATCACTCAGGTTATCAAAACAAGTGACTGATTTGCCAAGACAGCTAGCTCTGCTTCTAAGCTGCTCTAAAAAAAAAAAGAGAACTTTTCAGATAGCACTATTATAGTTAATTAGATAGGAAGAAGGCAGCAATGAAATTAAAATAAGAGCTTGGTAGCTCAGTCTAACATACTCAAAAGTCCAGATGTTAATAGCTGATTGGGAGGAGCTCTAAATTACTCTGAAGCAAGTTCCAGAATTGGCTTCTTGTTATTCAGCAGGCAATCTGTATGCAATATTTAACAAATCAGGCATTTGATGAATAATTGTTGACAGATCCTGTCTGCCTCACTGCTTTTCACAGAGCTGCATCAGTGAGAGCAGACACAGCATATGTCTAAGAGGGTCCACAAACTTTTTTCCCATTCTGCATGCACTCAGTTGCTGAAATCCACCAAAGATAAATTAATATTGTCCCTTCTACAAAGCCAATAGCTAACAGGTCTGGAAAACCCAGAAATCTGCTAAAGAGCTACCTGGTACTGCTTTATAGAATGGGGAGAGCTTCTAATTTGATTTAAGAGTATATGCCAAAACTTGGCTCTCAGCAAAAAACAAATTAATGATCATCTGGAAGAACGTAGCACACATGATGTAAATGGAAGTAAAAACGACCCCTATTAATAAGAAAAGAGAAAAGCAACTTTTTGCAACTTACTCTGTGTGTAATTTTTCATCCATGAACACAGTGTACAGCCTATTTTTCAAGAGTACAGCCTTTAGGATATTATTCAGTGTTTGGTAACTTTCTGTGGATCCTTCTGATAAGGACCTGCTTATCTCCCATTTGCTCAGACCTTGCAGAGTCTTCAGTCAAGAACTGGGCTCTAGGACAGAGAACAACACCCTCTGTCACAGACTGATGGCCCTGCAGCTAATGGACTTTGGAGGGGTCTTTTGGCAGATAAATAACAGGGACAGGGCTGGGAAAGGCACCAGGGGAAAGCAGGCTCTGCTAAAGTCAAGTTTTAAGCAGGAATTCTGTGATTCTACAACCTCAACCAGACAATCCTTGGCCTTGCAGTGCTTGCTGTGAGCTGGGCATTCACCCCTGAGAGGGCTTGGAGATCCTGCACAGGGATTTTAGGGTTTTTTTGCAGGTTTGCTGGAATCCAAGGCCTTGTCTTTGTTGTAGAATAGGAGAAGACATAAAACATTCCCATCTCCATGTAAGGGTGAAGAGAGATCTCTGCCCATGAGCTGACCCTGCTGCTGGCCAAGGGAAGAGCTGGCCTGGCTCTGGAAGTGCCTCTTCTCTGTCCTCAGTGAATCAGGTGAATGTTTTACACCCTAAAGTCATGGAAAAGTCACACAACATAAAACTGCCCAGCACTTCTTCACTTTTCACTTGAAGTTCTTCTGAATTAGGAGCAAATCACCAGGATGGCTTTGGCATATTAGGCTACTCTGCTTTGCTTACACTGCAGTTTGCTTTGTATTGAGATTAATTTGATAAGGTTCACCAGGAACCTGAGGATTTCAGTGACTGAAACTGCAGTCCCTTGTTTCTCATGGGCCATCCTGCTTGTCCCTCATTCACCAACAGCCCAAGCCAAAGGCAGCCCTGGTTGGGTCTGTTTGGCATCTCAGAGCTCAGTTAAAACACAGAGCTGGGCCAAAAAGAGCAGTTCAGACTGCAAAAGGAGTAATTTTCTCCCTGCTTTAGGTGTATAAGGATGTTTTCCATGGAGAAGAAGAGCTCTCCATGCCCAGAAATCAGGCAAGGAAGGGAAGAGACTGAGTAGGAAGCTGCTGGATGCAACCACAGATAAAACATGAGCTGAGGATCAAATTTCATTTTATGGTTTAGCCCTTTACTGGAGCTGGCCACCATTTACAAGGAAAAGAGAAATCCATGTGTGTGTGTGAGATACTGCAGAGAGCATGCATTGAATGCTGTGGTATGGCAATTAATCTCTTTTTTAAAACCTAATTTACAGACAGATTGCACAGAAATATGCCTTAAAATTATCATCTATTAATAGGCAGGCAATATGATTTTGTCTCTGTTCCAAAACTGGATTAAAACATAAGCTACAGGAATGCTCTTAACCATTCAGACTTTCTCTAAATATAAGTTGTGACTGATCTTTACTGGCATATGAAATATTATAATTAACATACCATAATAAAAATGGTACATTTTCCACCGTGGGAAATTGTTTTCTATTAATAAGCCAACCGAGTGAATATCTCCTACATATTACCACCAGCATAATTCAAAATAATGCACTCCAGGGAAATATATTCCTGCATCCCACAGGTGCTGCTGTCTGGCACACTCCCAGTGGGGTTGGTGCTGTATTTCAGGAGGGAGGAATTGTCAAAACCCACCAGTGCTTCTGCATGCAGCTGCTGGCCTGGGTCATATTTGTACACCAAAATTGATTTTCTTCCATCCAGTGGAGAAAAGACAGGTCCATGTTTTATTCTGAGTACAGGTCTTTATCCACGAGATGGCACTGTGCTTGCCACTGCAGGGAGAAAATGAACCCAGCTGGAGAGCACAGAAAAATATTTATAGTCATCCTTAATTTATTCAAATAAAATCTAATTTCTCATCGTTTTCATAGCTGTATAAGACTCACCTTAGAAAGAGCCAAAGGGGACATTTTTTCTTAGTGTTAATGCAGATATATTTACATATCCACATTCTTCCCAAAGCTGTGCACTCACATTCATTGTTGATTGGGCACAATTTCCACACAAAGCCACAAATGTTTCAGGCTGACTCAAAAGCTGCCGAAACCTCACAAAACTTTCAGCAGAGCTGGCAACTTGCACAGTTTGATAACAGTTAGAGGTAGCTGGATGTCACAATAGTCTGGGTTGGAAGAAACATATTTTGGGATTTATTATTATTATTTTTAATATAAGATATAGATATTACAGGAATCTCCTCAGGACCCTGCAGTTCTCTGTACCCAGGTAAGGCTGGCCCAGTCAGGGGGAACAGCAGCAGAAATATAAACCAGGTTATGCAGCTCACATGTACTGAGTATAAACTGACTTTCAGAATTGTGCTGATGTAATTCCTTTTCCACAACTGCTGTAAAAGCCCACACATTTACCACCTTCAGCTGTACCCTAAATTTCCTCTGCATTTCCCCCTAATATCCTGAGGAAAAGAAATATATTGTCTAAGCCTCTTAAGTTACAGCTCTTCTCATCCACAGACTGAGGTTTTCTCTCTGAAAGCTTTTCAGCATCCATTCCCAGTTCAGTGGTATTTTTGGAGTCAAAAGTCAAATTTTCTTTCAAAGAGCTGTGTCTGATGTATGGTTGAAACAAATCCCTCTACCCAAGCATTGCTCCCTAATGGCTGAGATTAGGCACAAAAAGCAGATTTTTCTGCTGTGGAGATTCCAGTTCCTTCAGACTTTGTAGTTTGTTTGCTTCCACTCTGCTCCAGCTTTGATTTCTGGAATCCAGTGTCACACTGAGCTCTGTTTCAGCTTGTGGAAGGGACATTTTTTAGAAAATTTAGCCTGCTACATCTTCTAAAAAAAATGACTTCCAAAACTGGTTGGAAGAAAGAGGATGAGAACCTGACTTCAGCTGGGAGTTGGGAATATTCTTAATATTCTCAATATTCTTGTTAGATTGTTTTCCAAATTTTTTCTTCCATGCTAGCCTGCATAAGAACCAAGAAAATATCCTATAAGAGTAATCCCAAACCTATCCTCTCTTCCACAATAATAATAATAATAAAAGAAAAAATACTGCTTTTTATAACCAGTAGCTTACATTCTATTCCTTCCCTGGAGGTACTGTGAAATTTGCACTGGAGTACAATATTTTACATCTTTGCTTTTCTCAACATTTTTCTCTTCTGCTTACAGACAATTAGTAAGAGAAAAATCCTCCAAGCAGGTTGAATTCAAACGTTCTGTGCCTTGAACTCTGGCTTCACTCTGTGCTGAAAATGTTGTGTATTCTCCACTTGGGGCTTCAGAACACTCCTTGTTTGCTCCTTGCTGCACAGAATTCCTGCTGCAGTTCTGGTGGACGAGCTGTCAGAGGAACATACTTTGATATTTTAATTCTAATGAGGGTCTCAAAATTAGAACAAGCCCTTTTCAGTGACAGTGAGTGATGATTCACCACACAAAAGAGTCTCCTAGACAGATAATTATTTAGGCATGTATTTCAGCGGATCATCCCTTACGTGCCTCAGAGGAAGAGATTTTTTTTTTTTATCAACAGGAAGACAAGACAGTAGAGTTAAATTACCTTGTAGGCAGTACTGACTCAGGAGGGGTAATGGGAAGTTATTTGAGATACACACACGTCCTGCCTAAATCTGGCCCTTCTTGGGTGGTTTGTGGCATTTGAGGCTTAAATTATCAAATTTCCTTGTGCCTGGCAATATCCACAAGGCCTGAATTGAGTATTTGCTGCTTAAGGGATGACATTGCCACCCCAGAGCCCACCTTGGCAAAAATTATGGTTACAAATTAAAAAAGATTCACAGGGTGAGACCTGGCCTGGGCTGCCATCAGACCTGGCTACAGACTCTGTTAACAAAGCCAGAGTAGATCTCAGTTTTATTTTTTAATCTCAATTGTATTTTTTATTTCTTTTAATTCTGAAAGGAAGCATCACAGGCTGAAGGAAGCTCATGATGCTTTTTGAGGTCCTTGAAGAGACTTCAAATTGTTGGATTAAAATTGTAGCCTGAGCCCCTTGCCCATCTCAGTGACCTCATTCCATTGATGAGCTCTCTGTACCCCTGCCCAGGGGTTTGGCTTTTCACAGGGAGCTAAAATTCATCTGCTGGGGGAGCTTTGAGCCCCCTCTCTGCAGCAGCACCCAGGGGGCTTTACCTGGGGTAGAATTTATGATTCCTTGAGCTGGGGAGGGACAGCCCAAAATGTGAGCAGGTAGAAATCCATATGAGGATTTCTCATCCAGGCAAGCATTGTGCATTTCTCAAATCCCTGAGGAAAATTTCCTCCTTCCCCAGGATGCTTAACCCTATTTTCCTCTTAAATCTTGTATCCATATTGTCTTACCTTTGTGTCTTTTCCCAGCATTAATCTTGCTAAAGAAGCCTTGTAGGTCAGATATCATATCTCAACCTCAGTTATAGTTAAAATATTTATAATTGCTGCTCCATCAATAATTTCCCCTTGCCCCTGAACCTGTGTTCCAGAGCATTTCCACACAGTCCAGTGGCATAAAATGAACCACTGAGAGCAACCATGGGCTGCAACAGGAGAGAGGGAAAAATGGCAGTAAAATGTGAAAAAAATGAAAAAACCACAAACTTTGTTCCTCTTCAGCTGTCCTGAGCAAATGCTGCTGTCCTGACAAGAACTCAGTAGGTGGTTTTCAGGTTGTATTTGTAGCATCCAGGGTAAATGATGGTTTTACAGCTGGAACATCACATATCCCATAATCACTCCATCCCTGGAGTTTCTGAGAATTACTGCCCTGTTGTAATTTTTACATTAATAAAGGCATAAAGGCTCTTCATAGGGAACTAGGCCCATTAGATAGGGCTCTTCATATTTGGAAAAAAATGACTGTACTCTTTTTAAAATAGGAAAATAATGGAGAATTTCATACCAATGTTAAAATTAATGGCATTCCCTTATGCAGTCTTTGATACAGACTCGCTCTGTCTGGGTTAATTTGACTTAATTTTGAATGCTTGCTTGATCCCATATTTTCAATTCCTTTATCTAGTATTCACATATTTTCCCAACTATTTTATTTTAAGCAAGGAATCTTGCTTAGGCTAAAACAGCCCGATAAAATAGCTCACATTTGAAAATAAAACCACATTTCTTTTCAAAGACAATGCAAATAATTGGAGCGCTTATGTAACAGGCAATGCTATCACAGATAAAACCCAGGAGCTTCACTGCAGAAAATTCACTTTGCACTGGGAGGTAGCAGCTGAATATACTGATGTGTTAGGAATGGGTGAGGAAAAAAGGAAGGAGGAAAAATCTCTGTGGCAGTGCAGTCCCTGCACACAAAGGTTAGATTGGTACAAATGCCACTCGTGGTGTTTGGAGCACACACAAGTGCATCCAGCTTAGAATTAAACAGGGTTTAATTTAAACCTGGGTTTAAAATCTCAGGTCCTGGTGCTGTTAGGGTCTGGCACAGCTCTCTGAGACTGATCTGACATCACCACCTTGACCTGATGGTCCCTGCTGGGTTCTGGGGTGGTGCTGGAAGCACTGGAAGAGCAAACACTGCAGCTGCCACTGAGCACATAAAGGTTTTTCTGTGTTGGTCTGATATTTTGGGTCCTGAGAGATTTTAGCCTTCTGGTAGCTGCTAACTCCTTTCCCAAGGGAAAAATTTATTAGGAAAGCTTCTTCTCAAAATAATATTGGTAAAACAACTCTTCTTCCCCAAAACCATCCTTCTCCAGGTGGTGTTTTGCCCTTCTGGTTCTAGAGAAAAACATTTTGGTTGTTTCTCTAATTTGACCAATGGGATTGGGGAAGTGTCACTCCTGTTCACCAATTGTGTTAAATCTGTATCAGAACACCTTATAAAATTAGACAATTAAACCTTTTTTATGCCTTTTGCCTTCTGAAATATTTGGAGTATTTTATCTTTTGTTTGTGTCCTACAACAACACTGTTTGGCAACCTTTTCCAACCCTTAATGTCCTATTTCTCTACCTCTCTCACAAGAATTGAGTTACCTAGCTTTGTACATCCTTGATTAATAAAACCCAGTTAAACTAAAACAAACCAAAAAAGGGTTTGTTCTTATGGAACCAGCTTTTTCACATACCTAAAAAAACTCCAATATATTACTATTTTTCTGTTCTTATTCTCATTGTAAAATATCATTACAAATATTTCTATTTCCCCCTTGGCCGTTGATGTATTCTGGGGCTGGATTTAACTTCTGTGGAAAGAAATTTCCATTTTTTTATTGATGTAGTTTTATTGATGTAGTTTTATTTATGTAGTTTTAGTTGAGCACTTATGCTGGATGTGCACAGCCATGAATCTTCTGTTGCTATGGCTAAAACCAGCAAAGCACATTATCATTTGTCCATCTTCATGTTGGAGAAAGAAATGTAAACAGCCTTTTCCTCTAGGATTTAAACAATGAGAAAAAGTTGCCCAGAATTGCTATTAAAGCATAAATCCAGAGTGAGAGTAGCAGCAATAACTACCACTTTCCTAATGTAATGATTTTCATATCCTCTTCAAAAGTGCTTGAAAACCCACAGGATTTCTCTGAATACAGATGGGTTGACTATTATGTGAGTTTAGTGCTTGATCCAGGCTGACTCTTAGTCATGATTCAAAAGAAATGGGATAATGGTCTGCTTGCCAAAAATCAGATGCTTCATTTGGATGTTCACATCTCTTCTTAAGAAGAACCCTTGAAAGGAGTGTTAATAGCAAAATGAGATTATAAAAAGTAAAAATACCACGTCACACAAAACCAACTATTTTTAGCAAGAGCAAAACCTAAATACAGAAAAGCTGTTCCATATTTCCAGATTTAGTAATTTTTATCTAAATACAGGGACTGAGAATTTTTGTGAGTGAATAAAAAATGTCATCAGAATGGAATAGAACAGAATATTTCATTGGAAGGGACTTGCAACAACCTCCTAATCCAAGTGACCAATTTGGGGCTGACCAAGAGCTAAAGTTAAGGGCATTGTCCAGATGCCTCTTAAACACAGAGAGCCTTGGGGCATCAAACACCTCTCTAGGAAGCTTTTCCAGTGTTCCAACACCACCCTCTCTATACTGATGATTAAATTTTCTCTTCCCTGTATTTCAGACCCTGTGGTGCCCAGGGTGCAGCTCTGAGCTCACACTCAGGCTCACTCAGCTCTGCACACAGCAGGGACACAAAACAAATCCTTTTCCTGCTGCACACCAAGGACAGCTGGGACAAGTGTTCAGCCCAAAAGCACAAACAGGGGGGGCTGAGGAGAGAAAACAAGAAGGGTGGGACTGCAGAACCTGCAGCTGGAATTGGACAATTCAACCCCAAAATGCAAATGGACCAAAACTTATCAAAGTGTGAGACCTGGTGACCCTTTGTCCATTTTGTGACCATTTTGGGTCCATTTTGTGACCATTTTGGGTCTATTTTGGGCCCATTTTGTGACCATTGGACAATTCAACCCCAAAGTGCAAATGGACCAAAACTTATCAAAGTGTGAGACCTGGTGATCCTTTGTCCATTTTGTGACCATTTTGGGTCCACCTTGGGTGCAGCCCTGGTCAGGCTCTTGTCCTGCCCAAGGTGTGTCCTAAAGGCCTTTGAATAAATCTCTGCTTTATTCTCTGGCTCTGTTCCTCTCTGTTCCAGCTCAGCCCTCCCAAGGCATCAGCACAGAAATTCCTCCCAATGTCCAATCTGAATCTCCCCTGGCACAGCTTTGAACCCTCCCTGTGCATCCTGGACTCCAGGGAGAAGAGATTGAATTCAACCAAAGAAAGATCACATGAAATAATTGTGATTTGGTAACTTAATTTAGTCTAAAAGATCATTCCAACTTGGCAAGAAAATTTAAGCAATCAGGTTCTTCCAACTCATTTCTATACCTTATATGTGTCTTGTTTTTATGATATAGGTTACCATAAAAGAAATGTAGAACTGTTGCAAAATTTAGAAACAGATGATAAAAATAATTCAGTTCTGTACCTGACAAACCACAAGACTTGTTTGCATCACTTTAGATCATCTGTTCTGTAATATTCCAGACAACAAATGCATCTTAATGCTTAACTGGATGACCATGAAGCCAAAGCTGAACAGTTCATTTCTTGTGTTTCTTTTCATTTAACTTCATTGACACTTCACTTATCCTTGCAAAACATACTCTGAAAGCATGCCAGAAACGGAAGAGGAAAATGCCAATGTAATCAGCCACCAGAAAGGCATTTGGACACAGTGTGAGAATGTCCTTGAGCCTAAATAGAGGCACATCAATAAGTGTGCAGGTGACAAGAGATGCAGGCTTGGTGAACACTGCATTATTTCCCTGCAGTAAGCAAAAAAACTTTTTAAAAGATGTATAATGAGAGAAGAAAAAAATAATAATACACATTTGAAATGTCAGCCATTATTTGTGGTCTTTATTGTGCTGCCAGGCATGGTGAAGATATCATTGCTGAAATATTCACAAATGATCAAAGTGTGGTGGGAGGAGCTAGGACTGAAATGAGAAATGTTCCCTGCTAGGACTGAAATGAGAAATTTATTTCTCTGCCCTAACACACTGAGGCCTCTCTGAACTGGGAACTCAAAGGGAATTTCAGATAGAGTCCAGGGAAAGCAAGGCTGAGTCCTCCTAAATAAAACCAATAAAATATTCAATTCCATGAACAGGGGTTTTTGGGGAAATTTCTCACATACAGTTCTCTCGTGTTCACCAAACCTTTGGCTTGACATCACAGATGAGAATTGTTTTGTAACAAACTGATGATAATTTTAATTGGCTGAAATATGTAACATCTTAAATGATACAAAAAGTCTTCAGCAATCTCATAAGAGAAGCAAAATTCCCTCTCTAGTTTGTTTTGCTGAAAGTCTGTGCATTAACACCTGTTAAAAGCGAATGAACTAGAGGAATTCTAAAAATAAAACATAAAAATGAACCCCACATTAAATTGCCACAACAATTGACTGTTTTATCAATGTTCTTTGTACACAGTGATGCAGTTCTGCATAATGCAAATTTTAAGAGAGTCAATCTTTCCAAAAGGATGAATCCTGTAATGCAATGTGCATTTTCCATAATATCCCCCTATGTGCTCTTATATAAACATCTGGTAAAACTTCCTTAATAAAATTACAACTCTCTGCTATCTGGGAAGCCTGGTTTCTTAACAATTGATTTCAAAGGAGCTGGGGGATAATTGGGTGATAACAACAGCAGAGCTGTGTGAAGAACTAATTATGTTAAACAAATCTTGTGCTTCTTGACACGGTAACCAATATGCAGTGTAGTGGATAAGAAGGAAGAAGTGATAAAATTTGCCTTTTTTTTTCATTAGTTCATTAAAGCAAATAGTAGGAAATATATTTTGGTGAAATTACCATTGTGAAAATGTACAAGGAAAAGGAAATGATTGTAGTATCATGGAATTGTTTAGACTGGAAAATGCCTTAGAGGGTTTCAAATCCAACCATTAACCCAGCACTGCTCAGTCCATCACTAAAACATGTCCCTAAGCACCACATCTACACATATTTATGTAAAAATCTATGTTTAAAAATCTACTATCAATCACAACTCACTTGTTTTGAAAGCTGCCAATTTTTTTAAATGGTCCTCTGTGTTAAGATTTGAGTGATGTGTTATAAAAAGAACCCCTTACTTTAATTTTTCTGTGGGTTTTTGCTGTCCAGAATTGCTCTTACATAAGTGAGGCTTGTTTCTCCCATCAGCTGTCTAAAGCAATGGAAATAAAGCAGCTCTCATCATGATTGGCTTCCTCCTGGCATCCTGAGGAAATCAAAATTTGTGATGTGATAATGGCCCAGCACTGTCATCCCAAACAGCAGAGACTCGTTTTCTTCCACTTGGAAAGAACCACAAATCTGGCAGCCTTGCCCAGGTGGGGAGGTAAAGAGAGGATACTCAAAACTGATGGGTTTTGGTCAGCACAGGGCAGAAATTCAACAGAAATATGCAGATATTTACTGCTGTGCATTCCTCAAAGATTTAGAGTCATCTGCAACATGTGAATGGGCAAAATAAAATATAATTTGTTGGAACAAGGTCTCTCACTGTGTTTGAAGCAGGATAAACTGTATTCCAACAATAGTGGCACTGACAAGGCTGAATTTATTATCTCTGTGATTTTCAGAATTGTTGACAAAACTTTAATTTCACAATAGTTTTTCAGAGTATGATGCTCGAGGTTTTTATAAAGACAAGTAATGAATGAAAATGACATGGCTGGGACATTCTCCAAAGTTAATTTAATGCAGCTACACATTAAACAAGTCTTTTTATTGAGTGAGATTCATTTTATAGAAAGTTATGGCATTTGCTAGATACTGAAGAAAAATATCAACAAGCATGAGCAAAAGCACTGAGTAAAATCCACTGTGTTTTGATCTGAAATGAATAAATATTTCCAGTCCAATATTTTGATTTCCTTTGTATTCTGAACTATGAGTCTCAACCTCAAAGTAAACACAGGGGATGTAAAATCCTTTCAAATGAAACTAAAAAAGGTTTCAACCTCTTTCAAACAAACTGGGAAATGTGGACAGTTGCCTGTTTGTTTGGGTTTTTTCTCATTCAGACTCTCTGGGGAACTGTGTTCTCTAGAATGACAAAATACAGCAAATTTTGACCTGTGTATTGTAGATCAAAATTCTTCTTTGGTATAGATTATTTTCAGATAATAGAATATTATCTAGTGTGAATATTTTGCAATTTTATGCTGTTTTGTTGAGATTTTTTGTTTTTATGTAGATACCTTTAGTCCCACAGTTATATATCTTAGGCAGTAGAAAAATCCACAATTTACAGCCTAATGCAAACGGAATAAACTCTCTACCATGTTAGCCAGCTATCAAACTTCTTGCTTTATTCCATTGTGTCCTAATTAGTGGCTTCCAGCCACCAAGTGATTGATCACAGATTGACAGGGAAAGGGTTGGAGCAGTCAGGTCAAATGAAGGATTTGAATTTGTGAGATTTGAGCTCAGCAGGGCCCTCCAGAGCTGGCTGCTGTGCTAATATCCCTGCCTGTCTTTTCTAGAAACTTACACCAAATAACTCTTGTTATGATCTGAATTTAGGCTTCAGGAACTCTCCTTTCCCAAAAGGATCTTTCTCCAGGTAGTATTTGCTTTTCTGGTTCTCAGAGAAAAAACATTTTGGCTGTTTTTCCAGTTTGACCAATGGGATTGGGGAGGTGTCACTCCTGTTCACCAATCATGTTCAGTCTGCATAAGAACACCTTATAAAATTTGACAATTAAAGCCTTTTTAATGCCTTTTTCCTTCTGAAATATTTGGAGTCTTTTGTATTTTGTTCATATCCTACAGTAACAGGTCACTGTCATGGCATTTCCTCTTTGCATGCAGGTTGTGGTGCCAAAGACCCCTGCAGTCTGTCTGTCAGTCAGTCTGTCTGTCTGTCTGTCTGTGTGTCTGTCTGTCTGTCTGTCTGTC
>VXBR01005279.1:0-11370 GCA_013400215.1 Cisticola juncidis | reverse complement strand
GTCTGTCTGTCAGTCTGTCAGTCTGTCTGTCTGTCTGTCTGTCTGTCAGTCAGTCTATCTGTCCGTCCACCTCATTCTAGCCAAACTGGCAGTTCAGCACTATTTGGGGCCTCTGTGGCCTCTCAAACCTGGAAGATTTTTCCCTCAGATAACTGGATTTAGAGCATTTAGTTGTTACACCTACGAGGTATCCAAATTACCTGTGGGGAGCTGAGGTGTTTTGGCAGCTGATCTGCTGCACTGTGGATTCAGACAACTCTGAGCTCCTGTTTTTCCTAAGCCTTTCAGCACTGAGCTGAGGAATTTGCTTGCATTGATAATGTGATCATTACCCTGTGGGGATTTCTGGATTTCTTGGTCTGTCTTTGCTCACTTTTATTTATTTATTTTATTTTTTTTCCCTGAGAATCATCCACAGTGAAAAATGCTCGATATTATTATACAAACATAAAATAAACCCTCAAATTTGCATTTCATTCCTGTGATCTCTTATCTTTAGAGAAGGATTAAAAGCTAAGCCTCTTTACCAAAATCACCGAACATATTAATTATACACCATATAAATAATTTAATTGCACGCAGAGAATAGACTTTCTGAAAGTTTCATACACACTTCTCTTTATACGATGGAAATCATTGTGAAGCAATTTTTCTCTTAATGCTTTTCATGGCTAAAATCTATCCTGCTTAACTGTAATTTATAATCTGGTAATAGACAACAAAATTTGCTGATGCTCACAAGGAGTAGGAATGGGAAATTCAATTAAAGGTTGAGAATAGCAGAGAAATTATGATCCTTGTTGTTGGATAAGCCCAGACCAGCTACTGAATGTGGCTCCATCATCTGCCAGCACCTGGGCTTGCTCACAGCATTTCTTTGGGTCACCATAAAAAAATTTAGGAGAAAAAACTTGCCTTCTTCAAGGCTTGGACACCTTAAAAACAGCACCAGCATATCCCAAATATCTGGAGAAATGTGTTAAAGATGTCAGAGTTGGGGGAGAAAAAGGAGATGCTTGTACAAATCTCAAGATGGATAAACTCTGTCAGAATATTACTTGCATAAGAATCTGTTTTCAGATCTGTGTGTGTCTATTTTCTGTATTTTTGTTCTTTTAGTTTTGCAGATTCAAATCACCGTAATTAAAAAAAAAGTTGCTCCAAAGGGTATTTTGGTATGAGGATGGAAGGAAGAGCCCTGCATATTTATAAAACCCCCACTGGAAACTCCATTACACATTAATTAACTGATACACACTGCCTACTTAGCCTGAAAGAAGTTTCATTACTCACTTAGGGTCACCTCTCTGCAGAACATCTTATTTACCTGTCTCAGCAGAGATTTATAAGCCTGACTGTAGCATTTGTCCTTGAGGTTTCCTTTCCCCTGTCTGGATGACTTTTCCCTGGAGTCTCCCATGGTCATTGTCACAGAGAGGAGCTAAAAGACAAGAGACAGCTGACAGTGAGAGATGCTGGGACAGATTCTTCTGGAGATTGTGCCAATTTTAGAGGAGCTCACTGCTGCTGACCCAGTGCAGCTCACTGCAGCATTTGACTTCAGAGTATTGATTCAGCAGGCCCAGCTTGGAGTGTGGGATTTTAAAAGTGAGGGCAGATTCATTATTCTGTCAAAGACCAAAACCCCTGAATCCTGCTGTTGTTAACCCATCTACAAAGTGGGTACTACAGGAATTTCCATAGGAGCTTTGCCATGTGCAAATTCCTTCCATGTTTCCAAACAGGGGCTGCTGGGTTCTCACCCAACCCCAAAATACAGAATTTCCACTCTGAAACTCTGAAACTCTGAAACTCTGAAATTCCCCAATAACTAAACTAGGTAGGCAAGAGACACGTAGACATGAAAACAAACAATTATTCTGAGTACTCATTGAAAATTAAAATAATTTAGAATCCTCTACCTAAGGATTTTTTGCTGGGATTGTGATTGGAAAAGCACAAAAGACACCGAAGGATAAATTCTCCTTGGAGTTCCCTTTGACAATAAAGGGCAGAATGCACTCAGACAGAGAAGCATTGATGTATATTCATATAAGTAAATATTCATATATGTATATTGTATATTCAAATAAGTAAATGAGCACAAAGATGAACATTTTCCTTTTCTCCTGAGAAGTCTCCTGCTCTTTGCAGATGCAGATATTAAATGTTCTTCTGTGAATGTCTCATAAAAAAGGGCCAGAACAGGTCAAAGAGTGAGATGGGAGCTGCCATGTCCCAAGGCTGTGTCATCTCAGCTGAGATACAGGGTCAAAGTTCTACTCTCTTGAAGCTCTGAAAGAAAATTTTCAATTTGAAACACAGAGAGAAGTTCAACTTCTGGCCATATTAAATCTCAGATATGCATATTTGGATGAACTAAAGATATTTGGCAGTTCCAATCAGAACACTTCTTTCCTGGCCCTGACTTAAAGTGCAATATCTGTGTAGTACAGAGCAGCTGCTGAGTTTTGTAAAAAATGGATGATAGATGTCTGTGTAAACATGTCCTCTTTTTCATTGGTTCCTGAAATTAGGATGCAAATACGAGATTTGTTATCAATAAACAGCAATTTCCAAATTTTTATTCTCCAATTCATCCCTATGTCCTTGTCAAAAATGTGAAAATGATCTATCATTTCATCAAAGATCAAAAAAATAATAATAAAAAAAAGAACTTGCACTAGGAGCAGAGCTGCTAAAAATCACCACGAAACAAGATCCTCAACATGTAACAATGATAATAAATTTTTCCTTTTACAAGACATTTCTAAAGGATGTATTCTCATTGTAATTTTTACAAGTGTAACTCTCAGTCTCTTCAAGGTCCTCTAGAGCTCATAAAATTATTTTCCTTCGTGTCACTTTGAATGATTTCCTATCTAGTTTATTGTCAATGCCTGTGCAGAAGTGTGAAGTATGGGATTATGATTTCTCTCTATAAAAATGTAATGGATCTTGTCCTGGTAACAATTCTCTCCAGTAAATGGCTTAACGTGGCTGCTGCATCCCTGTAACACCAAAGCCATAAAGCTTAAGCACACCTGATTTGGAATTCTGATGCTTTGCATAGTCCACAAAAGAATAAATGCAAATCTGCTTAGCATGCAACATGCACAGGATCTAATCCAAATCGATACAGGTTTCAGAAAGAGGGAGATAAAGTTTTTATCATATTCTTTCAGACCCTTCAGTTTTCCTACTAGATGCACATGAATTAAAAAAAGATTTTTCTTCACAGTAAGCACAGTACCTTCCATGTCAAACAGCAGCCTGTAATTCTAAATAGCTCTGTGTACAGTGATTTTTCTCCCTCACTCTTTGAAAGAATGATATTTTTTGTGTTCTCCCTCACTCTTTACAACATTTTTTGTGGTTTTTTTGTATTTTGTTCTTTTTTTTTTTTTGTATCACTGTGATTTTTAAAGTGATAAAATTTTTAAGAGTGATAAAATTTAGGTTGCCCAATCACTGGTGAGCCATTTCAGAAGTATTAGTCTCATTTGCATGAATAGCATTTCATCAGTCAATAAAAAGACCTCTGTGGATTTTTCAATCTGGTTTTTTTTTCAGATATTTTGTGCAACAGAGCAAAGAAAGATAAAAATGATTACACTGGGTAAGCCCTGTCATCCAGCTGATACCAGAGCCCTGCACCTGAGGTCATTTTACAAATGTAAATTTTACAGTGTAAACACTTTTTGGCCATGCTTCCTGAACTGCTGATACCACAACAAAACTCATAATTTCTGGGAGAACATTTGCCTTGAAACATCAGGTACAAGACAGAGCCAGAACCAACCCTTCACTCTCCTCACATAGGAGAGATAATTCCCATTCATGGCCTGCATAACTTTTTTGCCCATGTCAGCAAGAGCAGTATATGGGAAGGAAAATAATGCTCAGCATATCATAAAATACTATTTTGTAGTTATGCTTTTACAAGCACTTAAAAGGCAGTAAAATATTTGAGAGCCATCTCATCTTTCCAGAAGAAGAAAAATCAGATTTTTTTTTTCCTCAGGATAGATAATAACACTCAAGGTTTAAAATAGAATAAAGAGTAATGTGAATTTACAGCACATATAAAGTCTTTAGAGCAGTGTGGATGGAAGGAATGTGATCCTCTTGCAGCCTCCTGCAGATTTTCCATGACCAGTTTGGTCTCAGGGGGTTGATATCTCAAAAGAAGATGAAAATCAGACCCAAGCCATGGAAAAATCCCTTTTCATGCCCCCTGTGCCTGCAATGAAAACCCCTCTGTTTGCAGCCATGAAAGAGTTAAAAGCAGCACAGGAAGGCCAAAGGATGTCTTTTGAAATCTTGGCCAGAACTGAAGAAATTGAAGAATTAAATGAAATTCTTGGAGAACTTGAGGTAGATTTTTGAAATTTCAGTGTAATGAGAAAACAAAGCCAACAGCAACACATAAAACATCAATTCTGAGGAAAAATATTGCCCAAATGTCTCCCTACTGCCCAAATATCTCCCTTTGTTTCTCCTAAATCCATTTTCCTCCCCAAAAATCCTCACTCTCAGTCCAATAACAATGAGCTCATCTCAATGAGGGTGTTGATTTCTATGTTCTTGTAAAATAATGTGATGAATGTAACGAGAATTACTGAGTAACTGGAAGAAAATTCCTTTGATAGGAAGCTCAGAGCTGGGATTTGATTGAAAATTTTACTCATTAGAATGGTGCTGTTGACTCCACTGCCCAAGTAATATTTACAGAATTGGAAAACTGATGGTCTTAACATTTTAAGCATTCATCTCACTGCACGAGCTGATTATTTATTTTTTTAGGAGTGCATTTTTTCCCTCATTGTTTATTGGAGTGTCCCTAGCAGAGACAAGCACAATCAATGAGCCTTTGGATTAGAACTGAAAAAATGGAAATGGGAGGTGTGATAAAAGGCCAGATTTTAGCAATGTGCTTGCAGCTCTAGAAATCAGTGCTTTTAGATTAGGGCAATCCACAATTTACAGTTCTGGATTCACTTTTAATTCCAGCGTAGAAATCACACATTTGGTCACTGTGGCAAATCAGTTCTATTCTTATTTCTATTTTTTTTCTCTGTATGAGGGATAAGATGCCATCAAATGGACTGGGGCTGCAATTATTTTACTAAGCAGAGTCCAGTGTTGATCCCAATGCATTTTTTAAGTCTGGCAAGTTCAGATCTTTATTATTGCTTTTGCTTCCTAAATCTCTTTCCTGCTCATTCTTTATTGTGGGCATAGGACACTGTTTACTATGATTCAGTGAAATTTTCCAAAATACAATAACACTGAGCTGTCTCATTCAATAACTGCATCCAGTTTATTGTGGGGTAATGAAAATGTCTTTTATGATTCATTACAACTTTCCTTTGTTCTTTATATGATATCAAACCATTAGATGGAAATTATTGAAACTATTGCCTGCCAGCAACATGGTGAGCACTGAGGAAAGGCAAAAAAATCTCATGCACACCCTGGATGGTGTCTGAAACTACCCCTGTATGACTCTGCCAGCATAAGATTGCTAAAATACAAATTAATTAATGTTGATGACTCAAATTTAGCAACATGAAATCTCACTGATGAGAGTAGGATGCATCTGAACTCACAGAGAGAGAAGTAAAGGAGTGACTGAATTAAACACTGAATTTTCTAGACAGATCTATTAAGTCATGTGAGTTAATTTAGAGTCAGATGTCCTAAGATTTAGCAGAAATTTTCCACTTAAGTATCAATTATTTAATTAATTAATTGTGGAAAGTGTACTTCCTAAAGAGATTTTTTTCTATATTTTCATAAGATGATAAAATATCACAAACACCAAATTAATTCAGAAAAGGAAAACTAGTAGGGTAAAATTTTGGAATAAATTGAATAAAAATATTTAAATTTCTTGAACTAAACCAAAAATTTTGGATCCCCATGGTACCATAATTTCAATATATATAAATATATATCAAATATATGTTTTAATATGGGTTAATGACTGTATTTTCTTGAAGGCCAGGCTTCTCTCTGCTCATATAGAACATTTTTTGCTTCTTGCATCTTCATAGGGGTTGCCTGTGCTGGGGATGTCTGCTGAGATTGAGATCACTGGGATTGTGTCCATCCTTTGGCAACACCTATGGTAAAATGTCAGTGATTTTGGGGTAAAATGCAGCTTAATATGATGTGCAGCAAAGTCCAAACCTTCCCTGACAATGGAGTAGCCACAAAGAATTTGCAGATAAATAATCTCACCAAGGCTGCATGAGTCAAATTCCCTTTGGAGTGAGAATTGAATTCCTATTTGTTACCTTGAAAAGTGCAGTATTTAAAGTATTTCAAAAGCTGTTTAACACAAAGAAGAGTTTTCTGCCATACTTTGTGTTGCTTTTAAAATCTGGTGGGGTTTTTTTTGTTTTGTTTTGTGTTTTTTGGGGTTTTTTTTGTTTTGTTTTTTTGGGGATTTTTTTGTTGTTTTGTTGTTGTTGTTGTTGTTTGTTTGTTTGTTTTGTTTTTGTTTTTTGTTTTTTTGTTTTTTGTTTTTTTGGTATTTTTAAGAAACTGTAACATCTCATGAGAAGAACAATAGATGAAAATTAGAGTTTTGAATGAGCTGACTGCACACAAAGCACTTATGACTCTAGCAAAAATCAGAGAAAAGTGTGCTGTGGAAACAGAGGTTTTACTGAAATCAGTAGCAGAGTTCTTGTCTATTTTAAAGGATTTCAACTTGTGTTTTTATTACCCCCTTTCTAAGCACAGTCTGGAAAACTGTGGTAAATAATTGTTGTAACTGCCAGGAAGAGAAGCTAAAGTGGGCACTAAACATGAGAGCACATATATTCTTCAAAATGGCCTTTGCACATAAAAATGTGTAATAAAATCTCTTGGAATTGCTCAACACTGCAAATGAATCTGATTCATTTTTTGTAAGCAGTGAGAATTAAGGAAGTAGAGAACTCAGGCATTAATCAAACTGTTTTATAAAAAAAGTCTCACAGTGATTCTGTTCAAACATTTATTTTGAACTTGGTCTTGCATTCTTGATGCCCGAGAAAATCTCAGTGATCTCAGCAGAATCTCAGCAATGGAGTGGAGGACTGAGATCTGGAACCCAAAACAATCAAAACTTCATTCTTTAAGTTTAGTCAAACTCCTCAGGAGTTCAAAAGTCAAATGTCAACAATAAATCTTCATTTTGCCACTTAAGCATCCAGAAGTTTTCCTAGAATCTCACCAGGCATCCATGACTACTGGAATGAGGTATAACTCTTCACACTTCATTATTTCTGTGGTAATGAAGACTCTAAACTCATTTTTCAGCCCTGGCTGGACTCCTCTGGGAGCACCCACATCTTGTTCTGGGTCTGCTTTGATTTTGGTCCATCCCTTGCATCACCTGCATCCTCCAGAGGGCTGAGATAATAAATGTACAGCTGGCTTTGTGAGGGCCACCTCACATGGAAGTGGAGAGGGACTCTTAGGTATGCAAAATATTAGTAAAACCCTAGAAAATATCACCAAAAGTACCTCCCTCCCAGCTAAATCTGCCATGCAAAGCCCAGGTCCTGCAGAAAGAAGATCCTACAGCCATCATTCTGGAAAAGTTCCATACCCATGACCAGAGAAGATGTTTGAAGGTGTTCCTGTGGTGGTGAGAAGATCCAAATTCTAATTCCAGCTGGTAGGACAGAATAGGATCTTGAAATAATTCACAGCTTTGACAAACATTTGCATTTTTCCCTTTCAGTTTTGGCATGTGCATATTAATAGCAGACACTGGATCCCACAGCTCCTGCTGCTGGAGATAACAACTCCTCAAGGTATTCTGAAAACACCAGGAATTTTATTTTTTGGTTTGGGGCTTTGGGGGCTTTTGTTTGTTTGTTTTGTTGCCTTTGTTTATCTGTTTGTTTCAAATAAATGATGGAGGCATATGCAATCTGCTCAGGACAGGATGAGAAATGAGAAAGTGCTCAGCAGAACAACATTTCTGCCCATCCATGGGCAAAATAAAGTATAAACACAGCAACAGAAATGCAGTGTTGTATGAAATGAGCCATGTAATGGCTGAGAATGGATTCTGGGTGTGAATGAGGTGTCTGGTAATTGTGTGTAGAAATGGGTAAATCTCCCCTGTTCCAGCCTTGTGTGAGTGATGTAACACAATGCTGAGCCAGGCAGGTTAACATTTAATTGCCAGGCTACAAAGCTGAGAAATTAAAATGCCAGGGAGAGTTTCATTTTGTTGGTTTGACAGCCGTGCTCCTTTGGGACTAGAAAAGCTGCAGAAAAACACACTCTGGGTGATGTATCAGACACAAGACTGGGTGATGCATCTCACACATGAATGTAAAAACAAACTGTTTATGTGCTGATAGGTGGCCTTACATCAATTCTGCTGGCACATTCAAGTTACATGCAGCATTTGAAAAAAATCTGCTGAATTCTGATGCAATGCCTGGTGAATATTGATCCTTTCTGACCACAGAGAATCAGGGTGTCATTTTTATATTGCTGGAGGAGAGGTGGTGTTTAAAAAAAAAACAACCCAAAACACCTCTAAGTCACCATAAGGGTCATAAAATACATGTAATTATTTTCTAGAAATAAAGCATTTCCTTCCAAGGAACATAGAAATGTACATTCTCTATGCAGATTTTGGGTAATGGATGCAACCTTACATAACCTGACTGTTTCTCCTGAGGGTCTGATGGATCAGGGTGTTTTATTACAGAATAATTTCTGTACTACATCTGAAAGATGTCAGAACTGCATGGAGTCAAAATAAAGAGACCTCATTCAAACTCCTCTGCAGCTGTTCTGTGAATATCTCACCTCTTGGGTTCTTCTCCTGAAATCAGGATGGCTTTTCTAGGGCTAAGATACTTCTCTCCATAAGCAGATCTTCATGAGCACAAAGAGAGCAGAAAGAAGCAGCATTTTGAATTGAATATATATTAGATTTCATATAAGTGTCAGAATCAGGACTATTTTGAAATACTGCTAGAAAACCACAACCTGAAGCACACAGAGGTTCTTGCTGAGGCAGTGTCCTCCATAAAAAGGAAAAAGTGCAGATGGGAAAGTAGGAGGGAGCATAGAAGCCTCTCCAAAACTGCACAGCCTGAGGAGATTTTCTGTGCACCCCTTTATTGCAAATGGAAATAAAACGAGCAGGATAAGGAGGTTTTATCAGAAGGTGACAATTTCATATCCAGTCCAGCTTTGCAGACCAAGACCCAAATGCACTGTGAGCTAAAAGAATTTTATATTGAATATTCATTTAAAAAACCTTCTGCTCTCTGGCACTGTATCTCTGCTGTATCATGAAGCAGCACAGATTGAAGTGTGAAAAATTGCTCCCAGTGATCCCACTGGAAAAGTGTGAGGCACCACACCCACAGCTGGTGGCCTGAAGGGCTGGAGCAGCTCAGATCAGAACAAAAACCAAAAAAAGTGAAATAGAAAAATGAGGAGGGGGAGAAAATTCTTTGGGATACCTAGATATTAAACGTGAAATTTCTATGAATCATTACAGGAAAAAAAAAAAACACTATAAGAAATTATGAGCTTTTTTGCACTGATCTTGCTTTCAGTGTCTTTCATATTCATTTCATTTTGCTTTCACAACAATGCACAGGAACAAGCAATGTATCATGTTTTACTGTGCCTTATTGTGCCAGCTTTATGAAATGTAAGAAAACTGAATGAAAGGCATTATCAAAACATATTTTTGTGCTACAAATCCGTGAGCTGGACAAAATATTGCAGTCTGCCAGACTTAAACAGCTCCATGCAGCAAATGGAGTTTTAATCTAAAAAGAGGCTGGAAAATCTGATCCTAGATAATGATTGTGAGGGGGCAATTAGAAATTAGGTCTTGTTAAGGGAGATGCTTCTTCTCCTCGAGGATCCACTCCCCTACTGAGCCTGTGGTCACTGAGGTTTCTGCAAGGCACAGGGTCAGCACCTTTTCCTTGTTTTGTTGCTTTTCCTGCCCCAAAAGGACAGGCTGAAGGATTTAGCACCACAGGAATGGCCAGAATTTCACACTCTGGGGCACTCAGGCACATCCAGCCCTTTAGGAAATCCTCTAATTGGGCTTCCTACCTGCAAGGCTCTAACTCCAGAGGAAAACTTGCAGGAAAAATCATCAAGAATGGACTTCTAGCAACAGATAATCCTGCTTATCAAGTTTCACGAGGCTTTGAATTATTATTTGGGAGATAAATAAAAAAGATTGGAACTCATTTAAAAAAAAAATTAAAAAAAAAACCCAACCAACCAACCAAAAAAACCCCCCCCCAAAAAAAACCCAAAACCAAAACCAAAACCAAAACCAAAACCAAAACCAAAACAAAACAAAAAACCAACCAACAAACAAAAAACCCCAAAACAAAAAACAAAAACAAACAAACAAAAAAAACAAACACAAAAAACCAAAAAAAAAACCAAACAAAAAAACCCCCAAAACCCCCACAAACAAACAAACAAACAAAAAACAAAACAAAACAAAACAAAACAAAACAAAAAAAATCAGGAGGGAAATTGCATCAAGACCTGTGTCAGGAAATAAGAACATCCTGATTATTCACCCACGAGGTTCAGGGCTTCTTTCAGTCAGATGCTCAACCTATGCAAAAATAAAGCCCTTACAAATGTTTATTCATGTCCTCTGATTAATTTCAATCCTCCCTCAGTCAATTTGGTTTCACAGCTTTGGATTGGGTGGGTTTTCTATGAAACTATAAAGCAATATTTTTTATTAGACAGAAGTGTATCAATAATTGCTCCTCTGAATCTCTTTGGTGGAGATGATGACAATTTTAAAGCTTTTTTCCAGTGATGTTGCTATTTCTGTTTAATTAAAAAGAATAAAATGTTTAATAGCACTAAAAGAAAAATTACTTAATTAGCACTAAAAAAAGCACTTCTTTGCTGGGAGAAAAAGCCCAAGAGATAAAGGCCTAGTGAAATAAAGAAATTATCAAATAATCACAGATGGGATTGATCACCCAGTTGTTATACAGGCAGTGTTTTTGCAAGAAAAGCCACAGTGCAGAAATAATTCTTTAGACTGAGGCCTTGCAGTGGGTTGGGTACTGTGACAATGTTCCTTATGAGGGTAAAACCATATATTTTTAACATATTTACTGTTTTTTGCTGGTATTTTCCTCCTTGATCCTGTTGTACCATGCTTATTGAAATATTCACTTTTTGTTTTACCAGATCACTGCTCAATTTTTTAACATTTCACAGAATCACAGAATGACCAGGTTGGAAGAGACCATAAAGTACAGTGATTTTATATATATATTTTATATATATATAAGAATAAATATATTTATTTTTAATATATTATATATATTATATAAA
>VXBR01005278.1:66019-90842 GCA_013400215.1 Cisticola juncidis | reverse complement strand
TGGGAAAAAGGCAAGAAAACCACCGGGGTGGGCCAGGACCAGCACAGCCCTGACCTGCAGGTCTGCTCCTCCCAAATCCTGAGGCTTTGGCTGCTGTGGTTTCATTAGGCTCAGCAGTGAGGTTCTGTTCTGGCCAACATCACCACGTGGCTGGGAGGTGGATTTCAAAGTCATCTGCAGACAATTCTCTAAAAATGACATTTTTCCCCCCTCTGCACAGTTTTACACATTTTCTGAAATTGGATTTCCCTTCTCATTTTCTTACTAGCTGTTCAAAGGCCTGTTTTGAATTAACACCTCAGTCACTAGGATGTGTTTGAAAGTAAATGTTCCATAAAAATGTAGGAAGGAAAAATTATTAACCTCCCATAACAAGTGAATTGTCCTGGATCTGGGGGTTATATTGTAGCCATTACATTATATGAGAGAACAGCCTTAGCTGTGGGGAAAAGGCACAGACATCTGCAGCCTCGTACAAGTAACAGAATTAAACACAATGGGAACATAGAAAAACTGGTAAAAATTATGCTGTTGGATGGCTCAGTGAAACCAAATGTTGCATAACACGTTTTTTTGTTTTTGCTGTGCTTCAGCATTCAAATTAATTAAAGAATCTTCCAGAATGAGGAGCAATGTTGCTTTGGAAATACATTGCTCCAGCAAGCTGAAACGAGCAGCTCAGCATCCTTCTGTAAAATCAGTCTGTAACTTGTACCAATTAGAGTTGCTATGCTGTAAATGATATTTTTTAAAAGATCCTTCTTTCAAAAAGCCTTTTTTTTAAATCCTAGACTCATCAGTGCTTTTGCAGGCAGTTCTAGCAGCACACCACTGAAGCACATTTCAGTTGGTTATCAGAGGTTAATAAGGAAGAGATGATGAAATTTCGCACTGATTTTCTTTTTCAATTCACAGTGGAGAGGAGCTCTCTTGTTTCAGTCCAAACATCAGAAGAAAAGGGATTAAAGCCACCACACAGCATCAGATCTGTCGCTGACACAAACATCCATTTCATGGGAGACAGAGCTACAGATTGGACTCTGAGCTTAAAGGTGGGCTGAATTCTAAGGATTAGAAACTGTGTATTCAGATAATGTAGATGTAGGTAAGAAAATAACCAGAGAACAGCTCAAGTTGCAGCAGGCATTTGGAACTTCTTAAGGACAGACAATAAAGCCAAAAGAAGAAGAACATCTCCTCTTAATTTATTCTGACTTATGATCAGCACAGTGTCCCTCAGTTTGGGCCTATGAGAAAATAAATTGTAGCCTTCACCATTTTCCTTGCTATTTTAGACCCTTCAATTTGCTGAAAAAGAACATTTTACATCAGCTGAACATCAGCTGTTGGGGTCTTGTGCTGTCCTTACCCCATTGGAGGTGGAGCTTGTGTAGGGGAAAATGTGATGGAAAAACTGCTGCAGTTTGAGGTCTGGATCCACAGATGGCTGCTAAAATCAGGTAATTGCCATAGCTCAGGAAAGAGAGGCTTATCCCATAAAAAACAAGAGGAAAAGGGACATCCATAAACATTCCAGCACGATTCATTCAAGCTCTGCTAAGTGACTACCCACAAATGTTGTGCAAGGAAGCAGAAAGGGAAGGGCCACTTGGTCTGAAATGTGCCCAGGGGAATCTGTGGGCATCAAAATGTGCTCTGCCTTGGAACTAAGGGAATTGATGACTTCTTAAATGCTGCTTTTTTCCTGTTTTTTTTTTAATGATGCTGGTAAAGTGTTTTACAGCACATCCTTGATGGTAACTCTGGTGGGTTTTTGGTATTAAGGACATAAAAGAGAGATTAGAAACTCTTAAAGGTGATGTGGTGGCCACCACTGAGCCTGGAGCTTCTCTTGGTCTTCAAACTACCATGGTACTACCAAAGCTGAGCTAACAGTGGGTTTGAGAGGACATTGTTGGGTTTTAATTCACAGAAAGGAGCTTTCACTTGGTGTTTGGATGCTTTTTAATGAATTCTTCCCTAGGAATGGTGTGTGCTGCATGCAGGAGGCCTTTAAGGAGCTCTCTGTGTGCAGGAGCAGGGGCTCTGAGGCTGAGCTCCACCTTCAGGCTCTGGGAAAGGTGACATTAACTCACTGCAAGAAAAGGTTCTTCTTGCCAAGAATTTTGTAAAGATTAGGCTGAGAATTGCCACTCTTGAGTGGCAGAGGCCTTATGGAAAATTTATCTCACTAGACATTTAAAAGTTGGATATTTACATCAAAACTGGTAGTCATGAGCTCCCTTCAATGGCTGACAGAGAGGCTCCTCAACATATNTTTATATTTCCTTTTCCTCTATTGACTATGTAGGCGCCTAAGCAGAATCAGACCTTCAACCTCATTGAACCTCAGCACCTACTTTGTAAAACTTTGATTTTTTTTTTTGCTTTAATCTGAATTTTTGCGTTGTTTTTATTTATTGTTTAAATAATTCTTTGCTAAACAGTGTCCTCATCCATTTCTGATCATTTCAGTAGAATTACGGTTCTATACAATCCTCTATTTCTTTTTTACTGCTCTGGACCTGCTTACCTCAAAGACATTAACTAATTCCTCATCTGCTGGAAGCTCATTAGCATAACAAGAAACCTCGCCGTGGTGTCACAGAGGAATTCAGCTTTTGATTGTTTCTGAGTAGTTTCAAGCACTTCTGTATTTCCAGGATGAGGGAAGTGAGGACTGGCTCCTCAGCTCTTCTCACAGACCTTTTGTGTGGAATCCTTCCCTAGCTCCACTTGATGCTTTGAAGATGAGATCCGGTACAAAAACTTGGAATAATTTACATTAATCGTGCTTGCAATAGTGCATTTAGTAAATCTTATCTCAAGAAAAGGTCTTCAGGTCATTCCTTTGAGAAACTGCATCACAAAAGGCAGACCTCTCAGGCTTCCTGACCAAATGAATCACTTTAATCTTTTTTTTTTCCTCTCAATGCCTCTCACCGTTAGTGTGCCACTCAGGAGTGATGTTAAAATGGGAGAACAACACACTCCTGCTCCCTCCTCAGCCCAGCAGCTGCTGTGATCTCTCTTGCTTTATCTCCTCTGAATATTTATTTCAGTGCTCTCAGTGGTGGTGGTGACAGTTCCAAGGGTGCTTGAGCTCTGCCACTCCTCGTGTTTGTGCAGAGGGATCAGCTCCTCTTCTGTGTCTCTGGCATTGCTGCCACTGCTATCCTGGGTGCCTCAAAAATGGAAAAATGAAGAGTTTAGGACTTGGAAAGTCAGAGCAGCACAGGGCTCACTTCTCCTGAACTGTAATTTCATTTCCAGGTGAGGAGTTTGAGTTTCCTAAAAACCATCCTGGACCCCCCTGGTGTGTGATGCTCCACCAGGCAATGGAATAATCTGAAATATTCTGAACCAGCCCGTGGGTATCAAAGCACTCAGCACTTTGTGAATCCCTCACTTGTAATCTCTGCCCTGCACAAACCAGCCCAGCCACCAGCCTCGACAGGATTCCTTTTCTATAAAAAGTTCAGATTTCCTGCCTTGCTTGGGCAGCATTTCAGAGACCATCCCTGGAAGGGAATGAGTTACATAAACCTCAGGGAATATTTGCTGATTGTGTTCCACAGCCATCACTCTCAGAGCTGCAGTTGTTAGTTTTAACAGGTACAGTTTCTAAAATTGTTCATGGAAAGCCCTGACTAAACCCCCTTCATGCAATATTTTTGGAAAGAAAACTCAACCCATGGAATCCATAAGGGCACCAAGGAGTTGTTTCTCTAATGAACCAGAATTACAAACCTTCAGGGGCAGAAAATGAGCACAAAATGTCTTGAAAGCAGAGGCTGTGTGGGTGAAATGGAAAATAATTTATTTATGTGTGAATATGCACCGTGTTGGGCTGGGGTTGTTGTAATCCCAGAGTTACAGGACAAATATTTGAGGGAAAACTAAAGTGAATAGCCATGCTGTCCTGTATGTGACATGTAAAATAGTCTAAAAATTCAGTTTTTAAGAGCATCTTACCCATGTTCTGTCCATTTGCTCTCCAATCAGTGTCCAGTGTCATTTATCTTCATTTACTGAAACTGGCTGAACAACAGGACATTGCTCATCCCTATCTTTGTGGCCATCTCTGACAATGTTCATTATTGTCTGCCTTTTGTCGTGTCACCACTTGGAGCTGACACTGTTTATCTTTGCTCACCCTGCCTTTATCTGGTGATTGCTGGATAAAATCATCAGTCTTGGGTCACTCCTGCCCTCTTGGCCATCACCAGCTGACAGAGTTCACTTCTGTGGGGTCAGCTGGCATCAGTCAGTGCTTAAGGAGCAAGAAAATCTCCCTTGGATGTTCCAGAAATTTAAATGGGAAAGTGAGATTCACCAAGTGCTCATTGTTCTGTCCCAAAGAGAAAAGCTCAGCTAAGGCTTGAGGTTTCAAAGAGCTCATTAATTTCTTAATTGAGGACTGTGGAAAAACCAAATCAAATTAAAAATCCTCTGTGCTTTACATGAAACAAACACAGAGATGTGTTTTCTTCTCTCTGGACTGTCAAAGTTTTGTATAATTTTCATGATGTGACTGCATCTATTAGTGGGATCTTATTTTAAACTAATTTGAAAAAGTCAGGTTTGTTCCTCAAGAGTCTACAGTCTAGAATGTCTAGAATGTAAATCTGTTTTGTTTTAAACCTTAGCATAGCTTTTGTCTTGTTGTTTTAAACTCTTTTGTCAACTGCCTTGGTTTTCCCACCCTAAAGATTGAATGTTGTCAATACCTTGGAAAAATCCTTGATTTAGGAGTGCTCAGACAGGGTTTTATGTCTTCAGAGAACTTTGGAATTACTTTGTATTGGTTGCAGTGATGGCTGTTGTCAGATGAGAAAGACCTGGGGGTTGATACATTTGAGAAACGTCCTTGTTTTGTTATATAAGTAAAAATTATATATAGCAGATCATATGGAGCTTAAACAAATTGCATATGCAAGTGGAAAACACCTGCTGCCAATCTTCTTTGGAAAAGATTCCCAGTCCAAGCCCAAGCCAGAGCCCTGACATATTTAACTGCAGCCAAAGAAGTGCTGAATGTGGGCAAATCCACTTTCTGAGGGTCGAGCTGTGTCTTGGCAAGGTGACAATGACACCGTGGTTAAAAACCCGCGCGGCTCCGCTGCCACCTGAACACGGCAAACTGAACGTTCCTGGGTGGATTCCAGTTCTCCCCTCTCAGAATTGTCAGAGAAGTGCTAAATGAAGAGGCTCCAAAATCTCAGAGCTGCAAATTGTGCCTGGGCCGTGTGGAACAAAGCCTGGCTGACCTCCATTTCTTTGGGGTTGTTCTGCAGACGGAGCTGATGACAACTCACACAAAGCCTGAGCTGAGCTCTGCTAACAGCCTGGTGCATCTTGAAACCACCACAAACAGTGTCAGGACTGCATCTCAGCTACTCTGGCACCTAAAATAACTTCTCTTTTCTTGATGTGGGATAAAACAAAGCACAAAGTCAGCCATTGTTGAGGAGATTGTGAGTGTTACCCTTTTAAAAGGTGACATGTGACAATTTGAGCGTTATTATTTGCTTGAGCATTATTTAACACTGAATAATACAAGCATCACGTCTTGAGCTGTCTGAACAGTTTTTGTTGTGATTTTTTTTTTAATGTAGCATCTCAGAAATATAGGTCAAAATTTCATCTCCAGAAATAAAAGAGCTTTTTGGGGACATTTATGGGAGATTTATACTTTCTACAGACTTTGTATTCTTTGCATGCCGTTCTAAATATAGCTAAGCAGACTTGGAAGAAAGGGAAATAATGAGTAGACTTGATTGTGTTTCAAGGATCAGATGCCTTTTCTATCTGCAGTTAGATACTGTTCATATAGTTGATTTGTTCTGTAACTAGCTCTGAACAGTTGGTAGACAATTTAGAGTGTTTGAGATGCCAAAAACATTTATTTTCTGAAGAGAGAAAAAAAAAAACCCTGTAAAGATCTGCGTCTACAAATGTGAATATATAACCAGCCTCTAGTTTAATTCAAGAGAAAAATATTTTACTGAAAGTAAGAAATACATATTTCATAATATAAAATCTTTGATTTAACTCCTGTTTGTGTTTGAACAGTGATTTTAGAGACTGAATCCAAATTCATGAAAGTGGTGAAAAATTAATAAATTTGCTTCATATATACACATTTTAAGGTGGGCATCATAGCTCTTGAGCCACTCTGTCATTTTTTAGCAGAACTGAAGCCCATGACTGTTTTGCTGATTTTTGCAGACATTACTGCCTGTGCTGGTGCAACATTAGCTAAATCATTATTTTAATTCCTGAAATAACTGGAGATACCACCTTAATTGATGTATTTATGCATAGTAATAAACATATTGTCATGTTCTGCAAGCAGCAAGTGTATGGAATGTAAAAGAACAAAAGTATTTAAATGTCAGGAAATTATCTCAAAGCTGAACAGGATTTTGTGGAATTTCTTTGGAGAACATTAATCAGTAAGTTGGTCTTTGTGACAGATGCAGTCATATGAGATAACAAAAAAAAAGGTTTCCTTGGTTGATCTTTTATGTCCTTTACACTACAAAGTGCACTAAAGGTTACTGAATGGCAAATACCTCAATATCCAAAGTACAGTGCCAGGAACTCCGGGCTTGTCCCAGAGAAAACTTTGTTCTTTCGTAATTTCACTCAGTCCTCTCCTGTTTTAAAAAACTTCTCTTTTTAAATGCACAGGTTCAGTTCACAGCTGTAAATGGCTGGAGATTCCTGAAGAGCAGGACGAAGTTGTCTGGGTGTCCTGATCCTAAAGATCTTTACAGGGAGGATGTTTGGAGGAGAGGCCCCTGTCAGGAGTTGGGATTTCTGTGTTAGAGCTCTGTGTGTGTGCCCAAGGCCATCTGTTCTTTAAAAGTTTTGCTCACCATTTTTTCTGAAAATCTGGATTACCTGACCCTGCCACCGTGTCCCCTTGTGCCACCTCAGGTGGGACTCGGTGTCACCACGGGATCAGGGCAGCTCCTACCAGGGTGTGTTTTCCCCTCAGCCTCAACACTCGTGGTCAACGCCTTCCACTGCAGCCCAGCAATATTTGATATTATTTTCTCCTCGTTTTAACCAGTGACCTCCTGGGAGAGCTGTGCTGTGTCACTGCACGGGTGGGTGGCACCTCGAGTCGTGGTGCTGGCAGTGTCTCAAGGCAAGGGGACAGAATTTCACTCAGCAGAGCAGCCAAAGTAGGGCAGCCTGCTGCTCCTGCTTTGTGTCACATCAGCTCTTTCCCTCCCTGGTGCACCCCACGTTCCCTGGAATAAACATCTCCAAGTGAGAACTGGAGCAACGGCTGGGAAGGATTCTTTTCTCCACTTGGATGAAATTCACTTTATTTTTGCCAGAGTGGAAGTTGCTGAAGTTGCTGATGTTCACATAAGACCTTTTTTGGTTTTTTTAAATTTACCAGTTTGGGGGTTGTTGAGTGTCCCAAAAGGCCCTGAATTCTCATTTCCAGGGGTGGCTTCTGCTCAGCTGACAATCCCATGGTCCTGCCCATGAAGGACAGTGTAAAAAACATAACCAAAGGGATAACACAAATAATTATTTCTACAGCTTGGAGCCTCTGAAATCCGGATTTATTTCTTTCACAAGCAATGAAGGCCCATTCACACCTGAGCTAGTGGAGGATGGAACCAGATGATTTTTAAAGTCTCCTCAGTCCAAACCATTCCATGGTTCTGCTGTTCTAAGGTGGTAACTTGTAATACAAATTATAATTTTTGCTCCACATACCTGTGCTGACACTAATAAGTCATAGAAGTGAGAAGACTGTACTTGATATTGAAATAAGTTTGATTCTTCCCCTGCTGTCTATAAATTAGTATTTGATTTCAAACCTCTTAAAGTCAGGGATGGATTTCATCTTCCTTTGCTTTGCCTGGAATTACACCCAGCTAAAGAAGCCTTTAATTTATATATATAAAAAAATTGAAATGCTCATTTTTGAAAAGCATGTGTGAGAGCAGAGATAAAATTTTAGCAGAATGTAAAGAAATTAGAGCACTTTTCCCATTTTTTCTTCCAACCCTGTTTTGTTGTAATAATTCTTTACCATCTACTTATTAGTAGCATTTATTTTTCCTTTCTCCCCCCCTTTTCCTCACTATTCCAGCATCTGCATGACCATGGAATGTTGTTGCCATAGTGAATGTTGTCTGACACCAAGGGCTGACAGTCAGGAGGAGTTATGGAACTAAATGATGTGCTGTTGATATCATTCATCACAACAATTATTAATGTGGAAACATGATGGGATGTGCAGGAATTCTGCTCGTGGAGTGAAAATAACTCTGTCCCTTTGTTTTAAGCTAAAAATCATGGTGTGGTATAGCTGTGAATATATGTATTTAATGAAGAAAATCAGATTTTTTTAACATTTCTTTGGCTGCATTCTCAGGATCCTTCATGCTGTCACACTGCTCCAGTTAATGTGTGTGAGTTTAATTAGCAGACAGCACCAGGCCACTTGTGGCAATTGATATTTATTAGCTGAGGGATGGCAGGAGACACAGAGAAGGCTTTCATCCCCCTGGGGACTCACTCCAGCCCTTATCTGGGAAAACTGAGTGAAAAAAGTGTTTGATTTTGAATCCCTTACCTGGACTGGTCCAAACTGTGGGTTCAATATTGAAGCCCAGGAGGAATTTCCTTTTTTGTTCTCTTATGGAACAAGACTGATGTTGGAAGAATGAAAAGGGATAAACCATTCCTTAAAAACTCATCTCATGAAGGGATAGCTGGGGAGGCATTCCAGGATCTCAGGCTCTTCTCTGGAAGGGGAAATCTCACAATTTTCATTCAACATTGCAGCTTCCTGTCCCTCCCCTTTATTCCTGTATTTAGGCAGGTTATAGGCAGCTATTTCTGTAAAGAAACCTGATTCCAGTCTCACTCCTCATCTGCTGTGATTATTCAGTGCATAAAAGAAATCAGCAGGTGTGGTTTGCATCAGTATTAGTCATTTAGGCTGAGGGAACACAAAGAATTCAGGAAGAAAACAGAAAAAGGAGTTTTTTCTTTCTGCCTTCCCTCAAAATAATAGACCTGCAACCTTCAGAGCCTTTGAAATTCATGTTTTATGATGTTCCTGCAGCAAATTCACTGGAGCATTATGCAGATGCCATGATTACAAGTGTTAGTAGGGCTCCACTCCCTTCTTGAGTTACTGATTAATTGTTAATTTTTGGTAAAGTGGAAATATTAACCTGTGATGTTGGCAGATCTTAGTGCTCAGTTTGCCTGTGCATACAGTAAAATCTGCTTTGGTTGTGTTTGATCAGTTCACATTAGTGCCTCAAACAATCAATATCACACTGTGTTTAAAATTATCTTTTAAGGGACACTGAGTATTCAGGTGGAAAAAAAAAATCCTCTAGAGACCAGCATGAAACTAATAAGATTTACTAATAGCTTTTGCTTTCATAATTTGCAGGGAAAGCAAAGAGTAGGTTCAGAATAGCTGGATTCTTAATTGGATATTGATCTAAACAAATATTCTCTTTCTAAGTACTTGTTAAAATCAGTTAGTGCTATTTGGGAGGACATATTCTATTTATCCTGATTTCTGGAGAAGTGCTGCTGCTGTTCTGAGCTGTATAAAGATGCATTAACAGAGCACTTTTAATAGACCTATTAAATTCACTTTGCTTTGATTTACTCAGTGCTCGAGTGGAGGCTGAGTATTGTATACAGCTGCAGGAAGAGGAGTACTGAAAATAATGTAATTATCACCATTTCTGCTCTTTTTTATTTGGTTAATTTGCATGGAGCTGCACTTTATGGAGCGTTTGTGCTGTATCTACTTTTAAACTTGCCTTATATGTGGCTTAATCTATTTACAACCCACTTTTGCTGAAAGATCCTGCTTTCAATTCTTTTTTTTNAAGATTCTTTTTTCAATTTTTTTTTTTTTTTTTTTGTTTTGTTTTGTTTTGGTTTTTTGTTTGGGTTGGATTTTGTTCTCTTTTTTTTTTGTTTTTCCCTGTTGTGGTGAGACAACACAGCACAATTCCAGGTACTGTAGATCATTCTTTTTCCAGACAGACTCTCCTCAAGTTAAAATGGTGTAACCATACAGGCAGAGCTGTGGAAAGCAGACAGAATATAACCCATGGCTTTTTTTTTTAATATATATATATATTTTCCCACTTTGCCAAATTTCTTCACATTTAAAGCAACAAAACCCTCCAAAACCCCAAACCAAACCTGCAAAATCACTGAATTAAATAAATTATTTGCTGTAAAAAATTAAGGAATATTATGATAAATGCAAATATTTGTGGATTTGGCTTTGGCTCTCTACAGTATAAATCAAGGTGGCGAATTCCAAATCAAACTAATTTAATAATTTAGAAGATTGTGATTATTCTTATTCTGTCTTATTCTCACCTGATTTTATTCTTCTCTAAAACTGATTAGAATAGAAATATGATACACTGGGACATAAAAGAGCATAGGAAGGCAGTGGGTGCAGTTATATCTCTTTTTAAGAAGACTTCTACATTCCTTTCCTTGAGGTTACACCACTATAAAACTCTTTTAAAAGTGTAGCTCATCCCACAAACAGTATTTTTATTAGCTTTTTTTTTTTTTCCCTTAATGGCATTAAAATGGAATGCTTGATTTTACTTAGTTAGAAAATTACCCAAATTAATAATGATTGTATCAGTTAGAGAAACTGAGAACTGGCTGCCCCCTGAGCCTCGCACTCTGGAGTTATTGACCCCAGATTAATTTGGCAATGCTAATTTGGCTGCTATGGTTGAAAAATTGCTCAAAAAAACCAAAAAGTTTTTGGCTAAACTTGGAAATATTCAATGTCCTCTGAGCATCCTTCTCAGACATCTATTTTTATTAAACTTGAAGTAACTTAATTATATTTTAATCTCTTTTCTATGGAATATTTGAAGTCTGCTGGTGGGTTTGAAAGTGGCTGGGGGTTAGGAAGGGTCACAGATGCCAGCATGGAATGAGACTGGATAAATCAGCTCCCATAAGGGAGGCAAATAAAAGGAATATTGTGATTTTCTGATATTCTGTGCAATCCCCAGCACGGTGAGAAGACCCAGGGCCTGGCGTGGGGAGGCTCCTGCCAAGTGCTGAAGGCAGAGAGGGATAAAATCATCTCTGTTCAGAGGGAAAATCCTGCCTGGAAGGTGAGCTCACCACACCAGGGGACTCCAGGGAGAATTTCTGGAGAGAACTTTGGTGGGGAAAGCTCCTGGTGTGCAAGAGGTGGCTTGGGAGGGGAGATGCTCAAAGAAATCCTGGGTGGGTTGATGGTGTCAAATCCTGCAGGAATCAAATCCTGGAGCCATCAAATCCTGCAGGAATCAAATCCTGGAGCCATCAAATCCTGCAGGAATCAAATCCTGCAAGAATCACAGCCTGCAGAAATCACAGCCTGCAGGAATCAAATATTTCAGAAATCACAGCCTGCAGAAATCACAGCCTGCAGGAATCAAATTCTGCAGGAATCAAATCCTGCAGGAATCGAATCCTGCAGAAATCACAGCCTGCAGGAATCAAATCCTGCAGGAATCACAGCCTGGATGAATCAAATCCTGCAGGAATTGCAGCCTGCAGAAATTAAATCCTGCAGAAATCAAATCCTGCAGGAATCACAGCCTGCAGGAATCACAGCCTGGAGAAATCAATCAAATCCTGCTGAAATCACAGCCTGCAGGAATCAAATCCTCCAGAAATCAAATCCTGCAAAATTCAAATCCTGCAGGAATCAATCCCAACCTGCAGCCGTCCAGCCCCACCTGGGCCAGCTCCTGCCCCGTTCCATCCCCATCTCCAGGAATCCTGGGGCTGTGTTCCCTCTCCCACTCTGAGGCAGGCATTGATTCCTTCTGGTGCCATCCCAGTTTGCCAGGAGGCAAAATCCGATGGATTTTCCACAAAGGCAGCATCAAACCTCTGCTGTTGGTTTAAAAAATGTCAGTGATTTTCTGTTTTGCTCAGATTTTAGAACAAATACACTGAAACATGGGAGGAGGGCAGAGCTGCATTTTGAGCTTGTTGTGGGTTGGTTTTGGCTTTTTTTCTGCAATATATTATTCTGTTTGTGACTAAGATGAAGAAACACCTTTGTCTCTGTTCCAGCAGTGCTATTCTGTGGGGAGTGTTTGTTCCAATCACAGATTATTTTACACAATATTTATATTTAGCCTAAAATATTGAGACCTGAACAGACTGTACAGACTTCAGAACTGTGTCTATATCTGTCTTATTTATTTGTCCTTTGAACAAATGTTTTCATAAAAAACCAGGAACTTGAAAATACCAGCAATGACAGTGACTGGAATTAGACTGACAGGTTTGGAAAGACCTGAAGAGATCTTTTGCTCTTTCTCCCCATTTTCTGCATAATTATCCTTTTCTGTGTGGACTTTTGTTTTGTCCAAACTATTTCTTGAGGAAACTTCTTATATTTTTTCCTAATTTTTTTAATTATCAAAAATATTTTTAGCTTATTCAGTTACTATTTATTTTTTAATATTTTTTAATATCACTAGGTGTTTTTACTCTTTTAAAAATGTTTTAAAACATTCACATATTTTTTTACTGTTATGCCATCTCTCTTTGGTCTTCTCCAACCAACAACTGCAATGGCAGAGTCTTTTTAAATCACAAACACTCATTTAAATAGCAATTTTAGTTGTTTGCCTTAGATTTATGTGGTTAATTCTCCCTCTCTGAGTTCTACTTGTTGCTTGCAGGTTTATCAGATTTGCTTCAGTAACTCTCACTTCTGGCAACTCTGTTGTCCAGACTGGATTTTCTTCCCACCTGGCCTTTTAAATGGACATATTTGAATTACTGCATGAATCCATGCACAATTTCATAAAAATTTATATTAAACTTGAGCAGTTTATTACATTTTGAGGATGGGAAAGGTCCCTCCCAAACCAAACCTTTCCATGATTCCCTGTGCTCAGGTACAGAAAATATCAACCCTTCCTGATACATCTTTGGAAATTTTAGAACAAGTCCAATCCTGGTAAGGTGAAAGTTTAAAAGAATGATTTGCTCATTTATGCATTCAGTTCTTTCCAAGTGTACCTCTGAGCTGTTCTAAGTCAATATTTGATTGAATGTCTCTGTCACATGTAAATAATTTCTCTGGAACACCATTGCCCATCACCCTCAGGTCCCTGCCATGATTTAAATGACCCTGGCCAAGGCACCACCACTGATTGTTGTGACTAATTTCTGATTTCATCATCCAAACTGTCATAATAACTCACCCAGACCTTGAAGCACAGCTCATTTCCAGTTAAAAGACAAATGAAAATTAGAAAGGTCCTGTAACTTTGCAGAGGAATTAATTTTTAAAAGTCAGCTCGGAGTTCCGTGGAGAGGAAAGCCGAGCTGGAGGAGAGCTCGTGCCTCTGCAGAGTCACATCAGGGGACCCAGGGGATTCCCATGCTTCTATTTAATAATAAAAAATGTTTCTCAAGGGAAAGGACTGTGCTTTTCAGACATCTGCACATGGTTTGGTGATCTTCATGATTGGATGGACATAACTGCTGGATTTGGGAGCACAAACAAACAGAAAACACAACACAACCCCTGCCCCATCCATCTCCGTGCTCACTGCTGGAACTGAAGGGCTTGGAATGAGGGAAGTCAAAAAGAAAGAGGAAATGGAGCTCAGGAGAAAGCTCAGCCATGGAACACAAGTTTGGGCTGTGCTCTTCAGAGAAAAGGAATTTCTCACAAGATTAAATGGATTTTTTTTGTCTTCTTCAACAAGTTATGGAAGCATTCCTGGGAATAAGCACATCCAGATGGTGTTAAACCTTGGCTTCTGTAAAATTCCTTTGGAAAATACCTCAATTACAGAGTGGAGGTGTTTTCTTGGGTTTGTTTAATCCTGCCTCTATATAACTATGTCACATTTGGGTAATTTCAGGTATAGCTGTTGAGGTCTGCTCTCAAATGTACCCAAAGCTGGAGAAGCTGAAAACTTTTTTCCTCCTTTTTTTTCCTCTCTAGGACATTGTGCTTTGTTATAAACTGCACCTTGGAGTAAATATGGGAATCTCAGCCCTTGAAATGGTGAGTAATGTGCCAAACAGCAGAGACACAAGATAAATCTGTTTATAAATCAGCAGAAATTTGCTGGAGTGGATATAAATCCCAGAGAGATCTAGCAAACAGTGTGTGCTATCAGAGAGGTCAGATTAAATTCTCAAGTGTTCTCCTTCAGCAGCCTCACCAGTGCCAAAGGTTGGACAGGGAATTGTAGTGAGTTAGAACCTTTAAAGCAGAATTCAGTTGTGAATTCTCAAATTTTTTNCCAAGGCACCACCACTGATTGTTGTGACTAATTTCTGATTTCATCATCCAAACTGTCATAATAACTCACCCAGACCTTGAAGCACAGCTCATTTCCAGTTAAAAGACAAATGAAAATTAGAAAGGTCCTGTAACTTTGCAGAGGAATTAATTTTTAAAAGTCAGCTCGGAGTTCCGTGGAGAGGAAAGCCGAGCTGGAGGAGAGCTCGTGCCTCTGCAGAGTCACATCAGGGGACCCAGGGGATTCCCATGCTTCTATTTAATAATAAAAAATGTTTCTCAAGGGAAAGGACTGTGCTTTTCAGACATCTGCACATGGTTTGGTGATCTTCATGATTGGATGGACACAACTGCTGGATTTGGGAGCACAAACAAACAGAAAACACAACACAACCCCTGCCCCATCCATCTCCGTGCTCACTGCTGGAACTGAAGGGCTTGGAATGAGGGAAGTCAAAAAGAAAGAGGAAATGGAGCTCAGGAGAAAGCTCAGCCATGGAACACAAGTTTGGGCTGTGCTCTTCAGAGAAAAGGAATTTCTCACAAGATTAAATGGATTTTTTTTGTCTTCTTCAACAAGTTATGGAAGCATTCCTGGGAATAAGCACATCCAGATGGTGTTAAACCTTGGCTTCTGTAAAATTCCTTTGGAAAATACCTCAATTACAGAGTGGAGGTGTTTTCTTGGGTTTGTTTAATCCTGCCTCTATATAACTATGTCACATTTGGGTAATTTCAGGTATAGCTGTTGAGGTCTGCTCTCAAATGTACCCAAAGCTGGAGAAGCTGAAAACTTTTTTCCTCCTTTTTTTTCCTCTCTAGGACATTGTGCTTTGTTATAAACTGCACCTTGGAGTAAATATGGGAATCTCAGCCCTTGAAATGGTGAGTAATGTGCCAAACAGCAGAGACACAAGATAAATCTGTTTATAAATCAGCAGAAATTTGCTGGAGTGGATATAAATCCCAGAGAGATCTAGCAAACAGTGTGTGCTATCAGAGAGGTCAGATTAAATTCTCAAGTGTTCTCCTTCAGCAGCCTCACCAGTGCCAAAGGTTGGACAGGGAATTGTAGTGAGTTAGAACCTTTAAAGCAGAATTCAGTTGTGAATTCTCAAATTTTTTCACTTATAATGTGAAGAATTGTAAATAATCAACAGTGACAAGCAATTAAACAACTTCATAGTCTTACCATATTTATGTCTCAATGAATTATTAATTATTTGATACTAACTTGGGCTAAAAATACCAGGGTTTTGTTTACAAATGACAAAATCACTGAAGTGGAAATAAAGATGAGAAACATGACAGAATTTAGCATTTGGGAATGTATTTTTCCTTTCAAGCAAAACTAGCTGGTAATTTAAACAAGAAAATCATCATTATGGGAAAGGCTCTGAATGAAACATAACCATCCCTCACTGGAATATTTTTTAAAAATATAGAAAATATGGAAATTCCTTTAGCTCTGTGGCATGGATCTGTTGTAATCAATCAATAACTGCTTGGATAGATAACTTGAATTTCCTAAGCATCTCCATAGGTGACAAAAGTCAAGTAATAGAGCTTTTGTACTCTTATATTATGGGATGTTTAGTCCTGTTTACCCCAGAGCTGGGGAGACTTTTGATCTGATTGTTTTCCAAATTTCCAAAAGAATTTTGTGGGATAAGAAGGAAAACATTACAAACATCACTGAAGGCAGTAATTGATTAAAGAGCTGCTCCTTCCTGTTTTTATTTTACAGAACAGAGTTCCCTCCAGTTCTTTAATAAAGAACCCATCAGAAAAGAACAATGTGCACAAATTGTTGGAGCAGTTGAGCCTGGAAATCCCTTTCTTTCCAAAAAGAGACTGACCCTGGCTGGCCTATGGCTAATGAAGGCATAATGATAATTATTGTTCTTGTTATGTTTGTTAAGTGAGGCTTGTCTGGTTCTCAGGAAAGCAGAGAATGTGAATTTCCCTGTGCAAAAAGGAGCAGCCGAGCATATCCAGCACCTCCAGGGGAGATCAGCAGCAGTGAGAATCCTTCTCCATTTTCTATTTCACATCACTTGGAGAAGTCAGGCTGGTCCATGACCAAGCAGTGACTCAATGCAGACCTGATTAAAAGAAATTCTTGTGCAGGATGAGGTGAGCAGGCTCCATGCACTGTCAGGAAAATGTCACTGCAGGCAAGTTGGGAATTTCTGGAAAAATCTCTCTCTCTTTTTCCTGTTGTGTTTGGTGGGCCCTGCCACAAGTGACTAAATTGGTGACTAAATATAATTATATATTTAGATATATATTATAATATATATTATATATATTATAATTATAATAGATATTATAATATATAATATATATCATATACTTAGATTCAAAGGCACCATCATGTACAAACCCACTGTCTACAGAAGTCCTGCAGAACCATCTTCTTCCTCATCTTGATGCTCATTATTCTCGTTTCTTCTTTTTTTTAAACACTCTGTGTTTAAAAAAAAAAACTTTATTTTTTCACTTTTTCCCAATTTTCTCCATATATAATTACAGATAAATGGAGCTCTTGCCTCAGTCTTCTGCATTCAAGCATTTTCCCCCACTGTCTACAGAAGTCCTGCAGAACCATCTTCTTCCTCATCTTGATGCTCATTATTCTCATTTCTTCACTTTTTTTGTTGAGTTATTTGAATTACAGCTATGTTTAAAAAAAAACCCTTTATTTTTTCACCCTCTTTTCCCAATTTTCTCCATAGATAATTACAGATAAATGGAGATCTTGCCTCTGTCTCCTACACTTTAGCATTTTCTGATCCCCACCCCACACAAGGCTGTTTGGATGTGATTTTTAGGTTTCCCAGAGCTGATGGAGGACTTTGATCTCATCTTCAACCATTGCAAGTGACATTTGGGCTGCTCCATCTGCAGAACACCTGGTGACATCACGAGCTGCTGGAGGAAACATCTGCTCTTGAGGTAATTAGATTTTCTTTGGTTTTCTCCTCTTTGTGCATGCTTATTTAAGCCTTAGTTGAAAGAAAATAGTAAACTGAATTTTATTTTTTCTTTCCTTGGGATGCTCAGCTTCACTGGAGCAAAACCAAATCAGATCAAACCTTCCTGAGCAACACTGAGCAGGACTTTTCATTGTGTTCGCCATCCTGATTAACTGGAAGAAACACTGTTGTTTAGTGTAATTAATGGAATATAATCCAAGTTTTTAACTCCTAATTTTAGCCCTAAACAAAATGCTTGAGGCTCAAGTACAGAACTCATTTATATCCTAATATTTCAGGTGCCTTAGTTCAGAGCATATAAATAATTTGTATTACCTTTAAAAATTATTACACTGAATTAGAATTGGAAGCTTTCTCTGATGACAGTTGTGTTATGAAAGAGGAATTAAAAAAATAAATTTCTAAAGCTCTTCTTTCTGTAAATACCCAACTCAAACTCAGTCGAAGAATTAAAGAGTGCTCTGAACAAAAGAATTAATTGATTCTGCCATGAAATTTTAGAGTGTTTATGATCAGTATTATTCACATTTTTATTTCATGTTTTCAATTTATTTGTTATTCTGATAAGCTGTGATTATTAAAATTCTTCTAAAGCTATTTAAAGCTTAAATGCATCTCTGAATTTTATAGAAAGGCTTTGTGGCAAATCCTGAGTTTGCTGCTTATTATACCAGCATTAGACTGGGGCAGGCTCTTGGTTGTCTCATTTCACAAAACAATGCTGACTAAATATTCATATCATTGAGAGCTGTCTGTGGGAAATCTCGCCATATTAAATGTGCTTTTTGGTTTAATTCCTTCTAGTGTTGCATTAAAATTCATGAACATCTATGTAAACAGAAAGTTTCCTTTCATCATTCATTAAAAATAACAAAATGCACCCAAACAGCTGAAATTCGAACATCACATGGAAATTTTTAATGCATATATCCACATAATTACAGATAGGTTCCATGAGCGAGTTTGGGTGGGATCTATTCAGAAATACTTTTTTTTTATTAAATTCACTTGGATGCTGAAGTGCAGTGAAACAAAGAGCCCAGTAAAGACAAATGAGAGGATAAATTATTTAATGAAGTGAGCTTGACAGCTTAATTAATGAACAGGTTTCCTTTACATGAGTTAAGTCTTCCATGCTCTGTCTTGAACAGCTTGGAAAACTTTTCCTGGCAGGCTCTGCTGCTGATTTCTTCTGCCCTTGCTAAGAGACACATAGCACAATTTATTCTGCTCCCAAACTTCATCCAGGACATAAGTTTGCCAGACAAACAGAGTTCCTACAAATAACTCCTCCTGGCTGACATTTGCTTTGGGAGCACACAGAACAAAGGCAGGGGAATTAAAATGCCACCAGCAGGAGCCTGCAGAGTGTTTTCTCTCCAAGGGCTTGTAGGAATTGCAGATCTGTCTGTAGCTGCTGTTGCTGGCACTGGATGCTCCTGTCTCCTAGGCTTTGTGGGGCTGGAGCTCCCTGGTGAACTCTTGTGAGTTTTACTGAGATGTCAAAGTCAATGAACATCACCAGGGCTTGTCTGGATGCTCCCACCCAGGGAAAAGAACCAAGGTGAGAAATCTGATTTGATTTTGAGGGAAGTTTGTGCTTTGAATTTTATCTTTCAACCTGCTCCTGCTTTGACAGGAGGGTGTGGAACTCCCAGGAACAGGCAGGAGTTATTTGGGTCACTATGACCAAATGGAAAAAGTCCCATGAGAAAGAGAAAATTCTGTGTTTCTCTCATGACCAGGGCAGTATCAAATTAGCTTTAATAATTGCCAGCAGCAGTGGGTGTAGGGAGAGCAGGGCTGATCAGCAGAGTGGGGATTTTATCTGACTTTAGGGAGTGTTGAGGGTTTTTAGAAGGTCCCATCCCTAAGGAGTCAAGGTTGGCCTTAGCAGAATGAGTAAATGGTTGTATTTATCTTCTCTCTCTGCTACTAAATTACACTTTTCCCTTAAACTCCAGTTATAGTGCCAATTCCCTCTGAATCCCAGCCAGAATTTGAATTTCTAAATAAAAATAACGAGGTGTAACTGGTATTTAAGGCTCCTCTAAGGAAACATTTCATAGCTCAGTATGTCAGAAACAGGTTATACAAATTTTTTTGAATTTCCCACAGCCCAGAATACATCACTAAACTGATTTTGGGATAATTCTTAATCTAGCCATGCTTTTTATCTCATCAAGTTAAACCCTGTGTCTAGAATCCATCACTGGTTTATGTTTATCCCTACAGATCTGGGAGCTCCTTCCTTTGTGGGGCATTACCAGGCAGCTGCTGTGGCTGTGCTGGGGGGAAGTGAATTCCCAAATCCCTGCCTCTCCCAGCTCCTTCCACAGAGGCACAACAGGGGAGGAACAGAGAGCCCACAAGAGAAAATGCATTATTGGGGGGTTTAAATCAAGAAATTCAATTATTTCCTTGGGAATTAATTCCCTGGGAATCCAGTTGTGCAGCACGAGGACTTTCTGCTGTCACCTGGCAGAGCTGAGCCCGTGGTGGGATGAGCTCTGTGAACCAACACAACACAAAAATCCCGGCTCCAGAGGGGAGTTTGTGACTCCCAGAGCAGGAGTGGAGCTCCATTTAAAGACAGAGTGTGGAGGAAAGGCTCCAACCTTGGTTCAGAGCATATAAATAATTTGTGTTAACTTTAAACACAAACACATTGCCCATAAACACCTCGGCTCCCACCACGTCCTGATCCTCTGGGAAAATCTGGCAGAGCTCCATCCTCCATCCTGCATCCTGCATCCTGCATCCTGCATCCTCCATCCTCCATCCTCCATCCTCCCCCCTCCATCCTCCATCCTCCATCCTCCATCCTCCATCCTCCCTCCTCCATCCTCCCTCCTCCATCCTCCCTCCTCCATCCTCCATCCTCCATCCTCCATCCTCCATCCTCCATCCTCATCCTCCAGTCATGTCCAGGCAATTCTTCTGACATTTCCCTTTTCTCAATCAAAAATATCTCTTTTTTAATACCAGTTAATTTCTTTTAATTCTCCCATAACAGCTCTCTGATTCTGTGCTTTCAATCCATTGCTTCTGCACCTGCTCAAAACTCCCAAATCACCAGGAATTATTCACCTAAAGGATGTCAGGACTTAAATCCTTGTTGAACCAGGGCCAAAAATAAAGCAGTTCAAGTCCACTGTATTTTAAACAATTTTATAAGAATCAACTCTAATCTTTAATCACTTTGTTAAGGGTGAAAGTTATAAATATATTAAAAAGCAAAACGCTTATCACAGCTAAGGAATTTTAATGGCTAGAACACGTGAAAAAATACATTTAATTTAGAGAAGAAAGAAAGAAGCAAAGAAAAAGTAATGAAAGGAAAGCAAATTTGTTTTAAGAGATGAAAAGTAAAATATTTTAGACATTTAAATAAACAGTGTTCTCTAAAGCAACTCCCAAGCTTTTCTATTGAATGTATAAAACCCCTCCAGCAACAGTTTTAGTTTCAACATGGGAGGATGGAAGGAGAGACAAAAAGCTCCCGAGTGCTTTATTAGCTGCCAGCTCTTCTTGGAGTGATAATAAATAAAAAATATTTCTCATGAGCTGAATTCAGTATTTCACCAGGAAAAAGTGATTTTAATTTTTTTTTTCTCATGACTGACCTTAACAACTCTTGAATTTTGAAGGCTCTTGTGATGCCTATGAGCTGTGAAACTTTTATACTCCTGAAAGAAATACAAGAATTTAAATTTTGTATTCCTAAAACCTCGGGATGGAGTGAAATGAGGTGGGAATTGAATCAGATGTTGATGTCTCCTATCAACAATTAAAATTCCTTCCACTGGAAACATGATAAAAAAGTCACACATGAGAAAACAAACAAACAAACAAAATTATTTTTATAAATTCTAAGCAAGGCTCAGCTACTGCTGGTCCTTACAGACATTATTATAATAATTATTTTTGATATTTTCCTCTGTTGGGAACAAGGCTGGGGGACTCCTCAAAGACACTTTCCATCCAAATCCTACTGCTGAGTTGGTGCTCACCACTGCTAAAGTCCCAGTTTATAATTATAATTTCAGATGTGTTCCTTTAAATCCACATGGTTTATTAGAGACTGGATTAAAAAAATAATATATTTATATATATATAAATTAGAGGGGCATAAGTTATTTAAAATACAGCTAAAAGAGCTGATCCCAGTTGTTTCAAATTTTCAGCTAAAGCTCAGTTTAGGTCACTTTTGGTATTATAAAAGGTAAGCAAGCAGGTAATGGAAAAGAAATGGAACAAATTAGAATGGAAATGAATTTAAGTCTTCTTTTCTTCTTTTTTTTTTTTTTTTATTTAAAGAAACCTTCCCAGTGTCTTTGGGGCAGACCAGGTTAAAACAAATCTTCTGTGGTTGAGTAGGAATCATTTGGGACCTTTCCTCAGAGGGGTCAAGAATGATTTTCTGTGGATGATGTGATTAGAGAGATCAAGGAGCTCCTCTCTGCTTTAAATAAAACCTCCATTATTCCAAATGCCAGGAGCTCTGCAGTTCTCCTGCCCAGCCCAGGACTGCCCCAACAGTGCCCTGTGCTCTTTTATCAAGATTAAAATCATTTTTCTCTGGGAGCAAGGAGAGCCAAAGGGGCCCTCTTTGCTCCCAGGTATTCCCGTGGTGATTTTGAGGAGTTAATGGGGTTATTCAGCTCTGTCTGGGGACAGAACTGGCACCAGGAGGGCCTTTTTGACACTCCAGGGATGCACTTTTGCTGCTCTCCAGCATCCATAATCTACAGAAAAGGGGATTTTCCCTTTACCCCTTTAGCTGGACAAAACCTCTCAGAATTGTGTTCCTTTTGTTGCATCAAAAATGGTTATTGCAAGCTGTCACAAGAAAAAGAAATGGGAATTCTTTCAAAACTTACATTTTAATTTCATTTTTAAGGATCTTGGAGCTTGAATTAAAATAAAATCTAAAGGAAATTATTAAATTATTCTTAGTCTTGTTCCCACATTCTCTCTGTAGATTGTAGGGAGTTTCTGGGATTTCCATTTAGAGAATGCAGATTCCTGAATTAATTTACTGGTGGTATTTTTCTGCAGAGTTCCTGTGACAGTTCTGCACTTTCCTGTGTTTCCTGCTGCTGATATTTATGGGAATCTTTGAGGAATTATTGTGAACACGTGCAGAGGAGGCGGTGAGTCCATCAGATGGGTTTTTTTTCAGAAATCAGCCTGACAATTCCCAGTTCCCAGGACTTTATCACCCTGGCTGCCACAATCTGAGCTCTGCATTGCTGAAAGAGTCAGATAAAATAAGCAGCACAGAAAAGGAACCATCTCCAAAAGCTGAGCTGCAGATCAAATCTGACTTTTTATAGAGGTACATGACAGATCTGAAATGAGTATTATTCCAATCCATTATAAAAGTGTGAAAGAGAAGCTGAATGGAAAATGGAGTCAAAACCATTTTTTAAATGCAGCTGGAGAGTTGTACTTGAAAAGCATCTGGATGGTTTTGAAGCCCAGGTTTTAAAAGTACTCATGACTTAATTTCTTATTAAAACACTTCATGTTAATGATGCAGTAATGACTTCTCAGTCCTGGAGAGAGGAAATGGAATTCATGAAATTCAGTGTGTTTCAGTGGATCACACTTTGTGGACAGTGCTCCCTTTAATATTTATGTCTGGACTTATAATATTTAATGAAAGAATTACANTTTTTTTTTTCAAAAATAGGTTGTAAATGAACATACAAGTTCTGCAATACATAGTGAAAAACCAGCTCTTCAAATTAACTAGGTAAGAAAATATCCAACCACGTTACTTCAAGTGGACTTTCACCTAAAAAATTTACATTTTCTTCTAAGCTAAAATCTTGTATCTTCTTGTTATTATCACATTTTTAATTTTCCCCATAAAGGTGCAGCTGAAGAAGGAAAAACACTTTTAAACTCTGAATTTTTCTTTGTTTCTTTTTAGATTTTTTTGGGTTTTTTACGCTTAAAAAACTCAGGACTGGCTAAATACATAAGGAATAAAATAGAATTAGAATTTTTTTTCTCAGTCATTTACCTTTTTCATGCAATCTGTAGAAACTGTTTAGGCCAAGGCTATCAGTTCTTGCACCTGTATTTAGACACTGGCAGAGAACAGAGGAATGGAAAAATTGATTTTACTGAACCTTCCAACTTGGAAGATGCTCCTTGCAGAAGGATGAGGAATTCACTGACAATTTTAACATCTAAAGTTATTTTATTAAAATCAAATTCCTTCCCCAAGCCCAATTTTAATTTTCTGTTCAATCTGTGAGTTTAATTTACAGTTTTGTGATCTTATTTGTTTAATTTCTTTCTCTCAACCTTGAGTGGAAGCTTTTGTTAAAAGAGGAAGTTAAAAGATTCTGACAAAGGGACTCAAAATACGAAATAGCACAACCGCTCCTGTGTTAAAAAGAACATTTTTTACAAAACCATGGTGTGCATTATTAAAAGAAGATCCACTGTCCTGGGCTGGGGGGATACTCACAGAAATTTCCTGTCAGTTCTGGCAGTGCAGGGTGACCCAAATGAAAAATGAACCCCCTGAGAGCAAAATTCACTGTGGATTTAATTGCAGAACAACAGAAATTTAATCACTCCCATTTCACAGGCTGAGCAGAGGGAATCCACAAAAATTATGGCTCAGGGATGGGGCTTGTCTCTTAAAAAAATCACTTTTTTTATGTGCAGTGTCTGCAGCAGAGCTGGGCACCCCAGTGACTTTTCCTTCTGTATTAGGCAGTGCTGCCCAAAGAAATTGGTTTTGTTTTGAGGAAGTTCCTGCTGTAGCACAAACACTCTCCTGCTCCTTTTAGACCCCTTTTCATCTCTGAAGGACTCATTATACACATCTGTTAATTAAGCTAATGCAATGGCAGCACCTTCCCTCTCTCAGGCACCCAGCAGCTCTGAAAAATGAACAATCCCTTGTTTGAAGGAAAAAGGAACTGAAGGGCACAGGGATTTTATAGCAAATTTTAAATGGTTTTATTATAAATACAGTTAGCTCGTACAGAATATATTTAATCCAGCTTGCACACAACCCAGTGACCTCACAAAAATCAGTTTTAATCCATAGGGCTTGGGTTTTTTAATAACACTTAGGAAATATGAACAAATTTTGTTCTTTTCTCAAAATGAACTCCCTCTTGTAATTTTCAGAAGTAAATAATTGATGTGTCTCTCTAGTCACTTACGAAAATTCTCATCTTTTCTTTTTCCCCCAAATGAACATAAACTCTGAACTTTCATTTATTTTTATTATTGCAGTTTTGGGGATATCAAAAATTTTGCAATATTTTGTGCATCTGTGATCCATCTGTTCTCAAAGTCATTGTTCAGATTTGTTTCTGCACCTTTGGGGTGCAGATATTTGTAATTAAGAAAGGGAGAGGCAAAGGAAATGTAAATGGCCAGAGGAGGGTGGGTTTTCTGAAATTCTGAGATATTTGGTTGGATAAACCAAAATTAAAATTAAAAATTAAAAAAATATTAGGGGAGG
>VXBR01005278.1:29111-50079 GCA_013400215.1 Cisticola juncidis | reverse complement strand
AAAAATTAAAAATAAATAAAAATAAAAATAAAAATAAAAATAAAAATAAAAATAAAAATAAAAATTAAAAATTAAAAATAAATAAAAATAAAAATAAAAGGAAGAAGAAAAAAAATTCTTACATTTCCCATCCGTTTAACACACAAGTTACACAAGTTAAAAAATTCCCAAACTATTGGTGTCACTTTTAAGGCAGAGGAGTTTCCACCTCTCTAAGAACAGACAGCTCTGAACTCCTATAGTGTTTGACATTTTCTGTGCAGCAGATATTGACTCCAACATTCCCTTGACAGAGCACAAAAATTCATTTTGTGAATTGTATTGACAGCCTAAGTAGGCTCTTTCTTCTCCCTTGAATAAGCTTCTCTAACTTATTAACTCAGCCTTAGGGGGTTGAATATTTACATCCAAACCTGAGCTCTGTTTACAGCCTGACATGTATTTTGATATCCAGCAGACATGGGATGAAAGTTCCCTTGAAATCAAAACTTCCCAGAGCTCCCCAGTGATCAGGAAATGTCCTTGTACAACAATCCTTCCTCATCACATGGAAAATCAGCTTCAGGCACACTCTAAAGTGGCAATTTCCTCATTTGTCATGATTTTAAATCCCCAGAACAAGCCTGCCTTGCTGAGGTAAAAAAAAAAAAAAAAAAAAANAAAAAAAAAAAAAAAAAAAAAAAAAAAAAAAGGGGGAGAATTTTAGAGATTCATTTCAGGTAATTTTATCTGATGAAAAAGGAACTTTGATTTAATTGAAATAAACCCTATGATTTTGTACCAGAAACCTCACCAATACTGCAAGCACCCCCACAGCCATGCCTCTAATTTTGATGACAAACAGAGAAAACAAATTTCCAGGATTATTATTTAATGAATCATAATTTGATTGAAATTTCTTCTGCAGCTTACCTTTAACAGCAGACCTGGAATGGATCAGCTCTCCCAAGATGACAACGTTCCCAAAGAATAAAAACTCAGGTTTCAGAAATGATGAGCCAGATTTCAGATGACTATTTCAGCTCATTTGGATCTCATTCCTTAAACAGACCAGGATAAGTTGGGTTTTTTGAGTTTTGGGGTTTTTTTTTGCTTATGGAACCATCCATATGTGCCTGGATAAACGAAGATGAAAATTGGCTGCCTTTTCTAAGGCTAATTCAAGAAACTTCCAAAGTCTTCTGTTCTTTCTACTGATCCATCAGCATTTTCATAAACCAACTGTTTTCTCTTCAAGCTGTGGTAGGTTCAGTCAAATTGGATAAATCTGTTCAGATCCTTTTTAATTGGGAGAAAGTGAGGGAAAAGCCACTCTTCCCTAAAATCTCTGTGTGAATGCAGCTGTGGCAGCCAGGGGAGCTCATTAAACCCCATCCAGACTCTTCCAGGCTTAGGCCAAGTGTTTGTCTTCCAAGCTGCTGCTCCCTGTGAAAATTCCTGTTTTCTCACTGAATTAGAATTGGAGATTTTGGGGTGTCCCTGTTGGATCTAATTTCCAAATAACAGGAGAAGTTCCTGGAGCTTTATTGCAGCATCAGCCTCAGCACAGGGTGGGACAATTGAGAGATGGCAACAGCTCAGGCCCTGCCAACAGCAGCCAAAATTCTCCTTTTAAAACTTTGAAAACCTTTCTCCTTTTAAAACTTTTCTAACCAACAGGAAATTATTAAGAGCTTACAGACATCTGCATAAACCAATCATGAAAACTCCACTTATACCTGATATCTAACAACAGATGCTTGTTTCATATTTCCTGCTACTCAGGAAAGTTTTAGGCTCTTCCACAAACAAAGCATAGAGCCTCATTATTAAACTTTTCTATTATCTTACTTAACATCTTTCTTGCTACTCAGGAACTTTTTAGGCTCCAAATCCTGTCCCTGCTGCACCCCAAGGACAGCTGGGACAGTGTTCAGCCCAAAAGCACAAACAGGGGGGGCTGAGGGAGGAACAAGAAGGATGGGACTGCATCCCCTGGGGCTGGGATGGGACAGGGAAGCCCCAAAGTGCAAATGGACCAGAACTGATCCAAGGGTGAGACCTGGGCAGCGTTTGTGCATTTTGGGCCCATGTTGGGCCCATGTTGGGTTCCATTTTGTGTCCATTTTGTGCCCATTTTGGGTCCATTTTGTGCCCATTTTGGGTCCCCCTTGGGTGCAGCCCTGGCCAGGCTCTTGTCCTGCCCAAGGTGTCCCCTAAAGGCCTTTCAATAAATCTCTGCTTTATTCTCCAGCTCTGCCCAGTCTCTGCTCCAGCTCAGAGCAGCAGCAGCACTGCAGAGCAGCATCCCCAGTAACTCTGACTTCCCCTGACTGAGCTCCCGACCTTTCCCACAGGCACAGCCCCTTCTGCTCCATTTGGGCTCATCTGTCAGAAGCAGCCTGGTTCTTCAAGAGCTGCACAATGAGAAGCTGCTGAGCTGAAGGTTTCTGTGCTCTCTCCTCTCCCTGAAGGCAGGAACTGCAGGTAGCAGTGGAGTGCCCTGAGTTTCCTGACTGGCATCAAAAATTGCTGCTGGAAATTCCAAACTGTTCTCTCCTCGCTCAACTCGAGGGTCTGGGGTTGCTTCTGAAATATTCCTGAGTAAAATCAGAGTTTGGAACGAAGTTCACACTTTCCTAATGCCCAGAATGACAAAAGGATAAAGAGAGTTAAGGCTGTGGAGTGGCTGCTGTGAAATCCTCTGATCCCTGCAGTCCTTCGAGGAAAGAAAAGGGAAATCCAAACCAGCTGCAAGAGCTCAGAGGTTCCCTCTGTTCTACAGAATCCACACTGCTAAATTCATCTATGGATTGTGAGAATGAAAAAATCCTGACTTTTTTATTTATAGCCCCCTCTGATGTAAACAGCATCCCCCGGATCCCCGTACATTCCCGTACATTCGGGATTGAGGGGGAGTGCAGTGTTTGCTGAGTCCCCAGCACTCAAAACAAGCAGTGAGCACAGGGAGGAAAGGAAAAGCTCCAGGCAGGGGGAACCAGCTGTGGAGAGATCAGGGAAACACTGCAGAGACATTTGGAAAAGTTCAAGTGCAGCGCTGGGATCCTGCCAGCAGCACCCAGGAAAATCCAGGAATGAATCCAGAGGAAGATGCTCCAGCACAGAGGGGAGGATCAGCACATTCTGAGTTTACAAACAAACCCTGTGTGGCTGCTGGAGCTCCATCCCAAATGTCCCATCCAGTGCTCTGCACAGAAATCTGCACAGAAATCAAAATAACCCTGCCAAAACAAGGTTGGGAAGATCGAGGTGGGAATTTTCTGCTTTGCCTGTGGAGCACGGGCAGGAGAACACTGGGATGGCATTTCTGTCATCCCAGAAATTAAATCCCATTTAACCTTTTATTTGAAGTTTCCCAGTCCCACGTTGCTTAGGAAACATTTGCAGTATAATTAAGGAGGAATTAAATATCTTACAGAGTCGCTCAATATCAACATCGCTTAAAAGCCACCACTACTGTCAGGAACTGAAAATACAGAACATTCTCAATTCATTTCAAATTTTAGTGACTTTCATCTAGAATTTCATTTTTTTCTTTGGAAAGCCAGAGAGCTCTTGCCTGGAAAAGCTCAGTGGAGGCTCTATAATATCACTGGAAGATCAATGAGTTTGTTTTTAGTTGAAAAGGTGATCTGTGTGGAAAGCAGTCACAACGTTTTCTGTCGCAACATTTATTATTTCCTGGTAATGTTAACAGTAAATGGAAGCAGCAAATGCCAATTTTCATGTTGTGAATCAAGCTGAAGGAGAAATAATGCACTAGCTGAAGCAAAATAAATAAGTATATGTTATCTCCACTCAAATTGAAAAAAGCCAATCAACCCTTGGATTTCTAGGATGAAATATATGCTAAAGACAAGACAAAGGTAGAGATTTATAGCAGTATGAAAATAAAGGTAGAGCTATCCTACACATCAGCAATATGAGAGCAGTGGATTGGGAGGATAATTGGATTTTAAATGTCACTAAATGAATTCTGGGCTACTGAACTGGACCTTCAGATACTCTGGGTTTTGGCAAAAATAGATCTGGTTCCTATAGATCCAGCTACACCCATCTGAACCTGTCAGATGAATCCTCCCCAGCTGAAAAGATGAGAAATGCCATCACATTTAAATGACTTCACAGCCCCAGAAATAGCAAGACAAAGATGAGCAAATCTACTTCGGTTAAAAAGAGCAGAGACTCAAAGGACAAAGTTTCCTGCCAGTTCTCCTCCTTCCTTTTCAACTTCATCTAGACAAAAACATTTGGTGACATCGATTTTCTCTCCTGGTCTCTGTTAGTTTTACTGTGTAAAGAAAGAAAAGAAAAAAATCTTTTTATAGAGTATAAATCACACAATTTTATCCTTTATCCCTAATCACTCAGAGGGAAAAATACAAATACAAAAAGTCACAGTTTTAGTCACTTTTCTTTCTTTGATTGTTTACCAGGTTTGAGTTTCTTTTCTCCATTATACAATAATTTTCTTTTCTCATCTCTTTGTTCCAGTACTTGGAACAGCTTGAATTTGACAGATCAGATTTGGTGAGTGTTAACAAGCTAAAGTCAGCAAAACATTTTTTCTGAATAGTTTCTTACAACTGTAGCCCTGTTAGATGGCTTTGGATGACTTTGGCAGACACTGGAGAAATTAATTTGCAGCAATTTACAATATTTAAAAATTTCCTAATACAGGGCTTTGATGGAGTTTCCAATGCTGTAATTTATTGAAGATAATCAGACATTGTGGTTTTACTGTGCTGTGAGGATTCTTCCTCATTTCCCTCATAAAGGTCATTTCATTTTTCTTTTCCCCACAGTGAAAAACCATAAAAGAGAAGAATCCTCACCTCCTCCTGCCTTCAGCCTCACCCTGGTGTGGAAATTACATTTATTTGTGTGCTCTGTGGGCTGGGCACACCAAAGGCACGAGTTCTCCAGTATTTTATCCCTAATGCTGGCCAATAATTGGTGCCAAGGAAATAAATAAAGGGAAAAACCCCAAAACAGGGTAAGAACCCGTTATATTCTCTTAGTTCACAGATTCCTCAAATTTACAGAGCCTCACAGCCTTTCCACTTGTGCCACTTTATTTCCTGGGTATTCTGCAAAATTTACTCCACAATGCTTGGCCATGGTGAAGAATCTTATTTTTAAATAAAAATCTGGATTAGATGCTTTGTGCAGCCCCACCTGGATGTCAGAAAGATCTACCTGGTCACAAATTCTGATTTCTTTTTCCACTCCTCACCCTGGCAGTACATAACTTTATTAAAACACTGATAACACCATTTTATCATTCTGGTGAAAAGAGAATTATTTCTGAATTTTAAGGGCAAGGTGGATTCATAAGAAAAAGTATTCAGTTATCATAAGTAAAATATATTAATATATTATATAGTAATATATAAAATAAAGGTATTTCATAAGTAAAATAAATGCACCAGGTCATGTGTAAATACATGTTTGATGAACAAAGCTCTTTGATTTCTACAAATCCCCAAATTACAGCTGGAGGGATCAATCTGATTTGATGTACAAGTTTATTCCAGTGAATAATTTGAGGTGCTGGAGAAGACAAAGTATCAAAGTTTCCAAATCCTGTTTGCAAACAGCATTTTTGTGCTCTGTTACTCCTAATTTTGTCTGAATCTGTTTCTTGTAGAGTCCAGTAGAAGCCTAAGATGTCTTTGCCAATCTGCTGAATAAATAAGATAATTCATTATCTTATTTAAGTGAATCTGTTTGAAAAGTTCAGGCAGGTCATTCACAGAAAAATGCTCCAGATAATTTGTATTTGGTCATTCATGGCTTCATTTGGAAAGCAGATGTGCCATGCCAGGATTATTTGATTTTGCTACCACTTGAGAGCATTTCCTCCAAAACCTAAGGAATGTTTTTTTTTTCCAGAGTAGACAAGAGCAACTTTTTGTTGTTGTTGTTGGAGTAACAGTTCCGATTCAGTTAGGAATTTGAAACAGAATTCCCTGGTGTTTCCACCACTGGAACAAACAGCACCAGGCTTCAGAGTGGATAATGAATTTTTGACTCCGGCAGATAAAGCAGCTCCTGACAAAATTCCCTGCCCACCCCTCGGGGGAGTTCAGCCACACAAATGCAAATACAAACTCTGCAAATGCCGAATTCTCAGCCCCGGGGGTGAATTATTGCTCTTTTCCATGATAATGACCCTTCCTCTCCTTAGGCTGTTGATGGTGGAGATTGTGGGCTCCTTACTCACTGTCACTTCCCAGAGAGGTTTCACTGGGTCGAACCAANACAAAACAACCAAAAAAACCCCCAAAAACAACAAAAAACCGTTAAAAATCAAACTCAGAGAATCCTCCAGGAGTCAAAACTTTGCAGGGCATAGATCAGTTTGGAAAGGAAACTCCAGGCAGGGATTCTGGGTCCCTTTAACTTGGCTGTGATCTCTGTATGAAATGTTAATTCCCACTGGGGTGGAACAGGGAGTTAGACATTAAAAAGTTGTGTTTTACACTGCACAGACCCAGAAAATTGCTCTGTCCTAATTCCCCCTGTGATTTGTTTCGTGTAATTTCCCAGTTCCTTTAATTTGCTTCTGAAAAGTATCTTGTATGTCAGTGTTTAACCTTTTCCAGCCAAAAATAAAGTTACTTCAGCCAAAGGAAACACTCAGCAGGATGAATTTCTTTTATTTGCTTTAGTAGATGACTTGACAGCTGAACAGATTTTTCTTGGAGCTTTCTTTTTTTACCTTAGAAAAGTACTTTTCAAGGACCCACAGCAAGTTTAGAGACACAGAAAATATCTCCAAACTCAACCCATTTCACAGCTTTATGATGGTAGAAAACACAGATATGTCCAAAACCCTTATAGTGTGCAGAAAAAGAATGTGGGGAAAACCTTGCTTGATATGAAAGTTGCTTTGCAATCACCTCATTTGTCAAGTTTTAAATAACTTGTGAGGCTTTTTGAGATGAAAAGCTCCAATCTCACTCCCACTCTCCTGAACTTCCTATTGAACACTGGGAATAGATGGCACATGCAGCATTCTGATAACTCCTGACTCACACTGGAAACAGAGCTGAACAATGCATTTTTAGAACAATCAGATGTTTTATCTCTGTTTTTTCCTGCCTGCCTCAAGCAGTGCTTTTCCATATTTTACTTAATGGCTGAATTTTGAACCCAAAATTACTGATCTCACAAATGCTGGTACAGAAGCTGCTGGCCTTTTGTGGAAATACAAAAATTACTGATCTCACAAATGCTGGTACAGAAGCTGCTGGCCTTTTGTGGAAATACAAAATGCCAACCTGCAAAAAATTCAGTGAAGCCACCAAAGAGATGCAGCAAACCAGAAATTCTGGGATGTTTTTATTCGGAGAGAAGCACCTTTATCCCCAAATATTTTGCTTTGTTGTTCAGTTAGGTACTGTGATCAGTATGAGGGACGTTTTATCTGATCCTGCCTGAAATCAAAAGGGAATTTCTTCCCCTTAGGACTTTCTTTCCCTTGAGTGTGAGACTTCAGCTGTGCTACAGGAAAATAGCCCAGAGCAGCTGAATGAGGCAAATGCTCTGAAACGTCAGAAAATGTTGGAGCTGTTGAAGAATAACAGGGAAGAACCACACTCCTAAAATCAAGAAATGCTTAAAAAAATACCAGGGTAAACAGAAAAAGAAGAAACTGTATGGATCTAGCAAGGAATCTCTTGGGAAGCAAGTGCTAAAAATAGGATTCTACAGAGCAGTAGGAGGAGGTGACTGCAATTATTAAATAAATGTTGAGAAGAAATTCCCAGAAATTCTACAAATTTAAAGTTTGGGCTCTGGTGGATTTGGCACTGAAGAAATTTTTCCTGTGATTTTGGAAATCAGTCTAAGGAATCTGCTGAATTTGTAGAACACTCCTGAGATAAAAATCTGGTTCCTTTACCAGCTCTGTTCTACAATTTATTGTCATGACCAAGGCTGGAAAATCGAGGTCCCTTCTTTGAGGGGACTTCTTCTTCGTGTTCCACAACAATATCAGTGGAAATCCTGATGAGTTAAATCTCATCCACTCCAACTCAATGAAAACAATTTGCTTTTTGATTGAACATCTAGAAATCATACAGCCTAATTTATGCACATGAAGCTTTGAAGGAAGGAACTTCACAACAAAGGGGCTTGTCCAAAATGTCACCCTTGAACTGCTGTGTTTAAAACCCGGCTTGGTTTGGTCACAAAAGGCCAAATTTGGTTTGAAAATGAGCTTGGGCATCTCAGGGCTGATGGCAGCAGGCACCTGCCTGACAGAATTCACATTAGAAGTGTGGTGGAAGGGAAAGGAAATCCATCCTTATCCAGCCTGATCTTCACAAAAAATGCTCCAGAATTCCTGTAATTATATGATGTTTCCTATGGAGATGCCTCCTGTATTAATATATATATATATATATAATTAAAAACTGCTCCTCAGTATTTCTTTTTTTTTAAAGAAGAGAGAATCTTTAATACATTTTTTTTTTTTTAACCAGATAATAATCAAATTTTAACCACTATCAATTTTTTTCTTCTTTCTATTCTGTTAACATAACACAGGTAAAACCCAATGGCCATGCCTATCCCTTTCTATTTTTATCTAAGATACACCCCTTTCTTTTCTATCCCTGGTTAGAATATTATACAGAAATGAACTCTTAAATTTGAACCTTAGAAGATATCAGTGTATTTTTTCCTCCAAAGGATTATTAAGCTATTTTTATTAGCTGCCTAATTGGAAAGAGATCCTATTTTTNCTCAATGTGCTTTTCCATATTTTACTTAATGGCTGAATTTTGAACCCAAAATTACTGATCTCACAAATGCTGGTACAGAAGCTGCTGGCCTTTTGTGGAAATACAAAATGCCAACCTGCAAAAAATTCAGTGAAGCCACCAAAGAGATGCAGCAAACCAGAAATTCTGGGATGTTTTTATTCGGAGAGAAGCACCTTTATCCCCAAATATTTTGCTTTGTTGTTCAGTTAGGTACTGTGATCAGTATGAGGGACGTTTTATCTGATCCTGCCTGAAATCAAAAGGGAATTTCTTCCCCTTAGGACTTTCTTTCCCTTGAGTGTGAGACTTCAGCTGTGCTACAGGAAAATAGCCCAGAGCAGCTGAATGAGGCAAATGCTCTGAAACGTCAGAAAATGTTGGAGCTGTTGAAGAATAACAGGGAAGAACCACACTCCTAAAATCAAGAAATGCTTAAAAAAATACCAGGGTAAACAGAAAAAGAAGAAACTGTATGGATCTAGCAAGGAATCTCTTGGGAAGCAAGTGCTAAAAATAGGATTCTACAGAGCAGTAGGAGGAGGTGACTGCAATTATTAAATAAATGTTGAGAAGAAATTCCCAGAAATTCTACAAATTTAAAGTTTGGGCTCTGGTGGATTTGGCACTGAAGAAATTTTTCCTGTGATTTTGGAAATCAGTCTAAGGAATCTGCTGAATTTGTAGAACACTCCTGAGATAAAAATCTGGTTCCTTTACCAGCTCTGTTCTACAATTTATTGTCATGACCAAGGCTGGAAAATCGAGGTCCCTTCTTTGAGGGGACTTCTTCTTCGTGTTCCACAACAATATCAGTGGAAATCCTGATGAGTTAAATCTCATCCACTCCAACTCAATGAAAACAATTTGCTTTTTGATTGAACATCTAGAAATCATACAGCCTAATTTATGCACATGAAGCTTTGAAGGAAGGAACTTCACAACAAAGGGGCTTGTCCAAAATGTCACCCTTGAACTGCTGTGTTTAAAACCCGGCTTGGTTTGGTCACAAAAGGCCAAATTTGGTTTGAAAATGAGCTTGGGCATCTCAGGGCTGATGGCAGCAGGCACCTGCCTGACAGAATTCACATTAGAAGTGTGGTGGAAGGGAAAGGAAATCCATCCTTATCCAGCCTGATCTTCACAAAAAATGCTCCAGAATTCCTGTAATTATATGATGTTTCCTATGGAGATGCCTCCTGNTTCTATCCCTGGTTAGAATATTATACAGAAATGAACTCTTAAATTTGAACCTTAGAAGATATCAGTGTATTTTTTCCTCCAAAGGATTATTAAGCTATTTTTATTAGCTGCCTAATTGGAAAGAGATCCTATTTTTTGTGCACTGCTGTTATGTTTTTTCCCTGACTGGGACATATCCCTATCTCTGTATGAGGATATAACACACAACTGTTGGAAAATAATAATGTGCAGTATAATTATGATAATTTCCAGCCAAACTGTGAAAGAGCAGGTAGTTCAAAGTGCATCTGTATTTAAATAATAACTCTATCCTCTAACTGCTAGAATATTAAAACAATTCTGCTCTTTGCTGTTGGATTGTGGGGTTAATTCCTGTGGAATCAGGAATTAAGTGATAATTGTAGCAATGCCCTGCATGGATATTGGCCATAAAGCCTTACAAATGACAATGTGAGAGTTTTAAACTTTAACATCTCCCATTACTTTCATCACATTCAATAAAATGAATTTTTTTTGATTCTCCCATGATGTTCCATCAGGGTGTGTGGATTCATTATCTCCACATTCCAGACACATCTCATGAAGGGAATGTTTTAAATCGTGCCAAGGATGAGTTTTTCTCATCTTTCCCTTATTCCTTTCAACAGATTTCTCAGCTGCCAGGTCCCAGAGGAAATTCTTGGAAAACAGTCCAGCAAGGAAGAACATCACAACTTCTCTGGCAGAAATTGTGAGATGTTCACTGAGCTGTACAGAGAGCTGAGGCAGGTAAGATTAAATATCCTGCAAATATTGTGCACCTTTCCACACTCAGAGTAAAGCTGATGTTCACATTCTGGATAACAACAAAGGAATTTGGACTGGAATAACCCTTTTGGGTCCCGTCCCACTCAGGATATTTTATGATTTTTATGATACTAAAAAATTCATTTACCAAAATGAACAAGAATCATTTCAGAAGAACTGTGTAATCAAATGAGATTTTATTTTTCATCATGACAAATCCTTTATTAGAATTCCTTTATTACATTATAAACTTTTCAAATTCTCAGCCATATCCTTTCATTTTGCACGTTTATGAAATTACTTTTCATGTCTAAATTTTTTTAAAAATAATAATTTAAAGGTCAATAGAAAGTGTAAAAAGGGTCAAATTGCTGAGGACTCCTTAGAGATTTCCAGCTTTGACTGGAAGTTACCATCTGGTCAGACAAGAAACAGAGTTTGATGGGATAAAACTAAATTCCCAGAAGGCAGAGATGGGGTTAGAGGACAGAATTACCTTTAAGGAGTTTGTCCAACTCATAACTGCATAAATGGATGGATTGGGGTCAGGAGTGATGTGGCACGACTGCCAACAGGAGCCCATTTAATTGAGATGACAGCTGTCCTCCAGTTGCTATTCCTTGAATAAATTATTTGATTTGATTAATTTTTCTCAGGCTGCAGGATGAGATGAGGCTTTATATTAATTCTGAGAACTCTCATTTATTTGCACTCCTCTATCCCAGCTGCAAAATCTTCCAAGTCAATCTGGACGTGTTTATTTACCTGAAAAAATCAGCTTTTCTGCTGGGTTTTCAGCTTTCCAAAGAAGTAATTGTTGTTTTTGGTCCTGCTGCTGTGGCCTGTCTGATATATTCATGTCTCTGGCTGGTATTGGTTGTTCTTGGTGGTGGTAACAGGAACAGGCACTGTTGAAACTTCCAAGGTTATTTGGGATGTGCTGATTTATTAAGTCAGGTTTTAACTGAGTGGGTGTTTTTACTTCTTCCCAATATCCCTGAGCAGGCTGGGAATGAAATGATGGTAATTTATCAGAGCAGATGAAAATTATTGTTTACCTGCTGGAAAGGTGAAAAGAGCCTGGACTGGTGCTCAGAATTCTCACAAAAGTCAGGAGGATTTGAATAAACACAGGCAGCAGGGGAATGTCCTTGGAGGTTATTTCTGTTTCAGAGGAATCCTCCTATTCTGCACTGCCACCTGTGCCATGCCTTGTCTGACAAATTAAAAAGAGGCATCACAGACATTTTAATAAAAACCACAGAGTGCTGCCAATATTTTAAAGGACAAGGAGGTGCCACAGATTATTGAACTTCAGAGTAATGAATGACAACCATGAAATATTTCAGCCTTGTTGAACAGCACAGTTCATCCCCTCAAAAACAAATCAATAAATGCAAAACCAAGTAAAAAGATATTTTAAAAAAGCCCAATCACCGAGCTGTGATGTGTTGGAGGAAGGATCAAAGAGCAAAAATATATATTTGGATTTTCAGCTGTTGTTATGCTGCTGAAAAGTTGAGCAAGAGTGGACAGAGATTATTATGAACAAAACTTCGTTCAGTAGAAACTTTGCTATCAGTTTCCAAAAAGGCACCACTAATCCGGACTCCTTTATGTAATTCTGTTGACAGCTTTTATCCTATCCCCATGAAGCCCTGAGTGATGTTGACTGAAAGGATTCAGGCATGTTTCCATTATTAATTTGGTGCTGGATGTATATGAGCAGTTTAATATGAGAGCTTATAAAAACCCACTTCCAGATCCAGAGTTTTAAAACTTCATTCCCTTGCAACGCTGTTAGAGTCTGTTTTATGTGTCTTTTATTTTGGGGAGAGAAAACATTTCATTTCCAGTCAGTGGAATCTTCTCTAAATACACAATTGACATCTGCTGACAGCTGTCATCTGCTTCAAATTAACAATCCAGACGTTAACACAGTTTTATCTAAAGGAAATCACTTTATTGTTTGATGTTCCAGATGAAAATTATGACTTCTTGACTTCCCTTTCTCATCTTCAGCAGGAAATATGTTCTCTTCTGATGTGGATGACACTGCTGGAGTGTGCTGGGTGTTTACTGATTTTTTAACTTCTGAAGTTTCACTCTTTTCTTGTCACATTCCTTTCCCAGCTCTTGCTCTGCCTCCTCTGCCCCAAAATTTCAGCCTCTGCTTGGCTGTCCAGACTTGCACTGATCTGGAGATCTCTCCCAACAAACCTCATCCTTAACTGAGTCATGAGACAGAAATTAAATGAGATTCATTTTCATTAATTTTTTTAGGTCTCATAGTGACCAACACTTTCTGTGTTGCTGAATTTTATTTGGAAAACAGAATTTTCACTGGACACCAGGAAATGGAGTTGGGAAAGACCTTCAGACACAATTTGTCTGTGGTTTTACCTTTCCATTTCACCCCTCACCTGTTCTCTCCATGTGTCTCATCTTTTCCAGGCATCCATTCCAGTGTTTCTCTTCCTGTAGAATCTTCTCTGGTGGTTTCCTGCTGACATTGATTTTCTTGGAAAAACCACTTTGGTTTTGCTGCATCTCCCCTCTCACTTAAACTCCTGAGAATTGCCAAATTTGCTGCTTCATGGTGACTTCATCACAAGTTTCCATCTTCTCCAGGGGGAGGCAGAAAGGTGAACATCCCTCTGCTGGACCTAAAATCAACCTCAGTGGCTGTGAACACAACTAAACTTTGGTTTTATTCCAGTAGGAAAACCCCAAATCCTCTCTGATCCAAAAATACTCCAATTAATCACAACATCCTTTTTCTACATTTCCTTTCAGTAAGTGGTAGACACTGAATTTAAATAAATCAAGAAAAGGAAAGCCTGTGCTTCTTATTGTCATGGTGCAGATCTCCATCTAAAAAAGGGAATTAATTTTTCCTGGATTGCCAAACAACCACTGGCTGCTACCAGTAGTAGCAGTATTTATTTATTTTAGCAGTATTACCACAGTATTTGAATTTCACAACTGCAAATGAATATTGATAAAAAGTTAAACTGCTCCCAAACTCTTCCTGGTTCTTGGATGAAATTTCCTGTGCCCTCAGAAGCCATGTGGGTTTTGATGTAAACTTTAGAAATCTCATTTGATTTTTTTCAAAATAGGAACTGGAAATATTTTCTGATGAGGAAATGTGCCACAGGTTGGGATTCTTAGATTAAAATCCCTCATTTGGCAAGGTGCAAGGTGCTGGTTTTGGCTCGCAGAGGAAAAGGAAATTTTGCTGCAAAAGGAGCTGTGGAGGTGGCAGAAGGTGGTGATTTTTGGAGATGAATATGCAAATTCAGAGTTCAAACCCACAGGAAATACTGAGCCTTGGGAATTGCTCCTTTGTTGCTTCCTTTCCTCTTTTCTTTTGGGGAGGGAGAGTTAGGAAGTTTGGAATGGTGGTTATGGCAAGTGTATAAAATATTCTGAGTGGCATCCATTGTATAAAGGGTATTTATTAAGATTATATCCATTGTATAAAGGATATTTTTTCAGATTATATCCATTGTATAAAGGATATTTTTTAAGATTATAAACTGGTGAACAAGCTGCAGTTTAATGGACAGGATAATTAAAATTGCATCAAATATTTGAGGGTTTTTTTACCCTTTTTTGTTTTATTTTGGGACTGTCTTTTCTCCTTATTTCTGTAAAGGAAGCTGAAATCCCCACTTTATAAAACAGCTCTGAATAATTTATGTAATGAGCTGATGGAAACAAAAATGGAATTTGTAACTCAGTGATATTTCCCTGCTTTTTCTGCAAGGGGGAGAGAAGAGTTATGTGAAAAAATTAACTGCAAAAAAGGAGAGTTAATGATATTCAGTGCAAAACGTGTTTCATGGAGAGTATTAATAGGAGAACAATTTAATTACATAGAAAACCCATTGCTGTTTAACATTTAGTGCTCATTTCAGGTAAAAGCTGATTTTAGCAGGCATTTGCTGAGGTGTTTGGAGTTCTCTGCTTCCTCCATCAGACACAAAACCTCTGCCTGCCTGCCAGGCTGGGGTGAATCCCTCAGTTAAAAAATCCTTGCCTCTGCTCAGTGCCTGGTGAGTTTTGTGTAGGGCTGGGAGCTCTTTTTCTTTGCTAATTTTTGTCCCACCTGTGTTTTTGTGCAGCAATTCAATTTCTACCCAAATAATCTGCTTTAAACACAACCAACTCTTAAAAAAATGATGAGTTCAGGTGACTTTACCCTGCCTGGTGAGATTTTCCCTGCCATGAACCCTCCCAAGCCAAATTTCCCTCTCAGTTTTACCTCTGTGCTCACTGCCCACCTCTGCTTTATCCTCTTTGCTGCACAACCCTCGCTGGAGATAAATCCAGTGCAAGAATACACTGAATTTCCTGTGGATGGCACAGTGCAGGGGTGACCTTCAGCTCTCCTGGAATCTCATTGCAGGGAGTTTCTTGGGCAGGAATTACAGGATTGGGTGAATTACACCGAGCTGTGGAGGCCTGGAGATAACAATAAACCAAATGTGGGAGCTCATCCCACTCCCTTGCAGTCTCTTTGCTCTCTCCAGCATCAGCCCAGGGCATCAGAGGGCACCAGGGGAGGTTCAAGGGAGGCTTTGTGGGCTTTACACCTAAAAATGTGTAGCAGTGACAAGGGGAGGTTTGATTCCAGAGCAGCTTTGATGTGCTGAGCTGAGATCAGAGCACATTTACTGAGGAGGATGTAGCTGGAAGGGTTTTAATCCCACAACCTGCTAACAGCAGGAGTTTCTGCAGAAATGACAGCAGGGGATAAATCTCAGCCCTGTTTTGCTCACACAGGGGGTTGTGAGCTCCTGCTGCACTCCCAGGTGTGTGTGCAGGTGGAATTCCAGGTGAAATCTGAGGTGAAGAGGTGTGGGGTGAAATCAGGAAATCCCTAAGGTGAGAATGTCACCAGGAGTGGTTTTNTCCTGCTGGAGAACACCTTCAGTGCAGATCCACTCAGGATCTGCCTTCTGGGAGTGCCAGAGTGTCTGCAGTGTCACTATCAGAAATAACAATATTATTAATATTATATATAATAATATATATCTCATGTAAAAAACATGAGATATTTAACCTGTGGTACATATGGGAACCTAAAAACTCCTCAGTGCTCAGAATCCCATGTGATTTAAATAAAAAGAAGAAACCCAGAGCAGAAAAAGCCAAGGAGCAGCAGGGCCCAGGGACACACCTGGAACTCCACAAGCTGAGAGAGGGAATTCTGCTGAGGGAGACAGAAAAACCCACAAAAAGATGGAAAAGTCATTTATTCTGTACTGATTTTCATGGGGTAAAATAATCTGTCACTGGGAGTTTTACACAAAACCCAACAATTTTTGCAATATTTGGCTGCAAAGTGAAAAGCTGAAAGTTCCACCTGAAAAAAAAAACAAAACCTCTTATTGTGCAGTTTGGGTCCTTGCAGCAGAAATTTTCCTGGGTTTAAATATTCCACCACCCTGACTTCTTTATTAGCTAAGTGGCAGAACAACACATCTCTTTTCCATGAAAATAACTTTTGAATTAATTGAATCATTTGCAGCCCACAGTTAATCAGACAGGTCCAATTTACCCCAGACTGAGGAAGATTCATGAAGGGCTTTCCACAAAACATTGTTTTTCTGACAGTTTGAACCTTTGCACGCTACACTCTTCTGCTGATATTGCAAAAGTAATTTCCTCCTTTAGTTGCCTTTATATTAAATATTGAGTTTGTTGGTTAATAAGAGGTATAATTCAGTTCTGTGCCATTGCTAAATCCATCCTGGTGATGTGAGTTATGTCAAATATCTTGATTTTTTTTTTTTTAGTTGAATTCTCCTCTGGAGGCAGAATGCAAAACAGAGAAAACATGCAGCTGGTTTATTTGAACTCCCCACTCCTTTGACATTAAATAATGACATTACTCAAGAAACTGTTCAGGAATCCATAAAATTAGCATTATTGAGCACAAATATGGTATCTTATAAATCAGCAATTATTAAGGAGCTCCTTGGTGATGCAGAGAAGATGAGTTCCTCAGAGAAGGCCCTGATTACAGCAGACAGGCTGAGCAATATTCTTGAAATTACAGTCTAATCATATGGATTTTCCCAGCTGGCAGATTTGACAACACCTGTGTTTGAAACTTCAGGAAGTTTTAAAGACACCTGAGTGTGACTTTCACCCTCAGTGCTGTCCTTGCTGCTCTTGAGAATCTGCAGGTTTGGCTCCACAAATTGGTGGGGAAAGCGTCTGCTGCCTTCCCCACAAGTAAAATTGTTCACTTGGAGGGTGGGAAAGAACAAAAATTCATTTTTTGGGTCTGATTTTGTCTGTACTGAACATGTTTTCCTCACACTGGTGGATTTTAGTGGAGCATTCTCAGCTCTTCAGCCGAGGGTCCCTCTCAGCCCTCTGAGTTATCCCACTAAACCACAGAGTCATTTTAAGAGACTGAGAATTCCCAAATCAGGACTTTATAATCAGACTCATAAAGCATTTCTTACTCTGCTTCTGGTTATCCCTCAGTTTTATCAGCACAATTCATTTCAGCTGGAAAGAACAAGGGACAGAGATGGAGAAAAAGATTCACAACTGCAAAATTGTATGTTTGAATTTGGATCTAAGGTCCATCACTCTCACGAATTTTGGGGGAATCAGGTTCTAAGACATTCATGAAGTGCATTGATGACAATTTCACTGCTTCTCCATCAGTTTATTAATGATAATTTTGGGAAGATCCTGACTCTGTCTTCAAAGGTTTTAACCCAGTGTATCTCTATGGTTTTAGTGGATTTATAATGGCCACAGACCACCTAATATCCCCTTAAATCTTTTCAGGATTCCTAAATTGAGATTAAGAAGGTGTTTTGAGGCTTGTGCATTTATGGAGTGATTCCAGTTGTGATTCCATTTGGAAAAAAAAAGAGAATAAAAACTTGGGCAGCAGTTTTATTATCTAGGCTTGTGCTGCAACTGCAAGCACTCAATAAAAGACAGTGGGTGTATGAGAGCCCTTTATCTCACATTTAATCTCGTAGTGCTAAAGGCTTGGTGCAAAATGCTGTTCTCAAGTTGTATCAGGATAGAAGAGCCCAAATCTCAGCACGTTCAGCTGGCTGGAAAAGCCAAGAAGGGACAGAACTCTGTTTTCTGCAGCATTTTCACAGCCTGTGAAATTCATTTCTGAGGGAATCATGAAAATCAGATATTCCCATGAACAGGTGGGTTTTTTTTTTTGTTTTTTTTTGTTTTTTTTTTTGTTTTTTTTTATGAAGGACAACTCATAATTTGAGTTTAGGCAATTTGGAGTGTGGAGGATGTGCACAATTTTCTGTCTTGTCCTGCAACCTGCAGCACCGATCCCCACCCTAAAACGTGTGAGAATTTTGGAAGTGCACATTAATTTCCTTTAATTCTCTTTTCACAGCCTTTGGGCTGCCTGGGATTTTTTTTTTAGCTTCACTCTTAACAACTCTTAGCAAGTTGCTGCAACCACTCATAAAAAGCTGCAAAAATCACAGATGAATAACCTTTGAAGAAGCCAGGCTCTGAATTAGATGCCAGACTCAAGATGGGGATGTTTAATACAAGAGCAGAGCTGGTCAGGATTTCTGAGTCTCATTTTAACTCAAGGAAGTTGTTTAAAAAAGAAAAATCCTGTTCATCTCCCAGTTCATCACAGGGACTGGTTTATCTTCATTTTCTCCATTAATCTGATTTTTTCATGGCCAGCTTGCAGTGCAGAGGGTTTCAGTGTTGGTGGACAAAGTAATGAATGAAAGAAATAAAGGAACCCTGGGCTGCTGGGCTGGGTTATTTCAGCACCCCTGGGAGAAGGCTCCTGGTTCATTCCCAGAGCCTTTTTTGGATTGCTGGACCTTTGAAATTCAGTGCAGTGTGCTCATCTCAGTTCATCTGGAAGGAATTCTGTTTGATTTAGTTATTTCACATGGTAATGCATGTCACTTGGTAATTTTCCTCAGCTCTCACAGATCAGATATTACTCTGCATTTACGTTTGATTTGCTGGCACGCATCAACATTCAGAGCTGGTGGATGAAATATAAATGGAGTGTGCCTGCTTGGCAGCCCAGTTCCAGGGAATTAATGGCTAAATGTGAATCCCAGCACCCTGGGAAGGCTGCAAAACTCAGGAGCAGAGATGTGCTCTGCGTGGGGTCACCTCACAGCTTTCCTGAGGTCACCAGGCTTCCTCAGGCTTCCTCCTGCACTCGTTTATGTGTTCTCCACTGTGCTAATGTGTCCAAGGGTGGAAATGATGGCAGCAGAGTTCAGCAGGAAAATATTCCCAATGTTTGTCCACAGTGACTTGTGCTGGGAGGAGGAGCCTTTCAGTGGCATCCTGAGGCTGTGGTTTTTGGATGGCACAGGAATAAAAACATGACTCTCTATGATGGTGAAGATGAGAGCAAACTTTATTCTTCTAAATGTTACTTTTATAGTGTAGTTCGGTACAAAGAACATGATTGGTTATTCAGCATCTACACTCTTTAGTAAACATTTCTTTCCAGTAAACATGCTGGAAAAACCCCCTGCAGATGGTTTCTCACTTCCCAAGGTCTGTTTGAATTCCTCCTTAAGATTTCTCAGGCCAACATGAACAAGTTGTTTGTCTGCCTTTCACACAGACACTGGCAGAGCCTGAAGCCTAAATTCAGACCAATGTTTGGCCCCACAGCATCCTGCCCCCTCTTGGGAGGGCATCCCTACCCTTCAGGGGCTCCAGGAAATATCCATGAGCCAAATACCTCCCTTTTTATGTTTTTTTTTTTTTTTTTCCTCAGAACCAGGGATGTGGCTGTTAGTGTAGGAAAGCATAACCACACAAAGGTGATCATATGCGGTGCTGGGGAGCAGATTTGTGGTGTTTGTGAGCTTGTCAGGGCTTTGTCAGGCACGCTGGCACCAATATCCAGCCAAGCTCTCCCGAGCTCATCAGCAGATTTATGTGCCTGCACTGCAGCCCAGGAGCAGCTGTGCAGGATTCCAGCAGCCCTCAATAAAATGCAAGAGTGTCGTGGTAAAATGCTGGGAATTTTGGGCTCTCTCTGCTGGCTGGCACAGAAATTCAGGGCAGCACTGAGTTTGACCTGAGGCCTTAAAACAGGCTCCCAAAAATGGGTGATGGTGCTGGGATCATGGGGATGGAGTTTGGGTGGTGTTGTGTGATCTCACAGAGTGAAAAACTCAGATTTGGGATTTGTGGTGATATATGGGAGCCAAGGGGGAGAGCTTTGGGTTTGGATTTGTTGTCTTTTTGCACCTCCTTCTTCCTTCTTCTCCAATCTGGGTGGTTTTCTGTAATTGGGTGTAAGAAATCCACACTGTGGATTTTGGGTGATCATTATTGGCTTAGAAGTATAAATAATATAGATGTCAACTGTTTATTGGATAATTAAGGCTTAAATAGCCTTGAGCAGACCCATTTTGGCTCATATTCTCAACTTGTTAGAGGGAGCTCACATCTCATGAGTTTGTAATACATAAAGATATAAATTTCAGAGTGAGGCTTCAAAAACATCTCTTGAGTTTTATCCATCCTGACCTTGGAGCAGGAAAGAGCTAGGAATTCCAACAGTGTCAGTAGAAGCTTCATCCCTGACAGAAAATCCATTTGGGTGCCAAACCCCCAAAATCTCTGTCTGAATAGCCCAGAGGAGAACCAGGCCCCTGTGCCTGCTCTGCTCTCAGGAGATGCTTTAGTTTAAAACTTCTGTCTGCAGGTACCATCCCAGGGGAGGCAGCCAGAGTACATTAAACTCGTGCTTAGGTGATTTTAGCCCCCAGGCAGGGATTCAGCAGGAATTAATTGGCTTTGGTGAGCTGCAGCCACGGAGGATCAAAGCTGGTGGATGGTGAAGTATTAATGCAGCCCTTGTACCTTCGGTTGTTCCTGTTAGTGCAGCAGCAGTGTGGTTTAGAGGGAGCTAATCCCTTGTAGGAAATAAATGTGATGCCTTATTGCCAGCATTTGGGATGGTAGGGCATGGATGAATATTTGCTGGAGCAGGAAAACAGGTGCACTACATGATATTTAGAGCATTTTCCCTCTGGGAAAAAAGAAAAAAGAACACAGAATCCAATCTTTTATTTTCCTTCCTCCTTTTCATTTTCCTCCCCTCTTTGCCTATTTTCCTCTTTTCCTCTTTTCCTCTTTTCCTCTTTTCCTCTTTTCCTCTTTTCCTCTTTTCCTCTTTTCCTCTTTTC